>VZRH01007896.1:215743-241019 GCA_013397555.1 Urocynchramus pylzowi | reverse complement strand
CAGTGGAGCTCAGTGGGGCTCAGTGGGGCTCAGCGGGGCTCAGTGGGGCTCAGTGGGGCTCAGCGGGGCTCAGTGGGGCCCAGTGGAGCTCAGCGGGGCTCAGCGGGGCTCAGCGGGGCTCAGTGGGGCTCAGTGGGGCCCAGTGGGGCCGAAAGCGGCCATGCCCCACAGCCCGGCCCCCGCACACGCTGGCCTCTCGCTGCACCCCCTCGGGGAGCGGCCCCCTCGCCGAGGCTGAGGCTGAGGGTGGGGTTTGCAGTGCCAAGAGTCTCTCAAAAGCTTCTCAGTGACTCCTTCAAAGCTGGCGTGTGCGAAGCTGGGGTCACGGCGAGGCCGGCCCCAGCGCTTCTCCGAAAGCTCCTCCCTCAAACACACAGAACTGTTTTCAAACGCATTGAAATGAATCACCTCTACTCCACAGACAAACTTTTCTCCTCCTCGTTCTCCTTTGAAGAGTCTCACAACATGTTGGACTTATCAAGACTAATTTTAGAGAAAAACAGGAAAAAAAAAATGCAAACTACAAACTCAGGCCCCTGAAGACTAAAGCACTAAGAGCGCTTCTGAGGAGTGCAGATGCAGCGAGGCTGCCTTATCTTGGAGTCAGCGCTGAAGTGGAGAGCCACGTAACGAGGGACTATTTCCCATCTGCTGCATAAATCTAAAGTTACTTCAGGCAGAATGAGGAATCAGAAGATACTTCAAAGGCATTTGAGCTCTGTATCTGTGTCAAACCGCAGCTCTAAGCACCCTGCGTTGCCCTCCTATTAAAGATGAACTTTTGTACTCTGTTAGACATCTTAAAAAGCATAAAACATAAGTTCATTTGCTTTTCAAGTACTCCCATCCCCACTCCCCGCTCAGCTCCCTCTCAAAACAGAGTATTTGCGAACAAACAGCCCCAGTTTTGCTGCAGAGGTTTCATCTTTCCTGGCAGCATGGGAGGGGTTGGCTGGGTGAGCTGCAGCTTCCCAGCACCGAGGGGAAATGTCAACGTGCTGTCAGTTCACAATGGGACCGGGCACTGCTTCCCACAGACGTGTCCTCAGCATCCTCTGGGCTGGAATTGTTGTGCCAGGGGAGATGCAGCTCTGCCCTCTCACAGATGAGGGAGTTGCACAGGAGGAGAGCAAACAAGACTGACTGTCAAGATAACCCTTTTCCTTGTGGAATTTGTGGCTTTATCAGCATTTTTTGCAGAATGAGATGAAATGTGAAGGGTTTTCAGCTGTGAAAATTAATTGCTTCATTCTAAGCTGGCACCAAGCCCCATGGCCTCAGGCCCTCAGGGGATGCCATGGCATCTCCAAGCAGGTCAGTGATCGTGCTGCTCCACAGGACTCCACAAACGCTGCGAGAGATGCTGGCTGGGTGATGGGAAAGGGAGAAGAGCACAAAAGGCCCCTAAGTGGAATCAATTTATGGCACTGAAACAAAAAAAAAGAGCTTTGCTGTTTCCACAATCCACTGTGTATTTGCCAGCAGCTCAGCTGCCCAGGTCCTGGCTGGTTCTTGATGGAGTATTTCCTGACAGGCTGTGGGTCTGTTGCTTTAATGATGCTTTAATGAGCCTTTTTACTGATGGGGCAGCAGGGAGCAAGGGTGGTCCCAAAGAGGTGGAGAGGGTGGGTGAGGCAAGGCCAAGCAAAGCCTTCGGAACCTCCAGGATCTGAAGGGAATATTTGTCAGGAGCAGTGGGGAGGAAGAGTATGAGAAGAGAAGGAGAAAGTGTTCGGAAGAAAGAGAAGAAGGCATGGGCAGGGCATTGTACAGTGAGATCAGAGGAGGGCAGCACAGTGGGAGTAATTAGGGGTTTGTGATTCAGGTGCGAGACAAAAGGAGGGGAATGTCCACAGGGGCTGGGGGAACAGAGAACAAGGAGAATTCAGAGCCTGGCACAGATGGACAGGAGGGGTGAGTGCAAAGGCAGGAAGGGAACAACCAGAGGAGCAGCAAAGGAAGACACAGGTACAGCAGACTTGAAAATGGCTGTGACAGTGAATTTCTGCCTTAGAGAAGGTAAAGTGCCTGGCAAAGCCTGCAGAGATGAGATGGGGCATTGGATAAGGCAAACCAGGTGTCTGGGGCACAGCCAGACAGAAACATCCCTGATTAGGGGAGCAGAGAGGCTGAGCAGGGATGGGGTACAGCTGACAGAAGGGATGGGAACCAGGAGCACAAAAGATACAGGATTTAAAATTAGGAATTAAAGTAACATTCACAACCATGACTTAAAAGACATGGAGCTGCTGCTCACATGAGTGCACAAGTCAGAGATGGGGGCAGGACTGGGGCAGGTTTGTACAGGCCATTGGGGATGCCCAAATTTTGGAGCACCTCCTGTGCCATTCTGGCACCTTGTCCTGGCCAGCTCAGGGTCTGTGGGCACAGCAGGGACAGGAAGATTATTTCTGGCCTGTGTCCCAGTGGGTGTGCCCTGGCTCCAGGGAAGATCAGGATCCATGAAGAAGGTTCTTGAGGGATCTGTTCCAGCCTGTGAAAAGTTGTCCTGTGCCAGCAGCAGCTCAGATCAGATTGGACCCCTCTCATGTGGAGCCCTCCAAACATCTTTGCCAGTCTGGGATGGTGCTGGTGCACCCCAGTGTCACCTGGAGGGGAGCAGAGGCTCCGTGGGTTTGGCAAGCTCCATCAAACCCAAGGCAGAACAAATCAGCCCTTCTCTCCTGTTAGCAGTTTACAATCCCTTCTCTAATTTTCATTATCTGCAGCAAAGGAGCAATTCAGAAAATCAATTTTCTAGCAAAATCAGTGGCTGGATTTGGCTGGACTGCTGCCTGCTCATGGTGTGTCTTTTCCCAGTCCCTTTCCAGCTCATGGTGGGGCACTGAGCAGGCTATGGCTGCCTGCCAAACCTGTCCCTCATGCAGCAGCTGAATCCAGGACCAGCATGGAGCCAACAGGCTCTGCCTGGGCTGGGCCTGCTGCTGCACACTGTAGGTGGCCACAGCAGCACAGCTCTTGGCAGGACAGGGACCCCCAGAGCCAGCACCCCACCTTTGGCAAATCCATCCTCCAGAAACACATCCCTTCCCAATGCCAGCTGACAGCTCTTCATCAGCCCACACCTGGCAGGACTGCCCAGATCTCCAAAGCATCCCTCTCCCTCAGCCTCTCTTCCCAGCCCTTCCACCTCTCTGTGTACCTGGTCTGCTCTCCCACCATCCCACCGCTCTCCTTTGGCCCTGTTCCTGTTGGAAGAAACCAGTTTTTGGTGCCAAGGCCAGAACTGCCTGTGCTGTTCAGGTCACTGGAGCTGTAGCAAAGTTCCCCTGTTGCTCTCAATATTTTTCTTCCTGAATTTCCTTTCCGTTTGCTACTGGACAGTTTCAAGGTACGATCAGGGAGCTTCGTGTAGCTGCAAGATTCTTTCTGTGTGCCTCTGGTTTGGAGCCTGTTATTGTATTCAGCTTGGGTTTCCTTTCCACCTGAATGACTTTGTGTCTGGGGCATGGACTCAGAGTCATTTCATCTCCCTGCCAATCATTATTTTGCCTTTCTTTGCAGCTTTTCATATTCCCTTTCTGATCCAAACATTCTAAATAGATTTATATTGCTGCCTCAGCTTTCACCATCTCCTTTGGTTGTTACAAACATACTACCAAGCCTGGGACTCGGCCAGAATTCCTGGGCCTGATGGTGAGCTCTCCCATCATGAAACTGGACATCTCATCCCTGTTCTGGTTTTCTCCTTCGAGCTTGTTATCAGTCCACAAGGCTGAGCCATGGTCCCTTAGCACAGGAATCTCTTCTGAGGTACCTTGGCACAGAGATCCAAGGATGTGGTGTTGTCCACATAGTCCTCCACATTCTTTTTCACCACTTCAAAGATCTCTCCAAGGTCTGAGAGAACTGACTCGCCTCTACAGAAAATCTCAGTCATTTTCTGAATAAATTCTGTTTATCAAGGTGTCTGCTCTACTCCTCGCTGCAGTTGCCCCAGTTGCTTGGTGGGACACTTAGACCCACTGGTAATATGCTGTCTAGGTGGCCACAGAGAGTTCTGTATGGTTCAGTGCCACATGTCACCCTCAACACCCATTTCAGGTTACACATTGGAGCTTGTAGCTGATTTGATTCTTCTGGAATTTTCTCTGAGTCCCACTTAGTCCTGACTGTTTGGGACCCGTCAGGCACATTTTGCTCCAACACCTCCTCTGACACTTCCCTAAGGCAGTTTCTCGTGTTTATCCCCTGAAAAAGCCCTTGAGGTGCAGGAATCTTGATCAGAGGGTGTTCAGGACATCATGCAAAGGTTTAACTTTATTTTTCTGTGGAGCCATGTGCTCCCACTGTCCTCTACTAGAATGTCACCGAGGAGAGGTGACACTCCTGACTGCCTGACCTCCCAATGTGTGGAGGGAGTTGCATTTTTAGCTGCTGAGCTGCTAAGAAGTTGCTCTTAAAAATATTTAATTCCATTCATAATGGTTTGACATTTAATTTGCCCAGGTCTGGGCACAATTTTATTTTCTGCATTTGGACCTTATTTTCTTTTAATTTCTGTGAAACTGGTTCACTTTTCAGTTTAACCATGGTAGATATTTCAAACCTAGCAATGCTGTGGTGCAGTGTGTAAAAGAGCTTTTCTCCACCTTAACATACAGCAGTGCAGAAGTTTTGCAAATTTTTAAACACTCCTTCCATGTATAGGTTTATAAAGCAGCCTGGTGCTGCCCTAAAAGTGTGGTTTATCATATTGAAAGATAGCAGAGGCAGTTATGCACTAACAACCATGACCAAGACCCCAAAATGGATTTACCTCATTTGAGAGGCTTTTCCATTAATTTGTTTCACTCCAGGCAAATTATATGTGCCTCTCAAATCAGGCTTAGTGAAGATCTTAGTCACAAACAATTGGTCTCAAACCTCAGAGATCAAGGGTAGTTGATATCTCTTTTTTCCTCTAATCTAATTTGATTCCCAATAGTCTGTGGCTAATGCGGGCACACAATGCAGCAGACAGAGCGTTTGCAGCAGAGGCAGGGACGTACAAGGCAGTGTTAAGATCTTACTCACATCATTATCTCCAGCTCCAGCGCTTGGCAGCAGTGCTGGGAGGATTTGGGGAGTGGAGGAGCACAGGGACCTTGGCCTGACACAACCAGGGTCTAGAAAGGAGATCACCATCTCTTCAATATGGAAAGGGATTATCCGATTTCAGAGACAATTCTGTTAGCATATGAAATCTGCATAAACTGCCTGTAACCACGGTGACATGGAAAATTAAGAGATTCACAAACACACAAAGGGGATTGGGTTCCCAAGCAGGGAGAATGGGACAAAGAGGTTTGGGATTAATTCCAAAGCAAAGGGTCAAGGAAGGAGTCAACCTGGTGCTGGAAATGCTGGTCTGCATCACACACAGAATAACAGCATCCCCTGGAGAGGCTCAGAGGGATGGTCCATCACTGCCTGCCAGCATCTCTTTGTCAGTTCCTGCTGGCCACCTGCAGGGCCAGAAACCATCTTTTCCTTTATAATTTTTTTTTCTTTCCCCTTACACAGTCTCTTGGTTCTCTTCCCTGCCAGAGCACTGAAACAACTGGAATGATGCACAGGTTAAGATCAGTTAGGCCTGACACATCTGTCATTGTAACTGAGGTCTGGATGAAGCTCCCCCAGCCAGAGATGCTGTTATTTTCCCTCTGTAGTATAGGTATTGTACACTTTCTCCTGGGATTAACTGGAATTTTCCCCAGAGAAATTGCCTGCTGTCAGTTCTCTTCCTTGATAGCTGTCAAGCTTTGCAAAAGTATCTTCTTTTCCTTAATATTTTACAAGTCCAAGTGCAGTGAATGTGCTTTTGGAGCAAACATCCATGGGGAGTAGCCTGGTCTGGTGGAAGGTGTCCCTGCCCATTACAGGGGGTGGAAGGAGATGATCTCTAGGGTTCCTTCCAAGCCAAACCATTCTGGTATTCTTTGATTGCTATGACTGCAGAGAACTGGGCTTAGCTCAGGTAATCCAGTCTCTCCTTGACCCCTGGTTTCTCGTGTCTTGACCCCTTGTTTTCTTCTGAGAGGGTAATTTTTGGTGTAGGAACCTCTGAAGGCAAAGGATGACTTTTGGGGGGCTGGATGAAGCAATCAGGGATGAATAGGGGGACAACGAGAGGGGAGAAGTCACATCCACAGGTGGAATAGGGTGGAGCTGCAGCCAGTGTTCATAGGGATAGTTTCTGCAATCCAAAATGTGGAAGATGTTTAAGGCCTAAAGAAGGTGAAAGGTGCCATAGGAGAAGCTGGAGAACTGCAGGACTTGGCTGGGCACACTGAAGTTCCAGCCAGCTCCTCCCTACATCCCACATCTTCATGAGACACCAAAATAAACCCACAAGATCAGGAAGGATCCCCTTGCCAAAGGAAAATTAAGAGATTAGGGTGACCCAAAGACTCACTTTGTCTGAAAGGGTCTGCACCAAGCGTAGGGCAAGACCACAGATTGTCCCCTGGAGACTGATGGAAGCCAGGGAACTCCTGAACCTTTCTCCTCAGGCATGGGAGTGGTTCAGGCATGGACCTGCTGTGGTGGGAAGGCTCCCAGAGCAGCTTTGTGCCTGCAAAGGCTCCTCTGACAGATGAGTGCTGGGAGGGGGCTGGGGCAGGTCCTTGGCACTGGTGGAAGGGAAAGGCTGTGTTGAAATTCAGTGCAGCACACCTGAGTGCTTCTTCTTAAATGCTCAATTTAGCAGCACCCACATCCCAGCAAGGGATATGAAAACCACAGGGAGCTGTTCTGCAAGGGGAATATCGATGGGCTGTTGGGACACAGGGACCCATGGATCAGCCCTCCTGCAGGGATTCCCTGTACACCCTGAAACACAGGCAACTCACAGCATGGGGAAAGATAACATCCCAGAATCACAGACAGGTCTGGGGCAGGAGGGACCTTAAAGATCATCTCACTCCAACCTCTTGCCATGGCCAGGGACACTGCAAACGTGACAGCACCCACTAGTACACCATGGGAAGAAATCCTCCAGCTTCCAAGGAGTGCCTGGCAGTGGAGCAGCAGGACTCAGCACCTGTGTCTGGGCCAGGAAGTCCCATCTGTGACTGATGGATGGTGGCCTTGGCACAGCTCTTCTGGAGGTCTGCTGTGCTCACCTTCATGGGTAATGCATTCTTTTCTCTGAGCAGTGCAATGACTTAATACAAATCCTTACCAAGTGTCCACTCTCAGTAGCAGCTGTCTCCCACGAGAGCCCCAGGGGACACAGGACACAGGAGGGGCCTGGCCACCATGTCAGCACAGGTTGCAGATGTGACTTGCTGCTGTCCTGGCTCGCAGCAGGGCATTGCTGAGTATAAAATCATAAAGAATCACAGAGTCAATAAGGTTGGAAAAGCCTCCTAAGATCGAGTCCAACCATTAACTCAGCATTGATGTGTTCACCAATAAACCATGTTCCCAAGGAGCCACATCCATGTAGTATTTGAACATTTCCAGGGGTGGTGACTCCACCACTGCCCTGGGCAACCTGTGCCAGTGCCTGAAAACCCTTTCTTAGATCCAGCCTAAACCTCCCCTGGCCCAACTTGAGGCCGTTCTGTCTCCTCCTGTTTTGTTCTGTTCTCCTCGTTCTGTTCCCTGGGAGCAGAGCCCGACCTCCCCCGGCTGTCCCCTCCTGTCAGGAGTTGTGCAGAGCCACAAGGTCCCCCCTGAGCCTCCTTTTCTCCAGGTGAGCTCCTTTCCAGCTCCCTCAGCTGCTCCTGATGCTCCAGCCCCTTCCCTAGCTCTGTTCCCATCTCTGGACACACTCCAGGAGACAGAGCTTTTGCTGGGAGAGCTGACAGTATCCCAGAAAAGCACTTTCCACATGCAGTAGAAATAGGAGGAGTGTGAGAAATACTCCAGCCTTTAAAGAGATCTAGAGATGAGCTGGCTCTGGGGACAGGTGCTTCAGTTCATGTGTCATGGAGCATGCCAAAGACTGCTGGAGGCTCTCAGAGACCATGTGAGAAACGCTCTGGCTCTTCTCAGCCTTGCTCACAGTCACAGGCCTTAACAGAAGATGTGTCACAACATTGCCTTCCAGGTGCTTCTGGTGTTTGTGTCCCAGCACAAACTGCAGAGCCTGAGGGAATGACAAGCAGCCCCCACCCTGGGAGAAGTGGAGGGGTCTCTCATGGAATCCATCCTGGAGAGGCCAAACACCCAGGAGCAATGCAATGCCACAGTCAGAGCTGTCCCTGTGCCCTTTTCTGCTCCAGGACACACTGCTCAGCCCACTGCACGGGACTCCAGCAGTCACGGAGGGCCCGGGATCTGCACGAGGACCAGCCCGTCTCCTTTGATTACCAGCAGATGGAGGATGCATGCAAGAGAGAGATAATTAATTAATTGCAACTTTCCCAGCCTCCAGACTTTGGTTTCTATTGATCTCAGTTTTATCTGGAGTAATAGAGACAATTAGGAGGGAACACAGCAGCAGAAGTTAATTACCAATGGAATGGAAACTGTGTCTTTCAATTTATTAAAGTTTTATCACAACACAGCGCCGCTGCAGAAGCACAGGCAGAGGCAGCCTGTCTCCCCGTGTCCTCCGTGTCCTGCGGAGCGCTCCCCGCTCCTGGCAATCAATAATAAATTACAGACTCATCCCGCCCCGCGCAGGGCCCAGGCTCCCATGCCGGGTCCCAGGGAGCGAGCCCCGAGGGAAGCAGCAGGCTGTCGGACAGGCTGCCGGGGACCAGGCACGGCTGTCCGTGTCCCGAGGCTCCGTGGAAGGCAGCCCTGCCGGCAGGGACAGCCTCCGTGCTGGAAGGGAGCGATGCTGCGGGCAGGGGAGGCAGCACAGACAGCCGGGGGGGACCGGCCGCCTCCGAGGCTGAGATGTACTCGTGGTGTTTGGAGAGCCTCAGGGACACATCCCCTTCTAGGCTTACAGAATCATGGAATCCCAAAGTGGCATGCATTGGACAAAGGACCTTAAATCGCCTCTCATTCCAACCCACCGTGGCACAGGGACACCTTCCACCAGTCCAGGCTACTCAGAGCCCTTAACAATTGTCTCTCAGCTGGGCAGGGCTGCAGGGGGCAGCCAGAAGGGGTCCCACCTCTGCCCCTTAGTGCCATCATTCCACTGACCTCCTTCCCTCTGCAGGAGGCTGGGATGTCAGTTAGGGATCAGGGATGGTCCTCCCTTCCTTCTCTCCCACCTTCATCCCACCCTCCCCTCTGCTCCCTTCGTGGTGTCTGGGCTCAATGATCTCAGAGGTCTTTTCCAGCCTGAATGATTCTGTGACTCTCCTGCACATCCTGGCCCAAATCCAGCTCAGAAATGCCAGCCCACATCCCCCGAGAGACCTTCTGAACCTCTGCAGTTGAGGTCACTGAGCACTGGGTCACTCAGAACCTTGGTGAGAGGTTCTCAGAGAGCCCATAACTCAAAGGCAGTTCCTGCTGCAGTGTGGCCATTGGCAGGGCAGGGCTGCTGTGGCAGTCCTCTGTGACTCACTGTCCCCATGGCACACGGCAGTGAGTTTCCCCAGAGATGGCCTGGGGATTGCAGAGCAGCACCTGGCTCAGAGGCTGAGTTCACTCTGCTCTTCCCACAAAACACGGGAGCAAATTATTTGTTCATTATCACACAGGTCTCTGGAGGTGGTGGCACAAGTGATGGGACATAAGGGCTCTGGCTTGGACCCACTTTCTGTAGTACCACCCTACAAAAAGCTGTGCCTCTCCTCATCTCCATGCCTGTCTGCTGCCTGCTGGAAGTGTTCCTTCCAGCCTGCTGTCTCCACAATATCCTGCCCTTGAGGCATCCCCACGGACATCCAGCAAACTCCCACATCTTGTCTCCAGGGCATTAAAGGCAGTGTGTTTGAATTGTTGAGGTCAGTTGACTTTCTTCAGTCTGGAGGAGGCTGAGGTCAGACTTCACTGGGGACTGCAGCTTCCTCCCAGGGGGCAGTGGAAGGGCAGCTCCAATCTCTGCTTTGGTAGCCAGTGAAATGACCCAGGGAAGGCTGGAGCTGTGTCAGGGGGGTTTAGGGTGGGTATCAGGGAAAGGTTCATCCCCCAGAGGTGCTGGCACTGCCCAGGCTCCCCAGGGAATGGACACAGCCCCGAGGCTGCCAGAGCTGCAGGAGTGTTTGGACACCAGTGCCAGGGATGCCCAGGGTGGGACTGCTGGGGGTCTGTGCAGGGCCAGGAGTTGGACTGGATGATCCCTGTGGGTCCCTCCCAGGTGAGGATATTCGATGATTCTTTTAAATGAGTCTCTACTGCTGGTGCAGGGGCAGTAATTAGATTGCTGGTTTGTTCTTGTTTCTCTTTCCAGCCATTCCAAAGACTGTGTTTGCCTTGCACTCCCCCCTAGAGCGGGAGGACAGCCCTCACTGCTGGCTCAGTCCAACCTGACCTGACCCACAAAGCCTTGCCCAAACTGGAGATTTCAGCAGAAAACTTTCTCTTGTCCTTTATGAACACAAGGTTGCTCACATCCTGGAGTGGACCCAGTCAGTAACCTCTCTTCTGATGAAAAACGTCTGTTTAATTGCATTTATTTAATTTGGTTCATTTTCTTTAAGATTCTTTTTTGAAGCATAATGTCAAAAGATTTTGACACAGCATCACTGACTGCTTCACTGGGGTCACAGGTTTAGGATTCATGGTCCCAGTCCTAATGTGAGATGACACTGTACTGGACTGCAAAGGGAAAGGTCACTCTGGAATGTCTCCTGTCTGATGGCTGAGTGTGCATGCTATTAGAAATTAGGCACTTGTGGGTCTGACCAGTGCTTGAATAGGATACAGGTTTTAAATCCCTTGTATGGTAGGCACAAGCCAATTAGTTATGCTTAAATACTTGGGAGATTGCTGGAGCCCCGAGCCTCAGTGAGCTGTGAGGCTCAGCCCTGACCTGCCAGTGGACTGATTTGCAGGGAAGGAGGGAAGGAGGTATTTTCTCAAGGTTAAATGGTTGTTCTTGGAGGATATGTGGTTTTAAAACAGTTAGATGCTTGGCAGATTGACTCCCCAGCCTTGATTGGCCCTGCTCTGGCACTCCCAGGTGAAACAAAAAATTGACAATCATAGAGATTTGCAAAATGTGACTTTCTGTGGCAGCTCAACCAGTTTGGATGCTCATACAATCACAGAATTCCAGACTAGTTTGGGTTGGGAAGGACCATAAAGCTCATCCCGTTCCACCCGTGCCATGGCAGGGACACCTTCCACTATCCCAGGTTGCTCCAAGCCCCAATGTCCAGCCTGGCCTTGGACATTTCCAGTGAGGTGCAATGTGTAGGAAAGAGAGCCAAAGTGGAGGCAGGGCAGAGGTAAGGCCACCCAGGCCAAATCTGTGCCAGCCTTTGCACCAAATTCCCATCATCCCCACTCCCTCCCAGTGTGGGGCCTGGCTGTGTGTCCCAGGTGGGCAGGTCCAGCCTGGATGCCTGTCCCTTACATCCACTTTTGCCAGCCCTTTCCAAGGGAATTTGCTCAGCAGCCTTGTCCCTCCCAGCCCAGCCAGACTGGGGCATCTCTCATTTTCATCACTCAGCACATCCTCCTGCTCACCCACAAGTCCTAAATCCAATCTGATTTCAGTCTGATTACTTTCCCCTCCACTTGAGAGAATTAATTAATATCCGGCTCTGCTCCAGTTTTTTTTTCCCCAATCGATAAAAGGAGGAAGGAAAAGGTGGTGTACCTGTCATTAATCATCATTAAATTAGTGACTCCAGAATTAGCTTGCCATGAAAGCTTGTGCAGCAGCAGAGCTGTGCTGTATCCCTGCACAGAGACCTGGAGCTCTGCTCAGCTCAGGCAGCAAGAAACAGGACAGAGAGGAGAGACCTGCACGTGGGTGTCACAGAAGGGAAGGCATGCAGATCCTCTTTGGTGGCAGAGGAGGGACTCCACCACAGCAAGCACCTCTGTATGGACAGATGCTTGCAGCTCCAGGTGCCTCAAGCCAACACTCGGGCCAAGCCAGAGCTTCCCAGTCACTGATCAGTGTCACCCACATCTCCCTGGAGGTGACATCCTGATCCTAGGTGCTGGCTCCAGACCCAAACAGCCAGATCAATGGTTTCCCTGCACCCAGCACAGCATGTGGCCTTCAGCTACACAGGGAAGATGAATTGTGAGGAAGGGATTTCCCTGCATGGCCTGCATCCCTCCATCCATCCAGCCACAGGGATCAAGAAATGCTGTCCCTTGCCCTCCCTCCCTGTCCTTGCTCCTGCCTCCTTGGTCTCCCCTCATCCATTCTGTGCACTCTCTGCTCTGACCTGGAGCAGGAATCGTAGAATCCCAGACTGGTTTGGGTTGGAAGGGATCTTAAAGTCCATCCCATTCCACCCCTGCCATGGCAGGGACACCTTCCACTGTCCCAGGCTGCTCCAAGCCCTGTCCAGCCTGGCCTTGGACACTTCCAGGGATCCAGGGGCAGCCACAGCTGCTCTGGGTACCCTGTGCCAGAGGGGAGAACTTCTTCCCAATATCCCATCTATCCCTGTCCTCTGGCAGTGGAATCCATTCCCTGTGTCCTGTCCCTCCATGCCTTGTCCCTAGTCCCTCTCCAGCTCTCCTGGAGCCCCTTTAGGCACTGGAAGGGGCTCTGAGCTCTCCCTGGAGGCTTTTCTTTCCCAGAAGAGCACCCCCACCTCTCCCAGCCTGGCTCCAGAGCAGAGGGGCTCCAGCCCTCTGAACATCTTTGTGGCCTTTCTCTGGGCCTTTCTCTTTCTCCAACAGATCCTTTTACTGGGGATCCCAGAACCCCCTGAACTGTTATGGTGGCAGCACATGGAGCAGGAGTAGTGGGATCAGAAGAAGGAGTTCACATCACCTGTGACAGTGGGTGAGTAGCACACAGAGGTTTGTAGGAGCAAATGAATCTGAAGATAAGAATATCTGTATTTACTTGGTATGTTTTGTTCCCCTGGGCACATTTTAGTTTCAGGTCCTTCAGCCTCTTCCTGACCATGTTTTGATACCATTATATGAATGAGTACCTGCTTTGCTCTGGTTGTGCTGTGGATGAGGTGATGGTAGTGATGGGACAGCTGGGCAGTGAGTCTCAGATCACACCTCTGTGGAGCTGGTGTCTAAGTGACACCTCAGGCAATACCTGGCATCTGCCAGGGTCTGGAGGGTCTGTCTTTATGACAAAGTCACTCATGCCTGCCCTTCACCAGCCCATCTGTCTGCAGCACCCAGCAGAGCACCAGAAACATCCTCTGCTGGACACTGAGAAAGCCATCAGCCACATCACATCTTTCTGGGGCTCAGTCAGACACGAGGACAGGGAGGTCATTCCCCTCTAGGGCACCTCTTACTCACACCAGCACCTCATTTGCCCTGGTGGCCACACCAACAGCACCTCTGTGAGGTGTGCTGTCCTGCAGTCCCCTTCCAAGGGCCCTGCTCTCCAGGACACAGCCTGTCTGACAGGTGTGACCTGTGCTCCCCACGTGTGACCTTGCCTTTGGCACTGTTGAGATGGCTGTTTGTTTGTTTGTGAGCACACGCCTGGCTCTCTGCTGTCCGTAATGGATCACAATGCTGAGCGTGCAGCACCAGCCCCCTCCAACAGCCACCGCCGTGCTGAGGAGACGCCAGCACTGCTGCTGTGCCTCAAAGCACTTCATTAGTACCTCAGCTAAGGCCAGAAAAACAAAGCAAATATTCCAATCAACCTGTGCTGTGGGAAGGGTTTGTCATCCCTACAGCCTGGCTCTGCTGGGTCCAGAGCATCGCCTTGTGCCCAGTGCTGCTGCAGCCGCAGGTCTGAGCTTTCCTGACCAACTTCCCTCCTCCTTGACACCCCTCCCATGTGGCCCATGCATGTTCCCAAAGCCCTGTGTCTATGGGGCTGCAGGTTTAAGCCCTGATGGAATGCAGCATGTTTCCCACTCCCTCCTCCTCCTCCTCCCTTCCTCAGCTGCATCACTGGGCTTGGCTGGGATGTGCTGCCCCTTTCTGTGACAGCTCTGGTGTCACTTAACCCACCCTGCTCCTGCTGGGCACCACCACTTGGGAAAATCTCCCAGATACTCCTCCCTTTTCACGTGCAGTGCTGGTGTTGCTGCTGGCAATGGGGGACCAGGCTGGACCATCCCCAGTGCTGCTGGCAAAAAGGGCAAAGCATGGAGCACATGGGAGGTGCCCTCCATGGCTGTCCTGGAGAGGGTGGGCATGGACACCCTGCTGCTACTATCCAAAGTCCTGCCTCTCACCAAATTCCAGTGTTTGGAATCCTTTGGAATTTGGAATCCTGCATCCCTGGGCTGCCATTAAATTTTCTCTCCAAAGCTTGTCCATCAAGACTTGCTGGCAGAGCAGTCAGGGATCAGACAGGAAGACAAGCTGTAGGTCAGCTGCCAAAATACCTGCACCAAACACTCTCAGTGTCATGGGCCCCTGGGCACATTCTTTGTTAAAAATACAAAACCCCTCTGTATTTTGAGTTACAATCCTCAGTGACAAATGCAGAGAACAGTAAGTGGTGTATCTGTGCTTGGGAGTGGGTGCCTGTCCGTGCTGTACCTGCATTTATAGTGTGTTTGTGTGTCTGGGTGCCACAGCTCCTCCCACGCCTCCTGTACCCATCAGGAATGTGCAGCCTTCCTGCCTGCCCTGCACTCGTCCCTCAGTCAAGGCACAAGGGACTGGGGTCAGCCCAGGACCAGGATCCATCTGTGGTTCCAAGATGCCCTACCTATGGAGTGGGAACCTCCATGCAGCCTCCACAGGTGAGGATGGGTGCTGGGCTGGGGGGCACTGGGGTGTTCTGGAACCCTTCTTTTATGTGATGCAATCTGTGAAATGAGAGCTGAAGGAGGCTGTGAATGCTGGAGAAGATGATCTGCGATGTTGTGTGAATATCCATGTCCATGAGCCACCCCTGCCTGCAGGGTCACAATGCTCCACCTCTGTGCCCAGTAACTGCAAACTGTGGCATGTGAAGGCCACCAGGGTCCCTGTCAAATCCCTGCCAGGGTCCCAGTCAAACCAGTGCCATTCCACTCAGTCTTTGCAGGCCAAGTCTGGATCTGCACTCACCAAGCTCCTTCCCACAGCCCCTTGCACCAAGTGGCTAAAGCAGCTGAATTTGCCACAAATGAATGTGTTCTTCCAATGAATGTGAGCATGAATTAATAATGGCACTTTGAAGGCTCTCTCTGTGCTTGCTGCATCCCTCCTGCTGCACTCCCAGCTCAGAGCTGCTGAGGAGCTGCATCCACGCTGATTCATTTTGCACTAATAACAGCCTTCCCCTAAGAAAGATAAACAGCACGCTGAAGTTTCTGCTGGCAAAATAATGCATCTGCAAATGAACTGCTAAAAATGGTTAACAAAAGGCTATTTCCAGCTCCTCCACCCAGCTGGAGCTGGCTCTCCTCCCTGGCTGGTGCTGTCTGCATCTGTCACAGGAGTTACTGGGCAGGGAAGGGAGGCAGGGATGGGTGCAGGCAGCAGGTGAGGAGGTTTGGGAGAGACAGAAAAGGGGCTGCAGGCAGGTGACTCAGTGTTCATGCAGCAGGCACGGAGGGGACACAGGCTGGCAGCTGTATGCAGGTGTCACACCCTCATCCCCCAGCTCCTCCCTGGCCACTGGCCCATTCGTGCTGCCAGGTCCTGGGTCTGCAAGGAAAGCCAGCCCCTTTCCTGGGTCTGCAAGGAAAGCCAGCCCCAGCAGTGCCTTTCCCCAGTGTGGCTGCTCACTCACACAGGGCTCCTTTACTTCTGGCTGACAGAGTAAGCACTTGTCAGACACTTCTCTAATCTCAGGTATGATAAACCTTCCCCCCCGGCTCCCTGCCTCCCGGATCTGTCATGTGAGCCAGCTGTGCACAAGGAAAGCACTTTGAATGCAGATGATTTATCTGTCCTCAGTCTGATCCAAATACACCCCCTGAGCACGATCAGGCAGCAACTGCTCCTCCTCCCACAGCCTGGTTCCAGGACACTGTTTGCATTTTGCAGGGATCACAGAATCCCAGACTGGTTTGGGCTTAAAGCTCATCCAGTCCCACCCCCTGCCATGGCAGGGATATCTTCCACTGTCCCAGGCTGCTCCAAGCCCCAATGTCCAGCGGGAAGGCTACAGTCCTAAATGGTCCTTCATGGGATGGTCTCATGAGAGGAACATGGGACTCTCACNTCCCCACCCTCACAGCCAGGAATTCCTTCCCACTATCCCATCTAACCCTGCCCTCTGGCAGTGGAAGCCATTCCTCCTTGTCCTGTCCCTCCATCCCTTGTCCCCAGTCCCTCTCCAGCACTCTTGCAGCTCCTTTAGGTACAGGAAAGGGCTCAAAGGTCTCCCTTCACTTCTCCAGACTGAACAGCCTGATCCATGAGAATCCTATGTTCCTCTCATGGGACCATCCCATGAAGGACCACATAGGACTGCAGCCTTCCCGCAGGGTTCTGGGGGTTGCACACAGCAGGGCCCCCTGAGAGCACAGGGAAGTGCAAATATGGCATGAACAGTAATGGAAAGGAAGAAGTCTGGTTAAGGCAGGCACTCAGAGTGCTCCCCTGCAGCCTGTGGTCTGGCCAGAGTTCCCTTGGGTGGATGTCACAGTCATGGCTCCCATCTATCCTACCCTGCAGAGACCCTGCAGAGCTGCATGAGAAAGCAGCAGGAGGATAAATTTAGATTAAATATTGGGAAGGAATTCTTCTCTGCGAGGGTGGGGAGGCCCTGGCACAGATTGCCCAGAGAAGCTGTGACTGCCCCTGGATCCCTGGAAGTGTCCAAGGCCAGGTTGGACTCAGCTTGGAGCAATCTGGGATGGTGGAAGGTGTCCCTGCCCATGGCAGGGGGTGGAATGGAATGGGCTTTAAGTTGTCTCCAGCCCCAACCAGTCTGGGATTCTGTGACTGTCTGATAGCTCTGCTAAAGATGTGGCTGAGGCACATGGGCACAGCAGAAATGCTACCTCAGAGGTGCCAGAGACACAGGATCCTCAGCAGTGCAGCCCTGGGGGTTTGAAGATGGACACTGGAAAACAGATTTGATTAGAAATTAATCAGCATCTGAAGCAAAGTGTGATATTTAATAAAGGGTGAGGAGCTGCAGAAGAGCCCAGGGACCAGGCTGCCACAGCCACAGCCCTGAGGCACAGCACGAGGGAAGGGGCCCCATCCCCACCCAGCCAAAGGACTGGGCTGACAGAAGGTCATAGCTGCTGCTCAGGACACATCTGGACCCCAGAGCCACCTGGGAAATGCTGCCACCCTACATGACATCCACAGTCTAGTGTCTCTAAGTCTCCCAGAAATTTAGAAATGCTTCTCCGCATCACCCTGGGGGTGCTGGTGAGAAACATTTTATCACATGCTCTGCCCCAAACTTATTCCAGCTTCAGATCAGGTCTGAATTAAAAACCATTATTGATTTTGGATTGTGACTCCCAGCTTTTGATGTCTAAACTGGCAGTAGCCTTTTAATAATGTTTTTGAGGTTCTTCCTTCACCAGATGGGAAAAAATATACCTCTTTTAGGCAGAAACTGAGTATTATGCTTAATGTCATCACTCAGTGAAGTGGAGCTTTAAAAAATACATTTTAATCAGAGTTCCTGAAAGCAAGGGAGCATCCCTTCATTGTTCTTGTCTGGGAGAAGGGAACAGCCAGAAAGGGAACAAGGATTTTGCTGTTGAGGAGCCAGGTCTCAGTGAAAACTCAAGCAGGTACCACTGCAGTTCTGCAGACAGCACTGTCACCTCCAGCTCCAAACCACAAGTAACTGGGATGCTGAGGGAGAGGCTTTGCGTGTCACGCACTGAGCTGGTGCGATCCCAGAGGAGCAGCACGATGCTCGTCTCCTGGAAGAACAACATCATGGGCAGAGTGTCTTGGTCTTCTCTCCAAAAAGATTACTTTTTCCTCTCCCTGCCTGTACACCCAGAGATGCAGCACTTCAGGGTCTGCAGCAGGGACACAGCAGAGACAAGTGTGGGTAGTTTCTTTGCTGACTCCCAATCTCTAATTCACTAAATTGTTGGCCTCAGTATTTTTTGTTAGTGGTAGCACATTATGCTGGGTCCAGCAGCTGAGGGACATGAGGCTGCTGCAGCTGCCTGTCCCCAGGTCTATCAGTAGTGAGGCTGAAGATGTGTACAGCACACAGCTGTACTGCATGTACTCCTCTATACCTGGTAAGTGTACACCTGGACACCTGCCTGGCCACACAGCTCACAGACAGACACTCGGAGCAACCACATGAACATCAACAGCACCAAACAGCCTCATCCTGCTGCTCCTGGGGCTGAGCAGGATGCAGGTCTGACACAGAGAATATAAATACACACACACACACGTATGTGCAACATTGATCCCTCCAGCAGCTGGGCTCAGACACCCAGTTTATCCATAGTAAGTCAAAAAATGCTCTTCCCCCACATCCCATGTTGGGTCTCACACCCCAGAGCAGCAATGTCTTTGGTCCAAAAGGTGACCTGGGGAGCTACTTCCATTGATGATTTTCACACCTCCACTCTGGAACAGATGGCTCTGCTGGGACACCTCTGGAAGGGGCCATGGACAAGGTGGTTGTTCCTCGGGAGCCCTCAGTCTGGGTCCCCAGGTGGCACTGTGTCCCTGTGCCCACCATGACTTCTGGACATTAGGTGGGCTGATGGTTCTCCTTTGGGAAGTATTGGGGTAGCCCCAGGGTAGTGTTTGAGCTCCCCCTCCTGCCACTGTGGATGTGCAAACAAGCTTTTATCACATCTCTAAATGGATAGTTATCTCTACCCTAATTACCCGGGAGCTTTGGCAGAGATCCTCCAGCCAGCAGAGAGCAAGTCTGGGGTGCAGCCTCCACGTTCAGACTCAGCAGCAGTTCTTTGGCAATGCAGGAGGGTCGTTCCCCCCTTAATTCATGTTTCCATGACCATCTGCACAGTTCCATGTGTGCATCTGATGGAAGGTCTTCCCTCAGCATCTCAGCACTGGGAAATGTTCCTGGTGCCACCTCAAGTGTGATTGCACTGAATCCTCTCTGTGCCCCCTGAGCTGTCCAGGCCCTGCAGGGATGTGGACGGACCTTTACAGGGGTCTGAAGTGCAATTTCTTGCCCGCTTTGTCCAGTCCTTCCCTCCAGTGATTTGCAAAGCCTTTTTTCCACCAGCCCTGGCTATTGGCACACTCTGCTGCAGTGGCTGCACACCCCAAACACAGAGTTTATATTCAGGGGAGTTGTCCCGTCTAGAGCAACAATTGTCACTCATTCACATTCTGATCAAGCACTTAAAACCTTCCAGAATGGATGTCGAGGCAGCAGGCAAAGGGACCGGTCCTTGTCCCTGTCCCCACTGTACAGGCAGGGATGACAAGAAGGGTGACAGAGCCACCATCAATCACAGGGCCTGAGCAGAGGCTTCCGAGTATTTAAATCATTAATTAAGATTAATGAAATGCACTTTGGCAGTTTATTTAAGTGCATGTTTTGAACCAGAAACCTGGTCGTTAATTAGTGAGGGAGACAATTTGAAAGGCTCGGTAAATCCCCTCTTAAGCCCTGGTGAGGCACATCCAGCTCCAAGTGCAAGGATATGGCTCTGCCCAGGGGATGCTACATCAGAGCAGTGTAGGAGACACTGAGAAGAAACACACATCCCAATAATATGGGCTTTTAGGGAATTAGGGAGATTCATCCAGCTCAGAACTGAGAATGGGAGGCACAAACTGTAATCTCCTTGTATCATTGTGGCAAATGAGAGGCTTCATTTGACTTCTCCGAGTAAATTAAATTGAAAAAATTCAGGCATTATTGGAAGGATTAGAGCTCCTTAGAGTTCCCACTGCTCAGTCCTGAATCCTCATCCTGAAGGCTAATGCAATCAAATATGTGCCACTACAGGATGAATCTGACCTGGAAATAAAAATGCAGTCTTTTTGTCGCGTGAAATGCCACATGAAGCCCAGCTGCAGGGTCCTGCATGTATCACTGTGTGCCTGGCCTCATGCTGGGACCTCTGTGTCCACTAGATCAGATCATGGAATCAGAGAATCCCAGACTGGTTTGGGTTGGAAGGACCTTAAAGCTCATCCAGTCCCACCCCCAGTCATAGGCAGGGACACCTTCCACTATCCCAGCCTGCTCCAAACCCCATCTAACCTGTCCTTGGACACTTCCAGGGACCCAGGTGCAGGCACGGCTTCTCTGGACAACCTGTGCCAGGGCCTTTCCACCCTCACAGGGAAGAATTCCTTCCCAATATTCAGAGGACCAGGACCCACTAGTCTGGGGTGGTGACCCACTGTCCAGAGGTAGCCGCTTCCAGGATGCTCTGTGGTTCCCCACTCTGGTGACACAGACAGGCCACAGGGTCACAGCTACCTTCTGCCACCAGTGCAAACTTCCCTCAGGATCTGGAGTGCAGAGCTGTTTCAGGACTTTGAGCCTCCCACTGTGGTGTTCAGAGTGACCTTCCCCACAGTGCAATATACCAGACACACTGGCAGTAACTTGCATCAATTACAGGGAAGTCAGTAATTAATTAGAGGTTGGGATTCTTCCCATCCCTCATTGGAGCTCCGAAATTAAAAGTCCAAGTAAAGAATAACTCCAGGCCAAGGATTCAGTGCTGGGGCTGCCACACAATTGCCCCCACACCAAGAGTCTGGAGCGACCTCTGAGGTGTTGATTGATTTGCTCCTGAGTTGGCAGCAAGGACATGGGTTTGACCTCTGCATGCAGGAGAGGACTTGGACAGGAGTGAACCCTGAGTGGCTCATGCCACTGCAAGATGAAGTGTCTGTCCAAGCTGGGAAGGAGCTGTGTCCTTGTGGAAGCAGTGGAGGTGGCTGAGGAGGGTGAGCTCCTAGCAGAAGCAGAGAGGTTGGGATGTGTCCATGGAGGGCAGGGAGCTGTTGAGCTGATGGAAGTGCCTCAGAGGATGTCAGAAGCGTGTGGACCACCCCAGGACTGAGGATCCAGGTACTGCTGCCCTCTGCTTGGGGAACAGAGCCAGAGAGCCACCAAAATCAGAGCTGCTGAAGGTCTGTGTTCATCAGAGCAGGGTCATCAAATCCCAGAATGGCTTGGATTGGAAGCAGCCTTACAGATCACCTCATTCCAACCCCCTGCCATGGGCAGAGACTCCCTCCACTCGAGGTGTGTGGCTTTCAGAGCACAGGAACGGGGAGGCACCGTGGCCTCCAGCCTAATGCAGGCCGAGCACCTCCCTGCCTCGGAAACATCCATCCCAGCTGTGCTCGGCATATTCCTTGGCAAAGCTGAGTGCAAGGCTGGCTGATGGAGCCTGAGGCACACGCTGGGGCCCTGCTGGCCACGGGCAGAGGCAATCAGAGCCTCAGGATCAGCAATCAGCCGCCCTCCAAATTGGGCAGACGAGACAAGTGAGCCTGGGAGTTCACATCGATCCGGCAGCCAAGGGCAGGTAGAGGGGAGCTGAGTTCCCAGAAAAGGCCCTGTGGAAAGTGAGTTTGAACAGAAATGAGGTGTAATTGGCTGCAGCCAGCACAGACCTCCAGCTGCCATGACCCAGTTAACACTGACACCCACCTGCAGGAAACTTCCACTGCATTTTCAAGGCCTGGTGTTAGGGAAAGCAGGTCACAGCATGGAGATAAGTCTGGGAAGGGGGCAGGATGTTCCATTAGCTTTCCAGATCTGTCTGGGCACACGGTGCAGGGAGGATCTGTGCTGGTCATCCCAGCCCAGCAGGGAAGCACAACATTGCTGCAAACCAGTGCCTGATGGTTCCCAATGCATTGGGATGAGTACATCCCTGCCTGGTGGAGAGATTCCTGATGGTTTCACCATGGCCCAAAGGCCACAAAGAGTCCAAACCCTACAGAACCAGAACTGAGGCAGCAAAACCAACAGCCCACAGAGTGGCATCCTGTGCCTCCTCTCCAGTATGGCCAGCACATAGGATTTGACAGGAATCCCACCATGTCCAGGATGTGTCTCAGCCTCGTCTCCTGAACCCGTAGCACAAAGCCAAGAGGGAAAGGAAGGGCAACAATTGTTTATTTTGTTGTTGTTGTTGGGGTTTTTGTTTGGTGTTTTGTTTTGTTTTGTTTTGTTTTCTTGCTTTGTAAAAATGGCACTTCAAGCTATTTTTAAACCTTTAGAGGTGTTTAGGAGCTACCATGGACTCTCTTTAAGGGGTGAACAGGCTCAGGACTCATTGCTGGAATAGGGAAAGGGTTAGGGTGGGAATCAGTGGGCACCAGGCTGAAAGTGAACAAAGCACAGATGAGCTAAAGTGCTGCACTGGGGAGAGTGTGGCCAATTAAAGGGAAATTGTTCATCCTTGTGATCAGCAGTGGGGAGACCACCTCGCTGTCAGCCAGGGGAAGGGGAGGGTGAGGTGGGACCTGATCTCTGCTGCAGCTGCTTGGGAATAATTGCAAGGAAACAGAGCCAAACACATCTCAGTGATGCCAAATGACATAACCAGGGATGGCAGGCACACAGGGGACCTTCAGAGATGTGGGATGGACATCAGGAAACATTTCTTCACCTGAGTGTGGCCCAGCTCTAAGACAGGCCACTGGAGCGATGGTGATCTCTGTCCTTGGGGGGTTTCCAGACTCAGGCAGGCAAAGCCACGTCCTCCCTGATCTAATGCTGGAATAGTCCTGCCAGGAGCAGGGAGCTGGACTGGGGATCCCTGAGGTCCTTTCTGCAGCTCTGCTGGGATCCACAGCACACTGCCTGCTGGACATCCCTGCTCTCTGGTGGGACTTTGTCCCAAGTATACCCTGGCATGGAAGGGTACAGGCTCTTCTCCCCTGATGTTGCAAAAGTCCAGGTTGGCTCCCTGATCCCATCCCAGCTGTGCCCACTGCCTGCAGGAAGGCCTAGGGCACTCTGATGCCTTACTTACCTGATGTGATCTTTCTTACTGACCTTGGGATGGACAGAATCTCATCCTGGATGCATCCATCGACTTTTGATGGAGATGGGAAGACACCAAACATGATCCATGGTAGCAATCAAATCAGTCTCCCATACAAGAGGCTCCCTGCAGCCTGTAGTCCTGTAAACTTCCCCCTCGCTGGGCTCTTCAGAGACCAGTGTGAGCAGCCTTTGGTCCCCAGCCAGGCCCTACCATTCCCAAAGTCCTTTTGCTTCCTCTGTTTGCCCTTCTCCCCTGGGGAAGGAGCCAGCCCTGCCAGGACAGCCCGGCTCTGCAGGGCAGGGGCTCCTGATGCTCACCCTGGGGCTCCTGGCATGTTGTCAGCACAGCTCAGGGCACCCTGCTCTGATACCATCTTATTTATGGCACATCCTTCCTGTCTTCTCCCTGCTATTATTGCCTGAAATGCTGTAATTTAGATTCCGGCTGTGTTTGATTGCAAACTCCCCCAATCTACAAATTTCAGTGACAAGCACTAGAGCAGCTCATTTACATGCCAAAGTGATCAATCTGGAACTGCTTGTTACACCAGAGAATAAATAAATAACGGATACATTAAAGAATGGGGAACAATCAGCTAAATTAACCAATAGATGTCGAATAATGACAAGCCCTGACACCCTCAACAGGGAACAAGAGAGAGAGGGATGGGACAAGCTTTCCCAGGATTGCCCAGGGCTGCTCAGCACTCATCTATCTCCTCTCGTCCCATGAGCCAACAGAGATGTGCATCAATGACAGGAGACAGCCAACAAGGGCTGGAGCCTGAAATCCTGGCTCTTCAACCACATACCTGTGTTTCTTCCTCACACCTGCTCTGTGCAAGCATCCATCATAGGAATAACTCATCCCCTGGGACAGCAATTAAAACCATTTCAGACGAGTGGCAGTGTGCCACACAGTGTTGCACAGTGTGGCAAGTGGCTTTGCAGCCCGATTTTCACCCGACATCTCATGAAATCCTTCCAGGGCACCATCTTTCTCCACAAGTCCCTGACAGGAGTATGGATCCAGGTGGGGTCGGCTTCTTCTCCCAGGTAACAAGTGACAGGACAAGAGGAAATGTTCTCAAGTTGTGCTAGGGGAGGTTTGGGCTGGATATTAAGGAAAATTCCTTCACTGAAAGGGCTGTCAGGCACTGGCACAACTGCCCAGGGCAGTGGTGGTGTCACCATCCCTGGAGGGATTTAAGAGATACGGATGTGGCACTTGGGGGCCTGGATCAGTGATGGACCTGGCATTAACCTGGAGGGTGAATGTTTGGACTCCAAGATCTTAAGAGGGTTTTCCCAAACTTTATGCTTCCACAATTCTCTGATTCTATTTGGGACAGCCCAGCTCAACAGCTGCAACATCCATCTGGATGGTTATTCAGGCACCATTAAGTCACCAGTGGCTGCAGAAAGGTGGATGCTGTGAGCTGTCCTCACCTCCCAGTGGGTGCAGGTGGCCGACTGGGATGCTGGTGACTGGCAGCAGAGGGGTGTGTGCTACCTGCCAGCACTGCTGATCTCCCTCACTGCCTCCCATTGAGGACAGGTAAGTGCCAGCTGCCTGATTTATCCTCCTCTGGCAGCTCCTGCCTGTCAGCTCAGCACCCCAGGGATCCCCAGCAGGGAAGGCAGTGCAGCAGCATCTCTCCCTGATGTCTGCTGTCAGCAACTCGTGTGTGCCTGCAGGCACTGGGGACAGGGGAGGCTGTGCAGGGGTCACTTCCCTTCCACGAAGGGCTGCAGGGCTGGGAGGGCACTGACCCGTCTCGCCTGGCACCCCCAGCTGGGAGGGCAGCCGGAGGAGAAGGAGCTGCCTTGTGCTGAAAGGAAGGAGGGGTGCTTGGGGTAAAAATCATCTGGAGCGGAGTTCCTGGGTGTGTAGCAGTGCCGAGAGGCCAAAACAGGTGCCCTAAATCATGTGGATGCTCACCTGAGTGCTCGGGTTCCCCCAGTGCCAAGGCACCATCCTCTTTGGGGAGGATTTTGTGACACCCGGGGCTCTACAGAGCATCTACATCCTCTGGCTGTGCCGGGTAATCTCTGCTTTGGGCCTGGCCGCATTCCATGTCATCTGGGGTCCCCTGCATGGTGTCAGCCCCCGCTCCATGCTGGAGCCTGGCTCTGCTGGACCTGCCCCACAGGGAGAACCCAGCAGGGCTGTACGGGCCCCGCACCTCCCGCCGCGGCCTGCTCCTCACCGAGCGCACCCACCTTGTCCCGCAGCCCCAGGGAGGGCCGGGGAAAGGGGGTTTGGGGCTGCTGGGGGAGAGGGGTTATCCCGCGGGGTGCCTGGCAGAGGTGTCCGAGTGGAGCCGGTGCAGCGGGACAGGCCCCGAGAGCCCCGCGGGCACCGGGCCGCGCCGCCCCGCTGCGCGCTGAGGCGGCGGGGCCGGCGGG
>VZRH01007896.1:198441-214806 GCA_013397555.1 Urocynchramus pylzowi | reverse complement strand
CCGGGACAGCCGGAGGGAACCGGGACAGCCAGAGGGAACCGGGACAGCCGGAGGGAACTGGGACAGCCGGAGAGAACCGGGACAGCCGGAGGGAACCGGGACAGCCAGAGGGAACCGGGACAGCCAGAGGGAACCGGGACAGCCGGAGGGAGCCGGGACAGCCGGAGGGAGCCGGGCAGGGACAGCCGGAGGGAGCCGGGACAGCCGAGGGAGCCGGGACAGCCGGAGGGAACCGGGCCGGGACAGTCTCGTGCTGGCAGTGGCGGCAGCAGAAGCCTCCGGCACGGCGCCGGGCAGTGCTCGTGAGGGCTCCCTGCGGCCGGCGCCGCTGGAGCCACGGCTGTCACGGCAAATGGCTTCCCATTGCCAGGGCGCAGTGTCAGATTGTGTGCTGGGGACAAATCCTTCCCTCTGAGGGTGGAGAGGGCCCGGCGCAGGTTGCCCAGAGAAGCTGTGGCTGCCCCATCCCTGGATATGTCCAAGACCAGGTTGGACATGGAAAATGTCCCTGCCCATGTCAGGGGGTGGAACAAGATGAGCTTTAAGGTCCCTTCCAACCCAAACCAGTCTGGGATGTCTCAGCTGCAGATCCACAGGAGGCGGAGGAGTTGCTCAGAGGATGGGAGAGGAAAGCTTGGCTTGACCACAGCAACTCTGAAAGTCAAGTGAGTGGGGCTAAACACTTCTCGGAAATCTGAAGGACCTGGGGGAGGGAACACCTGGACCAACACCAGCTTCCAGGAGATGCTGGAAACCCACAGCCAGCCCCTGTAATTGGGAATTTAAATGGGGTTAAGGGGACAGCAGAAGACAAAGGACACAGAGCATGAGGACACAGCCATCAATCAATGCTGGATGAAATGATGGAGTGGTCTGATTTGGGCTGTATATTAAGAAAGGGCAATAGGACAGAAAAACAATTACTGTCCAGAAACACTGTTTGGCAGAATGTAGGTCCTTTCCAACTCACCTGTCATCTTGTCTTGACATGGTTACAGGTCAGGTTGATAGGGGAACTCTGCTGATGAAATAAAATCACATTTTTTCTGGGCATCTGATTTATTATGGGGTAACATTTTGATTAAAAATGTGTAATATATTGCATTAAGCGGGCATCTAGTCAATGAATTAAAGACCAACTCAGTGACAGATCTCTGTTGGCAAGGGTCTCTGGACTGAGTTTTGGTGATTGCCTTTTTCAGCTGTTTTAGAAAGGATGCAACACCTCCCTTGAGAATGCAGGAAACAAAAAGCAGAGGGGATAGGGGGTTTGTCAACCCCAACCCCCCT
Source organism: Urocynchramus pylzowi (assembly GCA_013397555.1). Lineage (NCBI taxonomy): Eukaryota > Metazoa > Chordata > Aves > Passeriformes > Fringillidae > Urocynchramus > Urocynchramus pylzowi. The sequence goes on along the minus strand of VZRH01007896.1, from coordinate 213,516 downwards.
TGACTTTGGAGTCACCCTAATCCCAGGTCTGCTTACCATCCTCTTTCCTTGGATATCCTCCCCTGAGCCCCAGCTCCAGGCCAGGGCAGCTGCCACAGGACTCCTGAAAGGACACTCAAGGGGACATGGATGGGAAGGCCCCTCCTCACTGCCCACTGTGTCCCCGATGGCGGGGCCTGGGTGGTCCCCAGGGTCCCAGGGATGTTCACCTGCTAGAGTCATTGTGGCACCTCCCATCCCCATGTGATGGGGTTTGGGGACTGGTGGCATTTTGGGGATCTATTTCAGCAGAGCCTGGACTCATTCCCTGCACTCAGTGATATGAGGTGCTGGTGTTTCACTTGGCAGATCTCGAGGCCACACACAGCTCCTGGGGTTGCCCAGATCTGGCTGGTGCAAGGCACAGCTGCCCAAAGGGAACTGAGAGCATCATCAGGGCCAGGCACCCTCATCTTTTCCCACTCTACTCTAGGCACCAGGTCCCCAAAGCACTGAAGTGAGGGCAGCAGGAAGGAGATCATTGGACCACGGACTATCCTGAGTTGGAAGAAACTCCCAAGGATCATCAGTCCCACTCCTGGCCCTGCACAGAGAATCCCATCCTGTGCCTCAGAGCACTGGCTAAACACTCCTGGAGCTCTGGCAGCCTCGGGGCCATGGCTGTTCCCTGGGGAGCCTGGTCAGTGCCCAACCACCCTGTGGGGGAAGAACCTTTCCCTAATATCTAACCAAAACACCCGAGGCCAGCTGAGCCACACAGGCACTGATGTGGATCCTGCTCCATCCAAGTGCAGTGCCAAGGTGGACATCTGGAGGGGTTAGCACCCAGCAGCACCATGACAAAGTGACAGACACTCTGCTCATCACCCAGAGCAGAAGGCTCTAAGGGTGATCTCCTGCCCTGAGCATCCCTTGGGTGGCTGTGACACCTGGTACTCCCATCACCTGTCCTCTCCTGCAGTCTCAGCAGCCTGTGGGCTCCAGTCATGTTGCTGTGTGCCTAGTCACCACCAGCCCCTGCTGCTGGGCCAGGCTGGGCACCCAGTGGGGCTGCACTCTTCCTGACCAAGCTGTTTCCAGTAAAGCCAGAGTCAAGCATGGAAAGGGGAACAAGTTTCTTTCTCTTAGAGAAAAAGTGAAACTCAACACATCCCTTCTCCAAACAGGCAAACCGCAGTGCATGCAAGTTCGTCCTTCCCACCCCTCTCCTCTTCCTCCCTGCTCCCAGAGAAGAGCTTCCAGCAAACGGAGCTGCTCACACTGCCCTGTCTTCAGCCTCTGCACCAAGGTAATTCACCACAAACAGCTGGGGACACTCTCCTTTTCTGCCACCACTTTCCAGTCCTTGCTCCCTGTCCTCCTTTGTTCTTCACTTCCCCCTCCACAAGGGTTCGAAGTAAAAGTACAAGGAGAAGATGATGTGGGGGGAAGAGGAATCTGCAGGAATCTGTCCTTGCTCTGTGTGATTGTGGATATCACTGGGCTGTGCAGACCTGTCCCAGGCTGAGAACCTCAGGTTTTGGGATAGATCCATGTCCTCTTTCCCAGCTCTGCAGGTTGGAGGTTTGGATCCCATTTGCCATTTTTCCCTTTCCTGTTTATCCCTGTCAGGTGTCTTTGCATCCTTTTCTCCCTTGTGCTCTCTACCCCATGGGACCACTGCCCCACACAGCAGTGCTTCTCCTCCCAAACTGGAATAAACATCCTCTACAGGCACCTGGGGTGCCCCTACTCATGCCCAGGACGCAGAGGAAAGGGTTTGTTCCATGCTCCATGTTCTGGGTTTTTCAATCCCAGAGCTCTGCCATGGGCATGCTAGAGATTTTCAGTGCCATCAGTGATTTCAGATCACACAGCCTCAAAACCCTTCCCTGCGTGTGGTGTCTGGTTATCCATACTGGACAATTCAGTAGATCTGTGGATGCATCTGATGAGGGCACCTGCATATCTATCTATCCCCAATTCATCCCTGTCCTGTAGGAAGCAGTATGCAACCTGGATTCTTGCTGGCAGCCAGCACCCTGGCAGCAGTGCTGGGCATGGCCCTGCTGGAGGATGGAGCGTGTAGGGCACCAGATGGCAAGAATGGCTCCCCTGGACTCCCTGGCCGTGATGGGAGGCCAGGGCAGAAGGGTGACATGGGAGAGCCAGGTAAGAGGAAGGCTGGGATGTTGGGGGCCTGGGAGCCTCTTGGTCGGAGTATCCCAGGCCGTGGGAGCAGCTCAGGAGATGCCAGATGTGCATGAACTCCTCCTCCCCACTTCTCCCCAGGGAGAGCAGCACTGAGCCCGAGCGCCAAGGGACCCAAGGGGGATGCAGGCGAACCAGGGCCTCCTGGCAAGCCAGGCATGCGTGGCCTACCTGGCTTAGCCGGCCCTGGGGGGATGCCAGGGGTGCCAGGGCCACCGGGGCAGAAAGGGCGAGCCGGCGATGTTTTGGAGCACCCGCGTCCCGCCTTCTCCGCCTCCAGGCTGTCCCCGCCACGCGCAGGCACGACGGTGGTGTTCGACAGGATCATCACCAACCAGGAGAACTCCTACAGTCCCCAGACCGGGAAGTTCACCTGCCGCATTCCCGGGCTCTACTACTTCAGCTTCCAGGTGGTGTCCAGCGGAGACCTGTGTCTGAGCATCACCAAGAACGGGCTGGGCGTGGTCAGCTTCTGCGACAACAACAGCCACGGCATCCTGCAGGTGAACTCGGGCAGCAGTGTGCTCAGCCTGGCCGTGGGTGATGAGGTGTCCCTGACCACCAACCCTGCCCGGGGCAGCTCCATTTACAGTGGCTCCGAGGCCGACAGCGTCTTCAGCGGGTTCCTGGTGTCCCCAGAGACGGCCTGAGGGACTGCCGCAGCATCGTGAGGTGTCTGCCTGCCTGGCTGTTCCCCTCTGGGTGTGTGGGATGCTTTAGTGCCACAGCGCATGGGGATGGTTCCAAACTGAGCACCCAGAAGTGTTCTGCGCTTCCACCAGTGTCACAACTGGCCAGGCTGTGGGCCACCACTGCAGCACTCGCCTCCATGCTGAGCCTGCCTGCACTGTCCTGGAGGCTGTGGACTTTCATCCCTTTCTCCTCCTGGGCACTCAAGCTCCACTCCCAGTTGTCACCAGCTGTGGCTCTTTGCATCTGAGTGGGAAACCACTGCCTGCCGCTGCTTCTACTCCACTAACCACTGCAAAAGCCTTCCTGGCTCTGGGACACATCCTGTCACAACCCCCCCATCAGTATAAATAAATGCTTCTTCTAACACTGCTCCTTGGGTTTTCTTTTCTACTCATGCATCTTCCCCAAACCATCAATATCCTGGACCCCTTCCCAAGCTGACAGGGAGAGAAGTGATTCCAGCTTGTCCCTGGCACTGCAAAGGCAGAAGGACAGGGACAAATGAAGTGTCCAATCAGAGCTGACACTTCCAGGGAGGAATAAGAAACATCTGGGACAGGGCTATATGTGTGTCCTTCTCTGCTGAGCCCAAGGTAGCTGTCCTGCAGGGGAAAACACAGGCAGCAGATCCTGCACCTCACCTGCATGGTCCCAAGTTGGCACCCAGACTCTCCCAGGAAGGCAAAAGGCAGCTGTGGTCCTCTGGCATTACAGCAAGGAGGGACAGGGACATTGGGACACTGATGGGGTTCTGGGGTGATGGTGGTGGAGCTGCCATCAGATGCCATACCCTGGGACTGCTCCTCAGGGGAGCTGCTCCACAAACACTGGGCACTCAAATATCCCCATTCCTGGAGCAATGAGGAGGAGTCTGGGTCACCTGCAAGGAACAACGCCCCAGTGAGGGATCTTGGGGTCTCACCGAGTCCAGCACCCAGCAGAACTTGGTAGAGCAGATCAGAAACTCTGAAAGGGAAACATTTTCCAGTCCTATTCAGAGGTGCAGCATCTTCCATCAGAGCCAGGCAGTGACCTTGCAGCAGCCCTTCAGTGCCACAGGCATCTCCAGCCAACTGGAGCTGGCCTGAGGCTCTGCTCCCAAGCTGCCATTCTGCTCAGAAACAAGGGAAGTAAGAGGGAAAGCAGGGGATTTGGGGAGGGCTATTCCCTGCAGTGGCCTGGGGGTTGTGCCACATCTCTGAGCTGTGTTCCACCCTTGTCCGTCCAGCCCTTCCTGCTGCAGTGGCACCAGTAGAGGTTTCACTGGAGAGCCAAGAAAGCGCTGCCTCAGCAGAAAGCATCAGGCAGGAGGATGTGAAATTTGGCAGGGAACAGCTCTGGTTCTGTGCTCACAAGGGCCCTTTACCCCTTCCTAACGCTGAGACTTCCCCCACGGGGTGTCAGGGAGCCGCCCCCCCCGCGCTGCGCTGGCAGTGGCCGCGCGCCCAGCGGGATCGGCAGCATGGGCTCCCTGCCCCGGTCCCTACCACAGGTAAGAGGTGCTGCAGGGTCCCTGTCTCAAGGATGGCACTGGGGGTCCAGCAGCATGGCACACTGCTGGAGAGGGGGAGAATGAGAGGAGGATGTGGATGAGAGAGGAGGAGGGGAGGACAGAGGCAGAGGCACTGAGGGGCTGCACACGTGTGATGGAGACAGCATGCACCAGCTGATGGAAGGATTGATCCTGATGGACAGAGCCAGGACAGTCAGGCTGCTGCTGGAGGAGGAGGGAGATCAGCTGTGTGCAGGGAGTTCCAGCCTCGGTGCAGCACGGGGTGACAGTCTGCAGTGGTGTGTGCATCTCCAGGGTTTGGGGACCCTGGACTCAGAGGGCTTGGGGCTGGCCATGGGCATGGGGCTGGCCATGGGTACCTCAGACCTCATGGCTCCAATCCAGACTGAAAGTCCAATTCGTGCTGTGCCATCAGGGGCTGCCCTGGGGTTGGAGATGAGCCTGAGGCCCATCTCCACATATCCACCTCCCCACTGTCCTGCAGTGTATATATGTGGGACATTGAGGACCCACCCATGGCATCGAGGTGTTCCTGGTATATCCAGGCTTCTTTTCTCTATGTCCTGCAAGTCACCCTGCTGTGGCCTCTCACTCCAGCACTTTCTTTCACTTTCCATGCTACAGAACACCAAAATGGAGAAGAGATTCTGGGAGCAGCTCTATATGCTCCTTACCCTCCTCCTCCTGAATCTGGGTTCTGCTGTGACTGTAGAAAACCCTCACAACTGCTATGGAGCTCCAGGCCTGCCAGGCATGCCGGGTGCACCAGGCAGGGATGGCCGGGATGGGCTGAAGGGAGCCAAAGGGGAACCAGGTGAGTGAGCAAAGGAGGGAAACCACTGAGTCCTCAATGGCTGGTCTGCCTTGGTTTGCAGGATGTGGATAGCATCCTCTGTAGTCAGGTGGAAGAGGCAATAGCACCCTCCTGCCCAAAGGAAGGGGCTAGAGAAGCCTCTCCCCACATCCTGCCATTGACACTGACTCCCTTTCATGCCCCACCACCCCACAGGTATCCCAGCTTCTTCTACACAGCTAGGGCCCAAGGGCACGAAAGGGGAACCAGGCCGGCCTGGGCCTCCAGGCAAGCCTGGCCTCCCTGGGGTCCCCGGGGCAATGGGAATCCCAGGGGAGGCGGGCGATGCCGGCCCCCCGGGAATGCCAGGCAGCTCCAAGCAGAAGCAGCAGTCAGCGTTCTCAGTGACGAGGCAGACCAGCCAGTACCCCTTGAAGAACGTCCCCGTGGTTTTCAACAACGTCATCACCAACTCCAACCACGACTACAACACCACCACGGGCAAGTTCACCTGCAGGATCCCCGGGGTCTACTACTTCGTCTTCCACAGCTCACACACAGACAAACTCTGCGTCATCCTGCACAAAAACCAGAGGAGGATGGCCAGCTTCTGCGACCACAAGACCAACACCATGCAGGTCAGCTCGGGGGGGACGCTGCTCCACCTGGCAGCTGCGGACGAGGTCTGGCTGGGAGTGAACGACTACAACGGCATGGTGGGCATTGGCAACTCCGACAGCATCTTCTCAGGCTTCCTGCTCTTCCCAGACTAGAGGATCAGCAGAGCTCACCCCAGCACCCCGACACCTTCCACCTGCCCTGGACACACTGCTCACTGCTGAGCTCTTCCTGATGTGCTGAGTTTCTCCACAGGGAAGGCATCAAGCCCAGCAGCCAGACTCCCCCACCTCGGTCTGGGGGCTGAGCACTGGTAGCTGCTGCACAGGGGGAACAGGCACATCTGGTACATCTGCACCCAGAGTGATGGTGCTGAGCTCCTGGTCCTGCTGGCCCTGCCACGTGCATCCCCCCTTGCTAACCCCACATTAGCTCAGAAGTTTCCCTGTGGTTTTCCCCTCCCCACCTGGGCTGCCTCAGGTTCAGCCAAGTGTCCTGGCACAGGCTGCAGCAACCCCTTTGCCGTGACCTGGCTGTGGAAAGTGTCAATAAAACCTTCCCCAGTGCACCTGGTGTAGTGTGTTGTTTCCTCCATGTCCCACCTCTCTGTGGTGTGCACAAATGTGCCCGTGACATCTGGCCATCTGCGTGCCACCAGCATGTCTCCAAGCCTCCCTGGCATCAGAGACCACCACACCCCACCCACACCCAGCTCTGCACAGGGGGTGGGACCTCTGGCTGCTGCAGGAGCAGGATGGTTCCCGTGTCCCCACACAGCCCCTATCCAGAGGGCACCAAGACTCATCCAAGCAGGTCCCTGATACTCCCCTTCCCTCCAAAGCTTCACAGACTGCAAAGGAAACCCCAACACCATGGCTGGGACACCCCTGGGGTCCCTACCAGGATGGAGCAGGGGAAGTATTCTGGCTTTCCTGAGCCAGAGCAAAGGAGGTCATGGTTGTGGAGGCTGCAGAGCCCACCAAAACCCAGCAGGGATTTCTCCTGGTGACGCACATTGAAGGCGGAACAGGCAGTCACCTCTCCGAACATCCTGTACTTCACTTCCACAAAGCAGTAGCCAAAGGAGGGAATGATTTTCCCACAGGGTAACATCACTTCCCATGCACAATACTCAGGAGAGTCAGGGGCACGGACTCAGGGTGATGGATGCTGAGACCCTGCAGCATCCCCTGGGCCTGCAGAGCTGGAAGCGTGCGAAGCAGCCCGAGGGGTGCTGCCTGAGTGCATGCACATTTCTGCAGTTCTGATGCATTACCCTAAACTCATCTGGAGCTCCCAAGAGTATTCCTCATGGCAAGCACCCCTGAGCAGGACCCAGGACCCTGCAGGGCAGAGCTGTGGCTGGAGGGGCTCGGGGTGCTAATTGGGGATTGGCTTGTCCTGCTCAGCTGACAACAGCACTCGTGGAGGATCTGAAACTGCCACAGAAAAAGGACAGGAGCTAAAGATAAAAAGGGGATGTGTCCCAGATTCTTTCACAATAACCCCTCCAGCAAACTTCTGCTTCTCCTCGCGGGCATTTCTGAGCAGGACACTGGGGTGTTCTGCTCCGTCTCCCCACCTGATCAACAAGGAGCTCAAGGTAAGAACAAGACTGAGCCCAAGGTTCCCCCACAGGCAGGAGCACGTGGGGAACCCAGCTCTGGCAGGGTGACAGTCAACTGCATTGCTGGCACTTCCCTGTGGCCTGGGGCAGAAGAGAAACTGGGGATGGAGGTGCTGGGCTGGGGTGGTGGAGGTCCCTGATGGGACCCTGACCCCTCCTGCTCCACCTGGAAGAAGGAAAACATAAAAGCAGAGATGGCAGAGTTCCAGAAGGGTTATCAGGGACTGAAAGGTGCATCAGTCTGAAAGGTGCCCTGGGAGTGCTGTCCTGCCCTCAGAAGCTCTTGTCTTCTGATGGCCCTGGGCTGGGAGCCTGTGGGTCAGTCCTTGTACCTGCCACATCCAAATCAGAATGGCTGTGGCTGGAGGATCCAACTCACCAATCTTTTGTCCTGCTGGCACCAGAGCTTCAGCACTGAGAAAATCCACCTGAGGTGGGGGAGTTGTGGCTGGGGTGCTGTGATGTCCAGATACAGCCACCAAATGCCCAGTGCTTATCCACATGTGCCCACAGCAGGATCTGGGGGAAGGAGTTGGGCAGGGAGGACAGGAAGAAGGTAAGGCCCAGGGATGGAAGCCCAGATAACTGTCCCAGTGAGGCTTGTTAGATGCAGAAATGCCTCTGGCATTGAGCAGCTGTGTGACAGGACAGAAGGGGAACCTGTGGGATGGAGGAGGGAGGTTTGGGGGCTCATTGCCATCTTCAAGAACTAGTGCTGTCCCTCGGACATGCTGGTGGAAGGCAAGGCCTGTTTCCTTGCAGATGACAAAACTGCTCTGGTTGGGTAAGGATTTTACCCTGCAAAGATGGTCCTGAGATGAGATGGGGAATTTCTCCTGCAAGGCAGCAGCATGGCCACGTTGGACATCAGATCTCTGAGATAACCTGTCCCAAATATTCATGTGGCTGAAGCTGTGGGTACGTGTAAACTGGGGGTTTAAGAGTGATGAGAGACAGCAAGCCCTGCCTTACACAAGGGTTATGGTCCTTTGCTCCAGGGCCAGCAGGAGAGTGGATTTGGCTCTGCAGTAGGATATTTTTCCTCCTGATGGTATTACCAAGGCTTGCTTGCAGTCACCATCTTTCAGAGCAGCTCAGAGTGCCTCCCCCAGCCCTCCCACCACCCAGGAAAGCCCCCCAACACCGTTCCATGCTCCCACAGATGTGGATCATGTGGGCTATGCTGATCTGCCTGGCTGGAGGGCAGCCTGCCAGTGCCACGCTCTGCAGGACCTACGGCACCATCCCAGGCATCCCAGGGTTACCAGGACAGCCTGGCAGCGATGGCAGGGATGGGGAGAACGGTCCAAAGGGTGAGCAAGGTAAGGAAGAGGCTGCAAGTGGGTAAAACACTGTCTTGTGAATGCCAAGAGCGGGGAAAGACAGTGCCAGGTGCATGGTCCTGGGAAAGCAACCCATTTCCACCAGTTCTTTGAGGTTTTGTCAGGTGGGAGGATGGAGCACCCCGAGGAACCTGGGGAAGGAGGGGATGACAGCAAAGTGTGTCTCACCTGCCTGCTGGGCATGGTCTCCACTGACCCACACCCAGTACAGGTTTCCTTGCTCATGCTCCCTCTGCAGACAAATGGGGCTGGGCTGTCAGCACAGTGACTCTTCCTCCTCCTTCCTAGGACCCTCTGGCCAGAGTGGAGCAGAGAGAGGGGAGAAGGGCGTCCCAGGACCACCAGGACAGCCTGGGAAGGTCGGTCCCATTGGCATCCCAGGTCCCATGGGCGTACCAGGTATCAGGGGAATGCCTGGCCCCGTGGGAGAACCTGGTGACTACAAGGTCACCTTCAAGTCCGCGTTCTCCGCCGCCAGGAGCATCAGCTCCTACCCGCGCCGGGAGCAGCCCGTCCGCTTCGACCGCATCCTCGCCAACGAGAAGGGGCACTACGAGAACCGCTACGGCCGCTTCACCTGCCGCCTGCCCGGCACCTACTACTTCACCTACCACGCCACCTCCCGGGGCAACCTGTGCCTCAGCATCAAAAAGGGCCAGGGTGCCAGCAGGGGCGAACGGGTGGTGACCTTCTGTGACTTCGTGCAGAACAGTTTCCAGGTCACCACGGGTGGAGTGGTCCTCAAGGTGGCCATGAACGAGTCTGTCTGGCTGGAGCCAACAGAGAAGAACTCCTTGGTGGGGCTGGAAGGCTCTGACAGCATCTTCTCTGGCTTCCTCATCTTCCCTGAGGCTTAACCCACTGGAGATGTGTCTGTGGCCAATCTCTGCAGTCCCCGCAGAGCTGAGGACTCCCCTGGAAACTCTTTGCTCCCAAATTGGTGCTTGAAGCACACCGCTGCCATTCTTGCACAATAAATCACAGCTCTTCGCGCTATTGGTCCCTTTCTGGAGAGGATTTGCTTTTTTCCTCACAAATAATTTTCACACAACCAGGGCACTGGTTCTCGCCCTCTTGGGTGCAGCCCAGGCTCATTAGCATCTCATTACTGCTGAGTAGAGTCAGACAAGTCATGCAGTTCCTGCTGCAGACCAGGCCGAGTATCTCCATCCAGAGCCACCCAAAGGTTCCCAGCCCAGGGTTAGGAAAACATGGAGAGACAGCTCAGCCTTTAGCAGGGGGCAGGACAATGACATAGTGGGAAAACTGGGGCCACTGGGTACTGGTGGTAGGTGGGAAGATGCTGGAGATGGTGCTGTACTGGAGAGTCCAGGCAGTGGCAGGATCTGGGGACATCAACCTCTCTCAGACTTTTTTCTGGGGTGGTGGTGGTGACAGAAATACCCACAGAAGATTGTCAGGCTTGTGACAAGGCAGGGCAGGTCAGCGTGGGCCAAACACCTGGATGCCATGATGGGGGTGGTGCAGAGGACATCCCCACTACAGCCTCCAAACCCCAGCACAGAACTGTGCTCCACGTCCTGGAGCACAGCCAAGCCCTCCCAGCCTGCTCCTCATCAGCAGCAGAGCTGTGGACACAGGAATGTCCAGATGAATTAAAGCTGAGGAGCCCAGGGACAGCCCTGGCCCCGGGGCAGGTGACAACCCAGCATTGCAGCCGTGTGGGGGGGGTCGCCTGCAGCCCCCAGCCCATCCCGTGCGTGGACATGGGGCATTCAGGAATTTTTGTGGGAGTCTGGGATTTGAAAGAGTCTGGATGGAAAGGGCGATGATAAAAGGTCTGGGGGAGGTGAGTGTGCTATGGGCAGGATTTAATGGAGCGTCACCCCTGAGGTCTCCCGGTTTGCTCGTGCGTCCAGGTCCCCAGCTCTGGGCTGCTGAGGTGTCCTCGTCCCGGCGCAGGACAGTGCCTGAGGCTCCTGCCCAGGGCGATTTGCCGGCAGGTGGCACTGGAGGCTGGCTCAGCCCTCACCTGGCTGCGGCAGCATCCTCGCTCCACCGGCTGCGCGGGCACAGCTCCGAGGGACGGGCAGCACGGGGGGCTGAGCTTGGCACAAGGTCTGGGAGGAGGCAGCGGCAGGATTAGCCCGATTCATTCCTCCTCCTCCTCCTCACCACCTCGGAGTGAGGTGCACTCCTTCCTGCAGCAAAATCTGTGGCTCCCGTCCGCCGGGGTGCAGCCACCCGTGTCCCCAGACTCTGCTGCTCCCAGAAGGTCTGAGCACGGGTGTTGGGTGTTGCATGCTGAAGTTCCCCGGTGCCAGAGCACTGCATGGCCTTTAGGGCAGCCACCAAACCCACAGTGTTTCACAGCTGGAGATGCAGCATCACAAATAAAGCTGAGCTAGGCAAGGCAGGTGGGGGAAGGAGCAGGTGTTTGGTGCCCAAAAGAGAGCTGGTAGCATGCACTGCCTGAGCTCCTGAACCCTCAGCAGGTAGGAGACACTGCACCAAGGAACACAGATACATTGGAGTCAGGACTGCCATTCCAAGAGCCCTGAAGGCTGGGAAATGAGCTGGCAGAAGTCCACTGATATCTGATGGAGACAAATGCAAAGTCCTCCTTCTGGCATGGGACAATTGCATGTCAGAGGATGGGCGCTGGCAGCAGAAAGCTCTGCAGGAAGGGACCCGGAATGTTGTTAGACACCAAGGTGAAGCTTTCTGCCTTTCCAGGTAATGGATATAGTAATTTTTGATTTTTGGAAAGTTGTAAGGAAAAAAGCTGGTGTTATTTTTAAAATAGAAGTCTGACCAGTATAAGCCAAAAGGGTTCTGGGGGCTTGGCTGTGCCTGGGGAAAGCCAGAGGGCAGTGCAGGTACCAGCAGCTGCAAGTGCAGCTCACGGTGCTCACACAGCTGGGACCAGAGGGGCAGAGGGAGCTGCTTCCCAAAGGTGCAGAGGGGAATGCTGCCCAGAGGTGCAGAGGGCATCGTTTCCTCCCATGGGTCTCAGCCAGCACCCTGCGATGCCACCTCTGGCAGTGGCCCCATGGGATGGCAGCTGCCTGCTCCCCTGAAGCTGCCACTAGACTCACACCCCCTGGCTATCCAAAATGGGTAAGGAAAGGGGCCCAGAGGGTGCTGGAGCTGTTGTTGGTCCATGAAACACCACTCTTCAGCTCTTCCCAGGCAGCTCAGGGTGGGCAGCACATTTCTGACCCTGTAGGAAGCCCCAGAGCCACAGCCTGCACCCCCTCAGCTGGAGAGGCCCCTTCCTCTCAAGCTGTTACAGCACTCCCTGAGGCCAGAGCCAAAATGTCCCTTGCCATGGCTCGCTGCACAGGAGCTGGGATTGCTTCCTCCTGTGTGAGCAATCAGACCCACTGCCAAACCCCCTGTGCTGCTCAGGCCCACACTGGGAAAACCCAAAAGCACCTGGGTGTTGGGAGCTGTGCTGGCAATCCCACCTGTCCTGCCTGGTGTTCCCAAGAGCAGCAGGACCAACCTAGCCCTGCTCCTGAATCTCCTGCCCTGCTCTTTGGTCTGGGATTCATTATTCCATGGAAACGGGGCAATCTTGGAACAACACAACCATTAACAGGAGAGCTGGAGAGAAACCTGTGCAGGGAAAGGTGCTGTGGGTGGTAAGGGTGGGTCAGGGCAGCACCACAGTCTCTGGCACTCAGGAAAGGGCCAATTTGTATATTTAATTAATTCCTTACACCTTCCCCCCGGGTGCCTGAGCCCAGTGCTTCAACCTGGCATGGCTTCACCTGAGAATAAACCTGCAGGATCTGTCCTCATCCAGGATGGACAGAGCTGGCCTGGGGCTCTGGGCACACTCCTGCTTGTGCTGTGTGTGCTCACTCACCTCTCTGTGCACACTCCCCCTGTGCACACCCACCCCTGTGCAACTCCCTCTGCCCTGTGCACGCTCCCTGTGCTCTGTGTGTGCTCTGCACTGTCCCCTGACATGCACATTCTGCTCCCTGTCACTCCCTTTGGGGTTTATTTTCAAGGCAGCTGCAGTCCCTCCCCAGGGCCCAGCCACAGCCCTTCCTTCACCCAGTGGTGCTGTAACCCTCACCTGAGTCAGGCCACCCCCCAGGGCAGGGCTGGGCCCGGGCTGAGGCCACCAGATGCTCAGCAGATGCTGAAGTTGGGGCAGGAGGTGTTTCAAGGTGACTTCAGGAGTTTTTGGGATGTCAGTGTTTTTCCAAGAAGCCGTGGGGTGCTTTGGCCTGTTGGTGTTGGAGGCCACTTGAGCAGGACAGGGAGGGAACCAGGAACACAGCTGTGGGCAAAGACACAGCTGTCAGGGAGCCAAAATAAAACCTTCCTGCTCCCAGGCACAGAGCAATAGGGACCAGCAAGAAAATCACATGGAGGTTTCTCCTGCGTTATCTAACTGGGGGTTTGGAAGTTTTCTCTGTGCCAAAGCTCTAGTCTTGGCATAAGCAGGACTCTGGCAGGATCTGATGTGGCAGAAAGTGAGTGTGCCTGTCAGTGTCCATGGAAATGAAGCTGAGCTGGAGGAATCAAAGCACGACCATGCTGTTTGCCAGTGAGATGGAGCCAGGGATGTCAGCACCACAGCCTGGTCTAACATCACCAGCAAACATCATGGAGCTTGCAGAGGTGTTGATCTGTTTGCACCGAGCCCAGGAGTTTCCAGTGCCTGCTATAACCAAGGAAGAGCCCTTTCTACACCATCCTTGTTTGGTCTTGCTCCTTGCTGGCAGCACCAGCCACAGCCAGGCTGCCTGACAGGGCCTCCTGGATCAGCTTCCATGCCAGCCCCTCCTAACAGCTCTTCTCCCGTGTGGCTCACGCCGCTGCTCCTCAGTGCAGGGAGGCTTTTCCCCTGGCAGCAGCTCCCTGCTGAACAGCCCATGAGCATTTCCTTCCCCTCAGCCTCCCAGCTCTGAGCCACAGTTGCTGCTGCCAGGCTGGCGGCTGCTCTCCATCTCCTCTGCCCTTGGGCCAGGCTGTGGAGTGAAACACTGGGGGATTTTTCTGTGTTCTCCCTTCCCTCCCCTTCTCCCAACCAGAATGTCAGTCAGGAGCCCTAGGGAATCCCTGCATGGTTCAGTGCTGTGCCAAGGTGCTGGGATGCTCTGGGCAGAGGCATTACTGGGACAGGGCGCTGGGTTGTGCCTGCTGGGATGTCACAGGCATCACAACGGGACACGGCAGCAAATGGCAGCTTTGGTGGATACTGAGGTCGCACACGGTGAAACATTGTCAGCAGGAGGGGAGCCCCTGCATGGGTTCCCTGGGTGCACTGGTTCCACTGCAGGGTGGTCCCAACTCCAGGGAGACTCCTGTGGAGTTTGATACAGCAGAAACCAGTCTGGGACAGGGAAGGGAGTTCAGGCATCAGCTCCAACCCCAAATCTCACTTCAGGGCTGCTGTTAAGTTTGTTCTCCCCATCCTCACCCAGGCTTGCGTTTGAATTTGAGTGGGAAGGAGCAATCGCTTCTTTTGCCTGGAGCAACACAGCCTGGCTTGTCTCCCACTCAGAGGTGCGCAGGGAATTCCTGCTTTTCCCGGCTCTGCAGGAACCGGGAGCCGGGAGGCTCTGCGCTGGCTGGCCACCAAGGAGTTAAATCCCAGCCCTTTTTTTTCTGCTCTGCCTCCTTATGAGGAACAGCCTTCGCGGGGCTGCAGAAAGGCTCTTTCTTTCCCCAGCAGATCTCTGGGAATGAAAAGTCTGTGTTCCAGATATTAAATTACTCATAAAATAGTTGGCGTGTCCCCGAGGCGGCTCCGTACCCCCCAGCCCCCGCCGCCGCTCTGACGGGCTGCTGATGTGCATCTGCATGTCACCTCCTGCTACAAGGTCAATCTCTCCAATTTAAAGCAGCAACGCTGGAAAGCAAACCAGATTTCAGCCGGAATTAGCTTCAAATGGAGCATTCAGGGGACTCGTGCTGGGGGGGGAGCGCAGGAGAGGAAAGGCCACGGGAGCGGTGTGGGGTGGGGGCGATCCTGCGGCTGCAGCTCCCGTGGTGGAGCGCCCCACGTACCCCGGGCTCGATCGGGGGCTGGGATGTTTCCAGGGCTCGATCGGGGGATGGGATGTTTCCAGGGCTCGACCAGGGGGGCAGAGATGCTCCCGGGGCGGGATCCGGAGGCGTAGGAATGGTGCCTGGGGAGGAGACCCGGGGATGGTGCTGGGGGATGGGCCCCGGGAATGGTGCCTGGGGATGAGCCCCGGCAATGGTGCCTGGGGATGAGCCCCGGGAATGGTGCTGGGGGATGGACCCCGGGAATGGTGCCTGGGGATGAGCCCCGGGAATGGTGCCTGGGGATGAGCCCCGGGAATGGTGC
>VZRH01007896.1:178563-193029 GCA_013397555.1 Urocynchramus pylzowi | reverse complement strand
CTTAGGGGGGAGGGGGGCAGAGCTGGTGGGGGCTGTGGGAGTCCTGAGCTGCCCTGGGTCCCCAGGGATGAGATGGGAGCAAGGTGGGCAGGGAGAGAGCCCGGTGCCTCTGGGCAGGAGAGCCATGCTGGCACCCTGGGCACAGAGGAGTCCTCCACGGAGGTTCCTTCACCGGTGGAGACCTGCTGGGAACTGGTGGGGCCGCAGGAGGATGGAGGTGACCTGGTCAGGTGTGCAGCCAATGAGCTCATAATGGTGCTTCATCCCACACCAGCTGAGCCAAGCTTACAGAAGCAGAGTTTCTTCCCAAGACGGGGGAATGCCAGAGATGTTTTAGTCTGGTCTGGAGGAAACACCTGTCCCTTCCCGGCAGGAGGTGCTGGCTCAGTAAATAACACATATTGATACCCAGTTCTTAGTGCTGCAGGATGGCAAATGTCCTGTCTCCCATGGGTTTGCCTCTTCTTTTTCTTCTTTTTCTCTTCTTTTTCCTGCCCATCCTGCAGCCTTTGTGCATTGGTGAGCACAAGGATATGTCTAAACCAGGTCAGTCTACACCAGAGATTCTCTCCCTGCTCCCCCCAGCTCAGAGCAGCCAGGCTGAGGTGCTCAGACCTGGTTTAGCAGATCCAAAAGGTTGGGTCAGTGTGGTGGCAGTTTTTGGACAGCTGACTCAGAGGAGCTGGGAGCCCTGCCTAGTCTCAGACACAGCAAGGACAGAGCCCAAGCAACTTAAGTCCAGCTGAACCCACCTGGGGGATGACTGATGTGCTTGTCTAGTGATGCCAGGGACACTGCAGCACTGTGGGGGGAGTGGGGAGGATGGGATGTTCTGTCTCATTTGGGTGAAGGATTTAATTACTGCAGCCAAGGCAACTTGTCTCTCCTTCCAGCCTGGAGCAGGTCCAGTACAGGGAGTGGTCCTTCCTCCCCAGTGGCCTGGCTGCAGGAGCCCTTCCAATTCTGCTGTGAGGTGATTGGGTCATGCACTGGGAGATCATCTCTTTCCTGCAGCTGGGTGGGGGTGTAAGGGAGGGAGGACAAAATGCTGGAGAGGCAAAGAGGATCACGGTGTGCCAGGTCTCTTCAGGAGTGGGGCTGAGCTTGGGATGTGGCTGCTTTGGGGAGTCCCATCAGGGTCCCTGGGGCTCCCAAGCACTGAGGAGAGCGTGCAGGACTGAAGCGGTGTCAGCCAGTTCCCTCCTGGGGAGCTCCACAGCAGCTCCCAAGCCCTGTGATTGGGCTGGATAGCAGCAGGCACATCCATTTTCTGGAGGCTGCTGCTCCCTGCTGCCTGCAGAGATGACTCAGGAGCAGGTCAGGTAACTCCTGGTGCCAAGCTGGTGATGAAGGTCAGACAGTCTGTGTGAGGCTCTGCAAGGTGAGACAGTGCGAGGCACGGAACAGCCACAGACCCAGGGAGAGGAGGGTGCAGGGCACCGCCTCTCCAGAGGCCACCACGGGCCACCCACACCAGCCTGCTGAGTGATGCCATGGGAAGGGCTGCACAGCACATCACCTGAGCTCCTGGTGACATCTCAGGCTCTGGGGACTGCCCACGCACCCAGCCAGGTGCCAGTGGCTCCCCAGTACAGCCCGGGCCCTTCCAGTTATGGCAGGAAAGGTCTGTGGGAAGGGCTCAGGGGTTTGGCTGCTGTGTGTGACCATCAGATAACTCTGAGCCGTGGCTGGCGTGGCTGCACTTGGAAGAGCCAGCTGGAGCAGTTCTTGCACAGGCAAGGAACAAGTTGTGTTTGTCCCGCCTGGATATTCCAAAAATTTTGTGAGATGCGTGGGAGAAAGGAGGGGTGCAAGAACATCATCAATGACTCCACTGGGGATCCAGCATTAGTGCAGGGATCAGGGAGGGAATGCTGGAAAAGCAAATGAGGAACACGTGGAGGACGTGGCACTACCTCACAGTCTCGGACTGACCATTTCTGCTCCAGTCACTTGTCCCAGCCACCACTTTCTCATCAGCAGGGAGGGCTTGTGATGCCCCAAGGAATGCAACAAACATGCTCATGAAAATTGCTGGCATGGGCTTACTTTCCAATGTATGCAGGTGTCCACATGCATCATGGCCTCAGCTTCCAGAGAAGCCTTCTCATAACAGAGCTGCAGGAGTGTGAGGACTCATGCCCTGGAGAAGGTGCTGGTCAGGCACAGGGGTGCCCAGTGTACACTGGACAGTGCTCTATGCACCAGGAGATCTTCTCTGACAAGGGCAGTGTAAGGTGCTTCAGGCTGAGATACAGCCTTTGACAGAAACCACTGCCAAGGCAGCTTTCACAGAATCACAGGATGGTTTGGGTTCAACGGGACCTTAATGGTCATCTTGTTCCATCTCCCCTGCCATGGGCAGAGACTGGATGAGCTTGCTCCAAGCCCCATCCCACTTCCTGCCCATCACCCAGCTAGGAGCACTTGACACATGGGAAAAAAGGTTCAACACTCATCCAGGCTCTGGGTGGGATTTTTTTGCCTCTGGTGGAATGCAGCATATGTGATTTTTAATTTCTGTTATTCTGAAGACAGTGTTTTGAGTGTCTTCAGTCCCCACCGAATGCAGACACATTTTGTTGATCCCGTGGAGCTCATATCCTGTGGCAGGGAGCTTCTGGGCGATCACTCGGTGTGTGAAAGTGGATCCCGAACAAAAAAGACCAGAGATTGCATCAGAAGACCTCAAACATCCCCTGTTGGAGGCCAGCGGAGCCTCTCTGAGCACAATAAACACTGCTGACATGTTGCCGTGTGTGGTTCCAGCAGGATGTGGGAGGCTGAGCGGGGCCGGCGTGCCAGGTGCTGTGCTGGCTGACACACACACGGCAGGATCCGCTTCCCCCGGGCGGGGTGCGAGCGGGGCGCTGCCATCCACGCCAGGCGCCAAAGGCGAGCGCCTGATGCTTCCCTTCAGCCTCCTCCTCCTCCCCCGGCCTCCGCCTCGCCCTTCTCTCGGCAGCTCGCGGAGTGTCGCTCCTTGCAGCTGCAGCGTTTCTCCTCTTGGCTCTCCTCCCTTCCCGGGCAGCCCCGGAGCGGCGGGGAGCAGCGGCTCCTTCCCGAGCTCCGGCAGGCGGGCGGGACGGCTCCCGCAGGCAGCCCCGGCGGCCTCTGCGCTGCCGGGGGATCCTCTCCTTGCGCTCCCGCATCCGTGCGAGCTGGGGTGGCAGGGACGGGATCCTGCAGGACGGGAGCCCGGAGCAGGGCATGGGAGAGCCGGTGTCGCAATCCCAGTGGTTTCCACGCTGCCTCCGAGGTGGACTCGCGGCAGCTCCCGGAGGTTTCTGGCAGCGGCCGCGTCCCTGTTGGCAGCGCTCCTCCCGCTCCGGGGCCGCTGTTTGCTTATCTAGAGCCATGATTTAACACAGACGCAGGAACTCACACACTCTCTCCCAGTCTCTTTCAAATTACTTTATTGCTTCCTGTCAACCAGCCGAGCATATCCTGTTAATATACAATCCCCAACGAGCCGTTTTCACAGCGTAATCCCCCTCGGGCAGATAACACGGCTCAGCTCCCGCAGGATGCCTGGCTCTGTCTGAGGATACAGGATCCCAGCACTGGGCAGGTATTTTCCAGCAAAGTGGGGCTGCTGCCGTTGTTGTTGTTGTTAAAGATAAACCCAAGTGCTGTGAGAGACGCTGGCTTGCTGCCAGTCCTGTGTTATTCCATCCCCTGGTGACCTTGCCCAGCCAACACCAAGTGCTGTCCCATGCTGGATGGCAGTGAGGGTCCTGGTGCTGGAACCTTCCTCCCAGCTCTCCCACCCCTGCTCTCGAGGCCTGTCCTGCTCCAGGGATACATCTCTATGCACCTGCTGCAGTGGGACAGTGATAGAATGGAATGTCCAAAGCAGGACATCTACCACCGGTGGCTGTTTTAGGGAACCTGCTGTGTTTCTCCTACATGTCCTGATCCTCCCTGCTCAGGTCCCTTGCTAAGACATCTGTGTGTCCTGACACTGCATTTGTGGGACATTCACGCTTCTCTGCCCCACCTGGTCTCCTCCAACCTCCTCCTTGCTCCCTAACCCTGATGTCCACCTGATGTGCCAGCTGAGCCTCTGTCCACAGCAGAACACCAAGAAAATCCCTTTCAGAGAATATCACTGTGATTTTTGGTTCTGTGGTGTGGAATTGTCCTGAAGACCAGGTCACTGTGGAGCCTGTGCATCCTCTCTGTCCTTGTGCCAGGTGGTCCTGCTGCTCCTGGGCTGCCT
Organism: Urocynchramus pylzowi; assembly: GCA_013397555.1. Lineage (NCBI taxonomy): Eukaryota > Metazoa > Chordata > Aves > Passeriformes > Fringillidae > Urocynchramus > Urocynchramus pylzowi. The sequence continues at coordinate 188,807 of VZRH01007896.1, read as the reverse complement.
GTTCTCCACAGAGGGACAAGGACAGATGGAGGTGGCTTTGCTGTGGAGGGATGGACACCAGGGCTACTGAGTGTGCATGCAGCTGGGCTTTTGGGCTGCTCCAAAGGCAAACAAAATGGGCAGATGATAAATTTGGCTTCAAGATTCACCCTGTTCCCTCAGCACTGCAGACACTGCAAGGCACAGTAGCTCAGGCCCAGCCAGCATCCCTTCTCCCTGGGAGCAGAGACCTGTGCTAAACCTCCCTGGCAGGATTCACTGCATCTTCTGTGGACATTTCTTCAGCTGGGATTCCAGGACTCTTGGGGCTGCTCCCACTTGGCCCCTGGTTGCCAGCTAAAGGCCACTGTTGCTGTCTCTCCCTTGTCATCCTCCACTGGCCCAAGGGAAGGGAACATGTGTAGCTACGTGATGCAGCTGTAGCAATGACATATGGCTGTATTTTTGTGGTTCTGTTTCCCAGGTTTTCATTTGCTCTTGCCCTCAGTACAGTTTTATTGTCTGAAGTTGTTCCTGGAAGTTGAGGACAATCTTGGTGCTGGTTGTTGGTTTTACTACCAGCTGGATCCTGCCCTCAAGTACTTGTGATTCTCTCTACACTTAACACCTCATTAGCTGGAACATCCACTTACAGAGCACAGCTTTGCTGCCTGAAAAGAAGGAAAATCCTGTTTGACTCAGACGTTACACAGATCACTTATCTCAGAGACATCTGAACAGCCGGGCTTGGAAATTGAGTCCAAATTAAAAACCAGTTGAGAAGAAGTATCTGTCCTCCCAGGTAAATCAGGGGCTGATTTATTTCCTCCCCAGTATTCCTGCTGAGCAATGCCTTCAGCACAGCCCCAGCCCAACACATCCCTGCCTCCATATCCCACGGCTGGAAGGCTCTGTGCTTGCTGTGCTTCCAAGGCCGGAGCACCTCTGAGCACCCCTCAGCTCCCCTCAGAGCTGTCTCCTGCTCCCCTCCTGCTCCCTCAGCTCCTCCTGGAGTTCCCACCCCAGCACTGGCATAGCAACTCCAGTTCTTGACATTCCCAGCTCTCCAGACAGGACAAAACACAACTTGAGAAAGAAAAAAGCAAAGTAAACCCCAATTAAAGACCTCTTGGGTGCATGAATGCATCTGGAGGTCCCCATCCTGCACTGGTGCCACGTTGATGGCAGGGAGCCCCTGCAGTGGCTCAGTGCAGAGGTTGGTGCAGCCCATGGGACAAGTCTCCAGCATCCACAACATCTCCTGAGGGGCCAGGAAGGATTTTAACAGAAGAAAGAGGACAGGCTGGGGGGCTGTAGGAGTCCAGGACGATCTGCACTGATGACTTTCCAGCTATTTTAATTTCCATGGATTTCCCTGTGTGTGCTAAATCCCTGGATCTCCATGCCAAGGACTTTTCCAGCCTGCACTTGAATCCCTGTGAATTTTGCGTCCCCAGCTCTGCTGAGGAGGTCAGCAGTTCACCTTCCATCCGTGTGAAGAATCACCTCCTTTGATCCCAAGCCCCAATCTTTTAGACCCTGGACCTCACACAAGTCATTTGATGGCTTTGGTTTATTCCTGGGAGAAGACAGAGAAGGGAGCAGCCTTGTCACTGTGCAAGTGAAGTTATGGATGTTTTCCCTATGGCATCACTTATCCTTTGTCACTTCCCTGCTCACCCCTATTCCTGCCACTTCTGGGGCTGTTGGACATGACAACTCAGACCCTGCAGGACAGGCTGGTGACCTCCCTCTGCTAATTTCTCTCTGCAGCCATCTCTTAGGCAATTAAAATGACAAGGAACTCCCTTGACTCTCCCAGGCTTCCTGCTTTCCTTAAAAAACTTTCAGCAAGGAGCTTAAAGGAAAGCTTTTGGAACCCCCAGCAGATGCCAGGAACAGATGGCACTGACCGTGTTTGTTCGGCCACTCTGGAGGGCTCTGAAGGGTTGTGAAGCAGGATTCCCTTTTGGAGAAGCCCCATGGACTTTCCTCTGGCAGACAGCACTTACCCAGGGGCCTTCAGCTGCCCTCCAATACATGGAGTTTGTCTCGCAGGGACTTTTCATTATGGCCACCACAGCACCCCTCAAGGCACCCCAGGACAGGATGGTGAGGGCTCAGCCCTGATGCTGTGCTCCTGCAGGAGCAGGGACACCACAGTGAGTGCAGGAGGAATCAGCAGTCCCAGGTGCTTATGAGAATCCCCAAAGGAGCACTCAAGGAGAAATTCACAGAATTACAGAATCACAGAATTTCTAGGTTGGAAGAGACCTTTAAGATCATCGAGTCCAAGCCATGTTCTAACACCTCAACTAGATCATGACACCAAGTGCCACATCCAGTCTTTTTTTAAACACATCCAGGGATGGTGACTCCACCACCTCCCTGGGCAGATGATTCCAGTATTTGACCACTCTTTCTGTGAAAAACTTCCTCCTTAATTCTAGCCTGTATCTCCCTTGGCACAGCTTGAGACTGTGTCCTCTTGTTCTGTCTGTTGTTGCCCGGAGAACAACAGGCACCGAGCAGGATGCTGGTTCCAGTGGGCCAGCGGGATCCCAGAAGCTGCAAGGACCAAATCTTGGGAGGAAATCTGCAAAGAGCCCCCTTGGTGGGCCCCACTGCAGGGCTGGGTGGAAGGATGGCCATCGCTGTCCCCCGTGCCCGGTGCTCCTGGCAGGGACTGTGCCGCGGCCTCTCCACCAGCACTGCTCCACCCGCGGGGCCGTGCCGGGGTGTGGCAGTCACCTGAGCACACCTGAGGGATGGCAGGTCCCTCAAGTTGCCAGGTCAGCGACCCAAAGGGCAGCTGGACAGGCTGTTCCAGGGGCAGCTGTGCTCCATCCACTTTGGTTAACTGGGCAGTGCTTCCTCCCACTCCCTGCCAGAGGCACGGACAGACACGAAGCAGGTCCTGCTCCTGTGGCAGCACTCCTCAAGCCCTGAAGGGATGTGTCCCCTGCCTCTGCCAGCCCCAAAATGACCCCCCAAACCTCCTCACATTTTGAGTACAAGCCCCTGCCTCTCCCTCCTTGAAGATGTGTCCACCACCTCCACAGTGCTAGTGCATCATAAGAGCTGCCCATACCTTCCCACCATGCTCCTGCCCCTGTGGCCCTGTGCTTCTTCACCACACCCCATCTTCATCCCTCAGATGTCCCTGGGCAATAGAGCTGGGAATGTTCTGCCTGGAGAGGAGAAGGCTCCAGGGAGACCTTACTGCTACACAGCACCTAAAAGGGGAGTGGGGGAAACCTGGAGAGCGACTTTGGACAAGGAATATCCACGACAAGGGGGGATGCCTTCACACTGAAAAGGTTAGATGGGATATTAGGAAGAAATTCTTCCCTGTGAGGGTGGTAAGGACCTGGCAAAAGCTGCCCAGAGAAGCTGTGGCTGCCCCATCCCTGGATATGTCCAAAGCCAGGTTGGGTGGGGCTTGGAGCAACCTGGGACAGTGGAAGGTGTCCCTGCCCATGGCAGGGGTGGAATGGGATGTGGTTTAAGGACTCTTCCAATCCACCCCATTCTATAATTCCATGATTCTATGATACCTTGCTGCTAGAGATTATTATTCTCATGAATCTTCAATAAAATAAAAGGAAAGTCAGTCAATATCAGAGTCAGGAGCCTGTGCATGCATTTGCTATCATTCTGCAGGAATTGTTCCAGTTCAGTCCCATTTTGTCCCAGATCTTAATACTGTGGGTATTCCTAGACCCAAAGGGAGAATGGGAAATGCAAATCACAGAGCATGAGCCCCGCTCCTGCTGACTCCTGGCCTTTCATCTCCAGACCCTTGGGGAGGGGGCTGCCTGTACTCTGCTTTCTCTGAGCCACCACATCTCCTGCAGCTTGCTTCCCTTTGGAAATACCTGGATAGAGTCATAGAGTCATGGACTGTTTGGGCTGGAAGGAATCCTGGAGATCACCCAGTTCCACCCCTGTCGGAATCCAAGCCATTCCTCTCTGTGCCCCAAACCCCGGACAGGGGTCTGGGCGGCCCTGGCAGGAAGCCAAAAACACTTGGGGCTTTGATTTCAGCCCATGGGACAAATTACCAACCTTATATGAGGAGTCACAAGTCACAAAAGTTTAGACAGCACAGTAGCAGTAGTCATAGGGTGAAGGGAAAATTTGGGATTTGGTACAGGGGGGTTTAAAATCCTAANGCCTTGGACTGACCTGCTGGCCAGATCTTGGCAGGTCAGACAGAAAATATTTTAGATAAGAAATAATAAACGTCACTGAGAACACGAGCAGAAGACTCCTGACTCCTTCTTGGACAGCTGGGTTGGGAAAAGCGGCTTCCACCAACACCTGGGGTCATCTCAGAGAGCAGAGAAGACCCCGACACACCCCCCCTGCCATGGACAGGGACATCTTCCACTCAGGGCTCAGATTTAACCTGGCTGTGACAACCTGTGTGTTTTCCACCCTCTGCTGTGGAAGGAAATGTGGTTGCCTCCTTCAGGTCTGTCTTTCTGTAGCACCTCTGAGGAGGAAAAAGCAGTTTCACACCAGACCATTGCCTCTGATCCTGTATTTGCCTTCTCATAAACCTCTGCTACCTCAGAGCACTGGGGGATTTTGCTCACAAGTGCCTTAAATGTAACACATAATGTTGCATTTTTTTCATAGTGTCCATAAGCATTTGCAAAGCTCCTGTATTTAACACCAGCATTGACAAAACCCAGGTAGTTTTCGCCCCGGTTTCCCCAGTTTCTTATTAAATGCCATTTCAGCATTCTCAATTTCAAGGATGCCACCCTATAATTTTATAGCATTAAACACAGACCTCAGTTTGACTTTTCAGCTTTTCCACCTTCCTTTGAACAACTTTAAAACTATTTTCTGGAAGACTTCTGGACCTTGGGTTCCCTGCCACAAAATAGCTTGGGTTACATCCTTTTCTTTTACAAACCTTTACAAATGACAGCAATTAAATCGAGCATCCTTTTATGTCGTTGCCCCTGTCAGTAGGTAATGCCTGACAGTTTTTCATCCCAGGTCATCTCCTGAGCAGATTTATTCTCTAACATTGTTATTTCTGGCTATAACCAAGGATGAAAATGAAAATATTTTCCAGCATACAAACCCCATCTTCTGCCAGTCATGCCTCATGGCTGTAAAGTATTTTGGATTAAGTTTCTATATATAACATGATATTCTGGTGATGGTTCCACCTTTTCTTTGCTGTATATCTAAATAGCTTTTTAATTTTTTTTTTCTTTGTGAAACACATTAATAGTTTATATACTTAATTGTCACATTTCTCTACATTCTGGAAAAGTAGTGGTACTCAGTCAAAAGTTGGATTTGAAGATCTTGGAGGTCTTTTCCAACCTTAATGATTATACAAGTCTATAATACAGAAAATCCTTGGGTTTTTATTTAAAATATTTATATATAATATATGGTTTTATTTAAATTTGCATTCTTTTTAATTTTTTTCTTTTCTGCCTCTCTATGGTCCTGCTTATTTACCAAAACAAATTTTTCAAGAAGACCTGACATCTTTGCAGTCCCCAAGTAGGTACTTTTATGAACTTTATTTTTCCAAAAGTTACTTTTAATTCTGAACCTGGGTTCAAATTAGCTGTTGAACAAAACATCCCGAATTTCCTGCTCAATTCTACAGTTCTAAATCTATTTTAAATGCTTCAAAAGTGCCTCTTCTCTTTAATTTGTTCCCATGGCTACCATTCAAAACTTTCATTCATTTTCTGAGCGGAGAACTCTCCAAATCGTTACTGCAATCTACCAGTTGACTTTTCCTTCTTAATCTAGCTGAAGGCTCTAGACCCTCCGACTGTAGACATTGCAACAGCAGCAGGGTTACCCTCCACCCTGGATCCCGGTCCGCAGGGATGAGATCCTGGCTTGGAGCTTTCCTGTGGCTCTGCCCCGCTCCTGGGGTCCCAGCGCAGGACGGTGCCCGCCTGCCCAGGGCGCTCCCCTGACCTTCCTCCCCTCTGCTTCAGCGCCTGGCACCAGGGAGCTCAGGGTTCGCACACACAGGAGTGAATCCCTCCCGTAGAGAGCTCCGAAATGCCGCGGGAGAGGGATGAAGGGGAGAGGGAGCCGCTGCTCCGCCCTCCTCGGGTCCCTGCAACAGGACGAACAGGTTGGGTGAGGTGGGGCTGTCCAGTGTCACGTTTCAGCACGAGCCGTCCGGGGCCAGGTACCCTCAGCAAGCGCACAGGGATGTAACAGGTTAATCTTTATTTCACTCCGAGCAGAGAAACCTCCCCGCAGTGTCCCGGGGGGGTTGGGAAAGGTGGGGGCTGCAGCCAACGCCTGCTTGAGTGGTGGCTGGTGACTGGTGTAACTGGTAAAGGCGCTGGTTTGCTCTGGGATGATGCGGGAGAGGGGCGAGATCCCCAAAAACTGACGGTGTATGGCACAGGTCACAGTGGGGACCCTGGGCAGCACCGAGGGCTCAGCCTGCAGCTGGGCAGCCACTGCTGCTCTCACTCGTCCTCCTCCAGGACCAGAGCTGCCTGTCCCCAGTCTGCAGAGCACCTGGGGTGACTGGGAAAGGCAAGGAAGGACAGAGGGAGGCCCTTGGTGGTGACAGGCTGCAATCACAGATATCCGTGGGGTTTCTGGCTGTTCACACACCCTTCAGAGAGGTTAGAAAAATCCCCTGGTGGGAACAGTTCCTCCATCCCTGCTGAGCTGGGGAGCATTGAGTAGGTGATAATAAGCAGCCCCTGAGTGGGAGGGCCTGCTCTCCTCTGGAAAGTGCGACTCCAGACAATTTATCATTCAAACAAAGAGGGGGAAAAGGGTTAAACACTGCCCGGCCTCCCCAGCCAGTGGTGGCTTTGGTTATCTGCAGCATGGCTGCAGGGCTACATGGTGCCTGTACATGTTTGGGGATCAGGAGTTAAGTGTTTAAATGATAAGGGATATCTTAAAAACATGAGTTTAGCAATGAATCTTTACCGACAATACTATGGTATTAGTTAATAGGCAGAATTAACTCACTGGCCTGGGGCCAAGCCCGTCACAGCCAGAGCCAGAGCAGCTGAAGCTGTGTTTCACTTGGGTTTTGCTTTTACGGGATTTTCTGCTGCAGGGAGACTCCAATTTCTGTAAAAATATGCTCGTGTTTTCCTCCTCCCAACCTGCCCCTGTAAGCCTGAGGTTCCTTGGAGCCCAAGGGGTTCAGCCAGGACCTGGAAAGCTTTCCTCTTGCATGCAGAGGTGTGACCAAGGGTGCCAATTCAGGACCAAGGGTGTCAATTCAGGACCAAAGGTGCTGATTCTCTGCAGGGCATCTCCCAGTGGCCCTGGAGATCCCTGGGATCCCTGTCTGCTCTTGGTGGGACTTCACAGGCAGATTTACTCTTGGTGCCAGCACGGGACTCACTCCCATCTATCCCAAAAAACCTCCCTCTCCCTCAGCTGGGGCATTGAGACTGACCAAGTAGCTTCCTTAGACCAAAGAAGCATCTCCTGAATCTTTCTGGTAGCTGAGGCTCCTTGGAATCCCCAAAGACAACTGCACTGAGCCTTGAGTCTGACAGTTCTGTGCCTGACAGCTCTGTGTCACCACTTGCTGCTTTCCTTTGTGCCTTCCTTGGCTCGCAGCTGTCCCCTGCTGCACCTCTTTAACCTCACAGAGGGTGAGAAGGAGCCTCCTCCTCCAGGGGGGATGAGCCCAGGGCTTCACCTGCAAACGACCTTTTTCTTTCTGCATCAGGAACTGAAAATGCAGCATTAAATGTGTCACCATCAAACCTATTTTGATGTCCCCCTAGATGTCATCTCTTCTGGCTCTGTTGGCCTGGGAACCATCTTTTAATGCAAACCAAAATGTGGGTGCAGCTGGAGGGGTGGCTGTCCCATTTTTGTGACCCCCATCCAGGCTGTACCTGATGCTCTCTGCTGCAGAGCGTGAGTGTCCTGTGGCAGCGCTGCCCAAGGGTTACCTGTGGGCAGCAAGGACCAGCAAAACCAGGGTAACTTGACTTCCCAGCTGGCTACATCCAAGCTGCCTGATGGTGGCCATGTCCGTGTGACACAGTTCCAAGGTCACTTGTCACCAGATGGCAGCAAGGAGAGCATCAGCTCACGGTGTGGCTGAGGACAGCAGTGAGGATGCACAGTGCTCCCTGGTCCATGGCCAGCCTCCTCTGAAGCCACTAAATCTGGTGCAGAGTGAGTGGAAGGTGCAGAGGAGGACCTTGGAGATCTGGAGTCACCTGTCATGGCATGGTGCTTTGTGGCACTTGCTGGTCTGCTCAGATATTGTGGCATGGTGACCAGAGGAACTTGTGGGATTCAGGTCAGAAGGTGACAACGCCTGCACCGGGAACAGCAACTTTGTGAGGGTGGCAGTGGAACCTTGGCAGGCCTTCCCATGGATGCAAAAAATGCAACAGTCATAGAAAGCTCTTGCTGGGAGCAGAGTGAAGGTGTGAGGTGGGACCATACTCACAGCTCATGACTGGCCGTGAAGAGCATCTTCAGGGCACAAACCAGACTCCAAGGAGCATGTAAGAACTTCAAAGTCAGTGCAGCAGCCAGACAAGTCTGCGTAGTCCAAGGTCCATCTCCATCAGCAACAGCCTAAGGGGGATCTCAAAAGAGAAGAGAGAAGGTCTCCAGTGACTGTTCCCTTGGGACAAAATTCCCATTGTGTCTGGCAGTGCAGTCCTGGAGAGCTTCAAGAAAATCCCGAGGGTCTGGGTGGGCACTGGCAAACACGCAGTTTGCTGCTCTTGGACTCCAGGCTTCCATTTTGCAGAATCAATGGATCCTTGGGGACATGCAGGACACAACAGCCCTGGGATCCAGGAGGACTGAAATGAGGATATGACGAGTTTGGAAATGGTGAGTGCTTTGAGACATCTGCTGGGAAATGCTGGCTACCCCAGAGCAGCAGGGAGTGAGGGGAAGCTGGGAGTGGGGGAGCCTGGTACAGGGCTGGAATGGGAGGTAACTGCTGGGGATCCTTGGCATTCTGGCCCTGGAGAAGAACACATCTGAAGGAAGGAGAAGCAAGGCCACTGGCTGTCCTGGCCTTCAGCCTCCTTCCTCAATGCAAGAGTGACCCTGAAAGACCTTCTAAAGATGAAAGCTTCTCCACACATGATGGAGCTGGGCCACAGGGCTCTCATGTTGGATGCCAACCTGGATGAGTATCTGCAGTGACAGGAATTCCCAAAGCAGACCAGAGCCTGCAGCTGGCCACACTGAGCTGGGGAAGATCATTTGGCTCATACATGTGGTCAACACCATCATGGAGCTGCGACCTCCACTAACCTGTGGAATTCCACTCCCGTGGAATCATTTCCTGTGGTGGGTCAAGGCAGAGAACCCAAGGTGCTCAAGCTGCTGATGCATCAAAGGGATAAGGAAGAGCACAGTGGAGCCTAGACTGTTTTTTCCATGTCCTTCCATGGTGAGTTGAGGTACAGGAATCCAACCTCAAAGTCCAGTGGGTCTTCAGCTCCTGACGTATGAGCCTGGCACAGCTTGTGTAGAGATCCATGTGCAGGGTGTGACCTCTGTAGGAAGATCTTCCAGGACACAAGTGCTTCCTGCAGGATGCACCTGAACCTTCTGCCCAACCAGCAGTAATTGAGACACAGCTATGGGGGGTGAGCAGAGGGCACTGCTGGGTACGACGTGGACACTAGAGAGGTGAGGAGGAATGTCAGGTGGCAGAGGGACCTCCTGGGGCAAAGAGTCCTGGTAGCACCCACATGTCACAGATTCACAGAATGGTTTGGGTTGGAAGGGACCTTAAAGACCATCTGGTCCCAACCTCCCTGCCATGCCCTGACGAGGGTGTGGATCTGCAGGGCAGATGTGGTTCCCAGGCATCAGGGGAGTTGGGGCCTGTTGAGTGCTGTGATGCAGAATTGGAGCTGGGTCTCACCTTGCACCTTCTGGGAAGGTCCTGCTTGACCCCAGCAGTGTCAGTGGGGCTTGTGACCAAGTCACAACTGCTCCACGTGGGAAGTGGGGGGATTCCTGTTCTCTCCTGGCTGGCTGCAGGGTGATGGGGGAGGAGAAGGGTGCGGGGACTCAGGGCTGCCCACAACAAGCCCCAGATTTACCAACTCCTTGCATTTTTGTTTCTCTTTTTTTTTTTTTATCCTGCTGCACGCGTCCCCTTCTCCGGACGAGAATCTCCTCACGGCCCTGGCCCCCGGCTCCGGTGGGCAGCTGCGGGGGCTCAGCCCCCCGGGAGAGATGCCCGGGCGGTGGCCGCGGGCGGTGCGAAGGGCGCGGCGGCGGGGGCA
>VZRH01007896.1:161328-178117 GCA_013397555.1 Urocynchramus pylzowi | reverse complement strand
CCCCTGCCCCCCTCCCCGCCGCACGCCCTTCGGAGGGGAGGCGAAGTTTGGGGAAGTGCTACCCCAGCTGGAGGTGTCGTCGCCGGAGCCCGGTGTGTCGTGTGTGCCCCCCCACCGCCCTCAGACCCTCCCGATCGCTGGCCGCCCTTCTCCCCGCCATCCCTCCGCCGGAGTGGGCATCCCTGGGTACCGCGGAGGGTCCCCCAGGGATGCCCGGCATTCACCGCCCCGTGCCCGCCGCTGCTCTCGGGAGAGTCTTTGGGGTGCCCCTCCGCCAGGCCTTACTGGCGTTCCGGAGCTGGTGGCCGGCTCCCCGTTGGCGCCGTGGCGTTCCCGGCGTCCCCAGGAGGAGCCGAGCTCCCCGCCGAGGTCGCCGGTGCTCAGACAAAGCAGTGTGAGGCGGCAGGTGGGGAGCTCCCGGGCTGGGTGTGCGGGGACGGCGCTGGGTGGGAGCCCCCTGAGCAAGGGGAGACTCGTTCTCCTGCTCCCCAACCATCCCAGCAATCCCTGCTCCCACCTGCCCGCTGCGTGGACACCCTGGGAAGTGCCAGAGAACTGGGCTGGGTAGGGACGAGGGCCAGGTGTCAGGCCAAAAACCGGCTGGTCCTGGAGCGGCGTGGTCCAGGGATGCCTGTCCATTGTGGAAGGGTCGTGCTGGAGGGGCTGGGTGGCTCTGCTGTCCCTCCGGCTCCGCTGGGCTGGTGGGCAGGCTGGGTGGCCACCGATGGCCCTGTTTGTGCCGGGCGGTGGGAGCCACTCGGACAGTGTCTGGAACATGGATGAGGCACCATTTATTAAGTTGGAGTTTTGGGAGATGACTCATGGGTTGGCCAGCTATACATCGTGATATTTACAATATGGGAGCTTGGCATAAATAGGACTATTTACGTTGCAGCGGAGAGCGCTCGCCAGCTCTGCTATTCAAATGAGCCCAGCATGGTTTTAATTATGGGGGGGAGGGTTGGGGTGAGGAGCGTGTTTGTGAGAGCATACGTGTCCATGCAGGACGTCTGGCCCCACCATCCGCTGGTGGCCTGGACACTTCCAGCAGGGTCTGGGCTTTGCCAGCGAGGCCCACGCGCGCTTGACCATGACAAGCTGGTGCAGCCGTGTGTGGCGTGCCGGGTGCCTTGGGCAGGGATGGGGTGACACCTCCACCCCACCCTGCTCCTCCTGCTGCCCAAGGGGTGCTGCCAGCCGGGGCTGCGGGGCAGGGGCTGGCTCCCGGGGCTCCCGCGCGGGTTCCTGGAACATGGGTGACTCTGCCACCATCACGGCAGGAGCGGCAGGCACTGGATGCACGAGTGCCAAGGGCTGGGGAGTATATCGAGGAACGAGGGGCTGGCCAGTGCAGGTGGGGTGTTTCTGTTTCACCCAGCTGAGATGATCGCTCTAAGGTGTGCTTCTCCACGGAGGGGGTCGCTCTCCGGGGGATGGTCAGTGAGCTTCCAGCGGCCATTCCCAGCTGGAATGTGTTCGTTTGGGTTTGGCGCTGACTGTCTTGGTTTGGTTTTGGCGTGGTCCTCCTGTGCCCCTGCTGTTGCCTCTTGCCCTGTGTGTGTGTGTGGGTGTGTGGTGGGGCTGTGATGGTCACTCTCAGTATCGGTGTGGGCAGCCAGATCCCTAATCTAGCCTTCCAGGAAAAGGCTTCTGGAGAGCTGGCGAGGTGAAAACGTGTGGGATGCAGCTCCTTGGGCGTGCCTCTGCTCCTTCCTTTCTGGAACTGCCTCTTCCCACGGTTTCCAGAGTGCCTGGAAGTGGTGTCCACCTGCACCTCTGAATGCTCTGGATCCCTTCGATGTGGACAGATGGACCCAACAGTAGCTGCTGGCCATGGAGGTGGTGGCTGGATCCACATTGTTCCCGCGGCTGCAGGGAACCTCGATGGTGGCAATGCCCTCCATCACCAGCCCCAGCATATTCCAGGGCCAAAATGGGGGCAGGAAGGCTTGTTCAGGGGAAAACCACAATTCTGGAGGATCCTGCCTCTTGAGTCCTGTTTTCGGCTCTGTCACGGAGCGTTTCTGTACTGCTGGTAATTTCACTTGTCTCCTCTGTGCCTCAGTTTTCCTAATTACAAGGCGTAAAATAATCCAAGCATCTTTCCCAAGGGAGCCGCGAGGTTTTGTTAATGAACATGACAAAGTGCTTTGGGATCCGTGGTTGAAAGCGCAGCCTTAGTCAGTGCGGCTGTGTGTGGGGTGTTTATTTATCTACATGCTTTATATTTCTCTGCGCGCTATATATTCACTTGCATTTAACAAACCTTAATTAGAAACAAAGCCGATAGGGAAGGAAATATAAACAGGAGTGTGCATGGAAATTGGAAGTTGATTGCTCACTGGCCAGCAGAACGCATGGTTCGGGCTCGGGAGGGAAGGCTGTTTGGTTAAAACCGGCTCTGTTAAAAGGAAATGTAAAAAGAACGTGAAACATAAATCAGTATGGAAAACAGGGAGGTGGATGACAACATACATAAAGCAGAGGTTAGGAATTGCCTGTAGTTGTGAAGGCGGTTGGAAGGTAATGTGTCTGCAGCTGAGAAAGTTCAGGCTTCTCAAAGGAAAGTTTTTTGTCTGTTTTTCAAAAAAAAAAAAAAAACCAAACCAAAAACAAAACCCAAACCAGAAAGTCAAGAACAAAGGAGTCCTGGAAGGGTCTGGATCCCACACCAGTTGGTAACGCCGCTATCGCTAACGGCCCCGCTTTGTATTCCTGCTGCGTCGGCTGCGCGCCGATCGCAGGACTGACGCTCCCGAGGTATTTTGGGGGGAGCTGGGAAGGACACAGAGGTATTTTAAAATCAACAGCCTGGCTAACTCACGTGCCAGGAGGGAAAACCAACCCGATGGTGCTCTTCATCCCGGTGGAGTTAACTTTTCACAAACCTTGCGGTGCTGGCAAGCTTCCCGAGGACTGGAGGAGAGCCAGCCCTGTGCCAAAAATGCAAAAGGAGACACGAGATGGCCCTGCTATCAGTGAGGGTGTGGGCAGCACGGAGCCAGCAGCACGGAGGCAGCGACAGGCTCCGATGGGCGATGGAGAATTGCCCGGCACGAGTTTTGCTGGGAAACAGGATCACAAGCGAGGGGACTCGATTTTGAACATCAACTGTGCCGAGCAGTCCTAATCCTGAGCCCAGTCTTGGGCTTGGAGAGGGATGCTGGGGCAGGAGGGCTGTATCCATTCCTGGGGTGGGTATTGCCAGGGCATGCTGTGGCTGAGGTGCTGGACATGGACATCCCTGCCCATCCTCCAAGCAAGCTGGAGACAGGACTTCAGTGCTTCTGCGTATTTAATAGTGAATTATAATATACGTAATATTTATGGCACTCTCAGACACAGGGTGGGATTGTTGGGGGGCCCTTTGCAGGACCAGGATTTGGACTGGATGATCCTTGTGGATCCCTTCCAGTTTTGGATATTCTGAGATTCTGTAGTATACAGTATATTTAATTTCATTTATGCTGTGACATATTGCAATGTTAAAACATAGTCTCTTCTCCTGTGCCTATGTTGAGCACCTCCACACGGGGTGTGGAGGGATGCCAGGGACACAGGGTTGGTTTGGGCCTTTGTGTATCCATCTTTTTGGTCTCCATAGAGGAAGACTTGAGCCATCCCTTCAGGGTTACAGTAGCACCAGAGCATTGCTTTGACCTTGGTGCTCCATGGAAACGGATGTTCCAGGTGTGCCAGGACCATGGAAGCTGCTGGAGCCTCCCAGCAAGCCTAGCATGCTCCAGAGGGATGCAGCAGAACAGCAGGTCCAGGGAGAAAGGCAGGATCTGTCAAGAGCTGATCCTTCTTGCAAGCTTGAGCTCCAGATCTGCAAACACTCTCCTAAGACCTGGAGGGGAGCAAATGTTTTCGTACAAGTGGGACTGAGACGCAGAGCAGAGCCTGTGGTTTTGGCCTGGCCCTGTGCCACCCATCTCCCTCCTGCTGCTTTCCCCTCCCCTCCATTTCCTGGGTTAATTTTTGACAAGGCACATTCCTTGCACCCGCCTGCCCTTTGCATTATAGGGGCAGCAAAAGGGAAAGCTCCTTTTGGAGACCAAATAAATCAGTGCCTCATTTAAACATCCATGTTGCTGCCCTTACTACTCTGTTCTGTGGCTTTTCCAGGTGGGAGCAGCAGTCCTCTCAATACCTGCTGACTTCCAGCTTCTCTGGGTGACAAAAGCACAGGGAGAAGATGCTGTAGGGGACAAGGGCTCGGGGTTGGTGTGGCCACTGATGTCCCCCCGCTCCTCGGGTCACCCCACAGAGGGTCTGAAGAGGACGCAGCTGTGCCTTGGGGATGCTCTGCAAGGGGTTTGGGGCTGTCCCCAGCGATGGGAGCAGCCATCCCCTTGGAGACGGGCTAAGGACCTGCCTGCACTAGTCAGGGCCCTTTGTGTGCACATACCTGAGCTGCTGGAAGGAGGGGTGGGCACTCACGGAACTGCCCCAGGAGCTGGGTGAATAGTGGGGGCTGTGACAGCTCCCGAGGCCTGAGTGCTTTGGGGCGAGGGGTGAACGAGAGCCTGACCCTCCACTCCTGCCCCAAAACGTGCCTGCTCCCCACACACCAGCCCTGCTGGGATAGGAGTGAGGGTGGCTCTGGCTGGGAGTGGGGTTCCCATCCTGCCACAATCCCTTTTTTACCGAGGAAGAGCCCCACCCTGGTTTGTAATCCTTCCCATACCTGGATCTGGTTTATAGAGGCCAGGGCGAAGCACAGCTGCCAATTAGATCTCGTTGGGATGGGGGGGAGCAGGGAGATCCTCAGAGCAAAAGTTCAGCCGTTAGATAAGGGACAGGATGGGGCCTCCTGTGATAAGGGGCTGAGAGCGGCGTGGGCCGGGCGGGAGGGAGGGAGAGGCAGCGCGGGGCAGTTCCGAGGGGCTCTGCACCGCCTGTACCCCGGGATGCAGGGAACACTGGGGGTCACTGGGAGTGCTGAAGGTGGGCAGGGACCCCTTGAAGGCCAGGTGACAGCAGGAGGGAGGGTGTGAGGAAGGAGAGGTGCCTGGAGATGTTGTGCAGGGATTTATTGGTAATGTCTTTATATCAGTGTCAGATGTTCCAGGACCCTGCTGGATGGATGGCAGGTTGTGCCAGGGTGCAGACACGGGTGGCTGTGCAGGCCATGCCAGCCCCCTGAGATAATCAGGATGAGGGGAGAGAGTAAGGGAGGATCATGCTGTTTGCCCCTCCCTGAATTTCCTTGCTTGGGTTGAGGAGAGCAGTATCAGGTCTGACAGGAAGTGTGGCACTGATTGCCAAGCATTAAAGGAAGATGGACCAGGCCACAAGGGCAGAAAACACAACTGGAATTGGGGCTGGTCTGTGTCTCCCTAAATGTAACATTCAGAAATGATGGTTTTAGTGGCTGAGAACAGTTTTGGTTCTTTGGAGAGCTCACAGGAGGAAGAACTCTGGATTTAGACTCGAGCAACCATGCACAAGACATCAGATCTGCTCCATGGGAGCAGATTGAATCTCCCAACAGGCACGAGGAGGGGCTGGGGAGCTCCAAAAGCCGGTGAAACTTTCTCAGTTGATCCCATAAATTATGTTCTGTCCACCTTACCTCTCTCAGAGTCAGACCATGGCATCCATAAAGCAACCAGCACTTAAAAACACCACATAGTAATGATCTCTGAGTAAAGCAAAGTGAAGGAGCTGACTGAAGAGAGAAGCTAAAATAGGAAAATACTTGCCCATGATGTAGGAAATTAAATTAAACCTCAGAATAAATTCATGCAGCCACTTAACGTGAGTTTCCTAAAAATAACCAAAAACCAACCAAACTTGATTAAATGGCAAATTGGAGGAGGTCATTGGAGGTAAAAAAATGTTCTTCACAAAGTGCAAGTGGTATCTAAAAGGAGCAAATAAAATCAGAAACTGTGGTCTGGTGAATGTGAAGCCATATAAGGCAGGCTGAGGGGAGTTTGAAAAATAACTTGAGAGAAGAAATTGTTTATCCCCCAAGTTTCCCCTCAACAAATGAGTATTGGGAAGTTAAATGTGCAGGATGGAGCCCTTGGGGTGGAGTGGGATGATTTCAGTGTCACCCCAAGTGGCCAAAGGACTCCTGCCAAAGAGCTTTGCTTCCCAGGGCAGGGCTGGGAGACTGTTCTGAAGTGATGGCAGGAGAACTCGTATTTTACAATAAGTCAATAAAATGAATATTTGAGCCAGAGTAAATGGGATGAGCATCCTTTAAGAAGATCTCCCTGGGTGATCCAGGAGACTCCAGAGCAGCAATTTTAGAGGAAGGGCTCTCTTATGGATTAAAATCTGCTTAAAGAAGGGGAAACAAAGAGTCAGTTTTCCCACTGGACGGGGTCAGCGTGAGGCTTGCGCTGGTGATGTATTCATAAAGTAGAGAGGGGTGGGAATGGGAAGGCGAGGAGTGTTTGCAGATTATACAAAATTATTCAGGATGATAAAAACAACAGTTGTCTTGAAAATATTGCAAAAGGCTCTCATGACACTGGATAGCCGGGCTATAAAGTGGCAGATTAAATGTAGTCAGGGATGAATGAAAAGGGATTCACATGGAAAAAATTACCCTAAACCCATGCATGCACAGTGGCAGTCTTTAAATTACTTATTAGCATTTTGAGAAAGAGATCTTAAAGTCATTGTGGATGGCTCTTTGAAAGCATCAGCTCTGAACTGGGAAAGACTGGGAAAGGGAGTGAAGATTCTTGTACAGGAGAAGTACAGGGGAGGGGCTCCGGGAAAGATGCAGCTTGGGGAGGGAGGGGGCACAGAGGTGCATTGGACTGTGGGAGGTATAAAGAAGAGGGTGATGAAAGGGTGATGATCCTTTATTTTATATTTTTTCCCTTTCTCTGGAGTTCTCAAGCAGGAGGTTTCACAGCAGGAGCAATGGAGGGTGGAGGCAGGGCGGGGTGAAGCCCAGCTCTCCTCCATCCTGGCTGCCGGGGGCATCGGGTAGCCTTGATTCTGGTGTGCTCCCTGAGCGTCCTGGTGCACTGCTGGAGGTGGGATGGAAACCAGGAATCCCTTTGGCTCAGATGAGGTATTTGAAAGGAGACAGGAATAGGTGTCTTTTCTGGGCTCCCACACTGCAAGTTCAGGCTCGCTGGGTCCCGCTGGCCCTCAGCTCCCAGCGTGGCTTTCAAGATCTGCAGTTTCCAAGGCAAAGTGCTGGGGAGGTGCACATCACTCTGGGTGCTCATGGCCATGAACCCTCTGTGTCTGGGGACACCTTTAACCTTCCATACGCTCTTGATTTTGGCCAGATGGCCAAGGAAGGTCCCTTGGAAATGCCTGTTGGTGCTTGCCTTCGCAGAAACTCCTCGGAGTTCAGAGGCCAAGAGCATCTGGTTGGAACTGGGGAGGAGATGAGCTTCCCTGAGCCCTGGGTTCACCTGGGGATGCTGTTGGCTGGGTTAGGGCAGGTGCTCAGGCCTGCCCTGGCAGCTGAGGGCATTGGGGGTGGCAAATGTGGCTGAGCATGTGAACCTCCCTGGGCAGAGAGGACAGCTTGAGCCCTGAGAACCTTCCTGGGCAGAGGGGACACCTCGAGCCCTGTGAACCTCTCTGGGCAGAGGGGACAGCTCAATCCCTGTAAACCTTCCTGGGCAGAGGGGACACCTCGAGCCTTGTGAACCTCCCTGGGCAGAGAGGACACCTCGAGCTGCTGTGCAGGCTGGTGCTCCCAGGGCCAGACAAAGAACAATGAGCTCGGCTGCTGGGCTCCTGGTAGCCTGTGGCTGGCTCCAAGCCCCCAGCCCAGGAGAGGAGGGGCAGGCAAAAGGTCTGGGATGCCCTCTGTTCCCACCCAGGCTTTGGGGACGTGGGGACACCCAGCTGCAGCAGGCTGTGTCCCTTGTGATGCACAGGCTGGGCAGCTCACTGGCTGTGCCCAGCTGGGCTCTTGTCTGTCCAGCAGCAGGCTGAGGTGAGTCCTGCTCCATGGGAGGTGTCATCCCAGCTCCCTAAATATGTCCCCAAAGTGTGTGGAGCCCTGCTGGAGCCTGGTTTGGGGAGGGAGCATGTACATGTTGCATGTACATGTCATGGCTGGGAAGGGCCTGTGTTGGGAGGCTTCTGCAGCACTGCTCTGCTTCCACTGCTCTTCACTCCCAGGCACATGCTGGTGGCATTGGCAGGTGCTCCTGGATGGAGCTGGCACCATTGTTCCCTGCTATTGGCCCCCATCACTTGCTGGTCATTGTCCCCAGGTGAAGCCTCTGAGAGTTTGGCTTCAAGCCTTTCTCATGAAATCCATATTTCTTGAAAGCTTTGCCTTGGCTGTAGACTTTTGGGTGGGAGTGATGCCCCAGGAGGGGGGCTTGGTCCTAGAATCATAGAATCATTGGCTGGTTTGGTTTGGAAGGGACCTTAAAGCTCACCCAGTTCCACTCCTGCCATGGGCAGGGACACCTTCCTCTAGACCAGGGTGCTCCAAGCCCTGTCCAACCTGGTCTTGGACACTGCCAGGGATGTGGCAGCCACAGCTTCTCTGGGCAGCGTCTGCCAGGGCCTCCCCACCTTCTCAAGGAGCAATCCCTTCCCAATATCCCATCTAACCCTGCTCTCTGGCAGTGGGAAGCCATGCCTTGTGTCCTGTCACTCCATCCCTCGACCAAAGTCCTTCCCCAGCTCTCCTGGAGCCCCTTTAGGCACTAGGAGGCTGCAGTAAAGTCACCGTGGAATTATGAGATGTGTCCAAAGCACCTGTTTGTGGTCTTGAAGAGCTGGAGTGCTCTGGTCTGACAAATGCCTGTGCAGCTGGTTTGAGGCGAGGTGTGGCAGAAAGTCTGCTGAGGATCAGGACTGGGCCGCCCAAATGAGCTGGGTGCTGTGGAAGGGAGGTCAAAGAAGCCCTGGGCCATCGCAAGGAGGTTTGTGCTGGCCAGGCAGCCCCCAGGCAGTGCACACCACATGCAGTGGTGGGAGTGAGCTGGGCTGGAGCACGTGAGGGTCACATCTCACCGTGCCGAGGTTACGATCGCGTTTCATGATTTGCTTTGCTTGTAATCCTGTTTCCAGGCTCCTCAGCTGCGGCTCGGAACCTTTACGGTGAGCCTCACTTCATAAATCTTGGCCTTGTTTTACTTTTAAGCCTGTCTGGTATCAGAGGATAAAGCGAGCAGGAGAAATGCATGACCTGGGGGCAGCGTGGATGGAGTGAAACAAGATGTCCGGGCTTGAGAGAGCCTGCAGGGATGGGGGCTGGCCAGGCTGCAGGGACTTAACTGCAGCGTGCCAGCCTTGGGAAAGCATTTCCTGTGGATCTCTTCTGAGAGATCTCTCCTGCAGGATCCCAGCACCTCCAAGGCTGCTTGCAGAGTGCCTTTGCAGGTGTTTGAGCGCTGGTTCCGTGTCTCCAGCCTTTGTATGCACATTGTGACACCTTTATGGTAAATGGGAGCAGGCTTGTGGCTCCCTGGGCATTGCTCTGGGAGGGAAAGCGAGCTGGGGATGTTGTATTTTCATTGCCTGGGGAGCAATTCCAATATTTTCATTGCCTGGACGTGGGGAATGGCTGGTGGCAGAGTATTGATCAGCCAGTGCTGGAGCGCGCTGAAGGTGGGATGGACGTGTCAGCTCCCCCAGGCTGGCTGCTGGCATGGGGCACTGAGGGGTTGGATCAGGCAGAGCAGAGCAGAGCAGCCCCACCAGTGATAGTTTCCAGCCATGGAAATAGCTGCAAATTTATGGATAGGCAAATGCATGGATGGGTAAATGCATTCTGCAGGCAGAGCCTGGAGCTGCCCTGTCCATATGCCCTGTCCACCCCCTGGAAGTGTTCAAGGCCGAGCTGGACAGGACTCGGAGCAGTCTGGTCTGGTGAAAGGTGTCCCTGCCTGTGGCAGGGGGTGAAAGGAGATGGTCTTTAAAGTCCTTTCCAGCCAGGGGATCCTGTGATTCTGTGAAGCTTGGAGAAAGCCCCACTCCTTCTGCCTTGCAGTGGGGATGGATAGTCCCAGAGGCTCTGGAAGGGTAAACTCAGGCGTGGGTGTGATGCTGTGTGGAAATGCCTTGGCACAGACTCACAGCAGGGCGTGGCCTGCCATGGGCTGGAGGGGACAGAGTGCCCAGCGCCTCCAGGACTTGTCCCCATCCCCTGTCACCTTTGGCAAACCCCTGAGAGTCTGGACAGCTGCAGAGCAGTCGGGAGCAGGGCGGGCACAGGGAAGGTGCTAATTAGGATGTTGGCAGCATTAGTGGGGTTGGTGTCTGCCTGGTGGGAGGTGTTGAAGAGGCAGCGTGGGCTCTGCTCCATGTCAGGCTCGGTACAAAGCTCGGGGCAGCAGGCTGTTTGCAACTCTGCAGGGGGGACAAGGCCAGCCTAGGGCTGGTGGAGCCATCCAGGGGTAGGTGGGTGCTGTTTTGAGCCCACCTGGGTGAGAGTCTGATGGGGCTTTGTCCTGGGGCTGCTGGGAGCATCCCCAGTGATGGGGAGCTGCTTCCTTTGTGTGGCTGCGCTGCTGCTGCACAGAGCCAGCCCTGATACACCTGCTTTTCTCCTTTTGGCTCCTCACCTTTCTTTTTCCATGGCTGTAGTTGAAATAGAGAGTAGAGGAGCTGCTCACATTGTTTTTGGGGTTTTTTTAATCTGATACCAAACTTATGCCATCACACTGAATAGCTTCCATGAGATTTTGGTGTGACTGACACCTGTTCTGGCTTCAGAGCAGCAGCTTTTGATACAAACAAATCCTCTGGAAAGGCTGAGTTTACTGTCAGCTGCTCCCATGTCTCACCTGCTCCCTGTTCCCAGCTTTGGCTAAACCTTGCATCACTGAGGAGGCTGTTGATGCTCTGAGCAGTGGCTGGGTAGGTCTCTTGAGCTCCACTGCTTTATGGTTTGTGGGGCAGGCAGAAGGTGCAGGCACATGCAGATGAGGTGTTGCCAGGCTGGTCCCTCTGGGCTGCTGAGCAAGTGGCTGTCCCCGTCCGGCAGGACCTGGCTCATGGGTGTGCACAGGGCAGGAAAATGGGCACCAGCCAAAAGCTGAGCGAGCCAACTCGACCGTTGCGGCCTTGCCTTTCATCCCTGGCTGTTCCGGGAGCCCATCCTTCCTTATCTGGGGGCTTGGGGGTGAAGTTCAGTCTTTGCAGGCTGGGTTCCACGGTGCTGCTTTGCTTCTCCCAGTTTCTGTTGGTCCCTGCATAAGAAAAGGTGGAACTGCAGGGAGGGGAGCTGGATTTTGGACTGGGAAGTAAGGGATGTGTAAGGGGACACTGCCAGGGGCTGTGGTAGGTTTGGGAGTAGCACATTTGGGACCAACAGGAGGGACCAGCGGAGCCCAGCTGTCCCTGTGGCATCTTGGATGGCATGGCAGGGGCTGCCCATGGGGTTTTGTGCTGGGGGAGACCAAGCAGGTCACCCTCCAGCAGAAACCTTGCCCTGTAATTTGGGTGGCCTAAATATGACCTGAGCTCCTGCTTGTGGGTGCTGAGCCCTTGGAAAGCTGACCTGGTGTTTTACTGTGTTTGGGAGGTCCTCAGTGTGTGGGCTACATAGGGAAAAGGGAAAAAAACGGGATTTGTGAGGTCAGCCCTGGGTGTGTCATCCACCAGTCCTGAACTGCTCAGTGGCCAGAGGGGTGGAGAAGGGCTCAGCCCTCCATGGGTCTCCTGGGGGTGCCAGCAGGTCGTGGAGCTGTGGTGACGTGCCCACCCCATGTGCCACCATCAAGGTGCCCATTTCCCTGGTGGCTTGTTGGGGTCTTTGCTGAAACAGGAGCCCTGTGAGTGCACAGGCTCAGGTGATGCACCTGAAAACACTTTGGAGTCTCCTTCCCTTTGGTGGCAGGAATGTGCTATACACTCTCCCAGGACTAAAATGAAAATGCTGTCCAAGTCCCATCTGAGAGAAGAAGCCCGGGGAGAACACATTCCTCCCCTGGCTGCTGTGCTGGGGATGCTCAGGGAGGGGTTCTGAGGTGCTGGTGGTTTTTGTTCAGTGCAGAAGTCACTGGTCAGCTTTTGTGCTTGGCATGCTCCAGAGCTGTGACTGTGGAGAGGGCTGTGGGCTAACGTGGGTGGTGAGAGCCCCCCTAGGGTGGGTGTGTGGTGGCCATGAGGGAGACAATCATATCAGGGAAGTGTCATGAGGGTGAACAGACAAACTGATGGATGAGTCAACAGACCCAAAAAATAGAAACAAGAAAAAGGCAAACCTGGCTTCTCTTCCAATTCTATAAAAATAAAATGAAACAAACTTCATGCTCACATTTCCTGAAGAAATCCCACCCACCAGCAGCACCAGGGAGACCCTGCTGGTCCAACATCAAGTGATCACACCCTGATGATGTACATCCCCTGTGCCATCCTCATCAATGTGTTACAGCTCTGCCCTTGCTCCAGCCCCCCAGGCTTTCCCTTTCCAGCTGAGAAGAGGGTCTGGAGCAGGGCCTGGCTTTGCTACACCTGCCTGTCCTCCAGAATGGGGTTGGTGTGACCCTGTGCCAAGCCTGGGCTGAGATTTCCCACCCTTCCAATCTCTCCACCTCCAAATCTTTGTTTCCCTTTCAGACAGTTACATTTGCATACCCTTCAGGTGGTTTGGGCCGGGTGGGCTTGGTTTCCTGGGTCAATGTCTGCTGGAACTTTTGGATGTCCTCTCCCAGGGAGGACTTTGCCCGTGCTGGGGACTGCAACCTCAGCTACTGCCGTGGAGCGTCAGCCTGGTAGAGACAGCGGGGGATCCTCAGCTTGGAACATCGCAGTTCAGTGAGGCTGGCTCAAAATCAAGTGCTTTAACCAAGCAGGAAATGTTGCCTTGGGATTTCTCCAGTGTTTTAGGAGGGTGGTGGAGGGCTGTGCTCATCCTGGGGCTGCTTCTGGGAGAGGAGGACATTGAAGCTTGCTGCTGAGAGCGTGGCTTTGTTGCATCTCCTGTGCCCAGACCAAGTCCTGCAGGGCTGGTTACCCTTTGCCTTGCTCTGGGCTGCAGTCAGAGTAAATATTCACTAGGGATGTTTTGTTTTGGTGTCTCAGGCTCACGAGGCCAGTGGAGGTGTGAGCAGGGATCCCCAGAGCGGGGCTTGCCAGCCTTTAATACTTGGAGAACTTCTGCTGCCTGCATTTGCAGGGCTCTGGTGGGGATGAGACATGGCTGGTCTCCATGGTTTTATGTGGCATGGGACTGTGCCAGCAGTTTAATCACAGCTGAATCCTCACAGAGCAGCATAAAAAATGTTGTAGTTGGGATTAGGTTACCCATCCTTCCTATAAAAGACTCTATAAACAGTCCATCAAGCCCCAGCATTCCTGGGTTGGCTGTGAGGTCCTTCACACTTAATGGGTCTGACATTTGCTTTGACTAAACCTTTTTTGGGGGGAGGCAGTGATATAAAGCAGCCCCCAAAGAATGGGGTTTTTGCTTGCTTTAGTGGGGGAACCCAACTGGGCTGGCTTGGCAGAGGCAGTGTTGGATGTCAGAGGATCTGGCTGGGGAGGCAGCGGGTGACAGGCAGCCGTGACAAGCCCAGGGGGCAGTGACAGCAGCAGCTCCTCCCTTCCCACCACTGAGGGCTTTCTCTGGTGGGATTTGCTGGGGTGTCTGAGAATTTTCCCTTATCTTGGGGCAGGCAAGGAGCTGGGTCTCCCTCTCCCATCTCCCAGCACACTTCAGACCTGTCGTGTCTCTGCTGTAGCTGTGTAATGCTCCGGAGTTAAAGCTCCCCAAACCTTTTAAAAAACCTAAAGCTCGGTCTGGGGACCAAGTGGTCTCTTTCTAGCTTCAGGTGTGCTCCCACCTTCACCTTCCTCACCATGCCCTTCATGTGCAATGCCAGCCATGGAAGGGCTCCTAGTTTAACACCATCTATGGGAGTTTCTTGTTGTGCTTTTGAGTTTTGTTCATCCTTTGGGGAGCCAAAGGGGTAGGGAATAGATGGATACCCCTGTGGGAGACTGAGGTGGTGCTGAGGGTGTTCCTTATCCTGGTTGCTGCGTTGTTGAGATGGGTGTGCACACCTTGGTCATTCCTTGGGGCTGGTGATGGGATAATGTAGATGCTCCTGCCTGGGACAGTCATCTCTCTCCTGGAAACCTTAAAGCCATGGTTATGCTCCTGCTCTCCCAGCAAAGTAGGGAAGGAAGAGCCCTAACCCTCCTGGCTGCCAGGAGGTCCCAGCTGTGGTGGCAGTCCTGTGGGTGACACCTGCCTGCTTGGAAGGGACTGAAGCCATCCGGTTGTTTCATACACAGTGAACGTCTGTCGGGTGGGAACTGCATCCGTGCTGTGGTGCCAGAGCTGGGCACAAGGGGCTGTCCCTGATCAGTGCCACCATGTCACTGGGACCATCTGGAGCTTTTCCTGCCTGTCTGGTGCTTGCATCTGTTGAGCCACACCAGCTCCAGGGCAGTTGCTGGAGGAGATCAGGCTTTCCAGTGCTTTTCACCACTGAGTTTAATTCATTTTAAGGTTTTTACCCCCCTAAATTTTCTCTGAAGATGATTTGAACAATTTAATCATTATCAAAAAAATGGGATTTCTAATGTAAGCTGGAAGCAACCCCCCCTTCATTATCTTGCTGAGGGCAATTCAGCTCACCTGCCTGGCTGGCTGGTCTGGATCATCAGCCTGTCCTCATAGGCCCTTTTCTCTCTGTTACTATCTGGAGAAAATTAACAGCTGCATTGAAGTGGGAGCATTATTTTTTCATATGGTGAATGCCAAAGAAGGTGAATCCCATATCCTTCACTTGAGAATGCTCTGCAAGGCTGAAAGGGCATCACCCACCTGAGCAGTGGTTTCCTTCATCCCTCTCCATCATGCTGACTAAGGCAGAAATGAATCCAGGGCTGGTTCCTGTGGAGCCCACCGAGGTCCAGCACTGGGAACTATTGCTTGGAATGTGCCACCTAATCAGTTCTGAATGCCTTTTGTAGCATGGTTTTTGATCTGGAGTGCAGGCAGTGGCTAGCACAGTGGCTCTGTTCCCCAGGCTGCCCTCACATCTCCTGATTCCAGCACTCAGACACTCCCCTGCCTTGTACATAGCTCCTCTCACCAATCAGACTTGTAATCTCAGTGAAGAATGAAATCAGATTTGTTTGACAAGACCTGTTTCTTGTAGAAGTATGTTGACTGGTGCTAATTATACTCCTGTTCTTTAATTCTTTATGATTGGAATTACATCAGCTTTTTCATTATTTCCCCAGAAGTGATTTCAAACCAAGCGAGACCTTGAGTGCCTGCCATTCCCTCACGTTGTAATCCTGGTGCATCCACTAGACGTGATCCTTCTGCTCTGAGATGCTCTGCATTAGTGTCTTCAAGGACTTCCCAGCTTTCTTCTTCTCCAGGCATCCCCTCATGGGCTCTTGCTTCTTAATCCTTGGAGTCTCTGGGGTCTGTCACTGTGAAATGTGTTGGATTTTGTTAGTTCTCTCTCTTTTGTCGTGCTCTAACCCCAGCTGGCAGCTCGTCCCCACACAGCTGCAATACACAGGTAGCATTCCCTGGCACAGGCTGCCCAGGGCAGTGGTGTAGGTGCCATGCCTGGAAGTGCTCAAAGGCATGTGGCACTTGGGGACATGGGTTAGTGGAGAACTTGGCAGTACTGGATTAGTGGTTGGAGGCAATGATCTTGGAGGGCTTTTCCAACCCTGGTGATTCTCTGATCCCTTAGTCTGTGGGCCATCCCTCTGTAGTGTCCATAAAATGTCCACAATTGTCCAGAAAATGTCCATTGAGTTTGTGAGGTCTTTGGGTTCCATCTATTGTGGTGATGCCTCAGACAGGAGAGGTAACAGAGGGAATGGTGATACTCTCTGGAAACAGTGCTGGAAAGAGCTACCCAGGTTTATTCCACTGCCCAGTTACTCCTGCAAACTTTGACCAGTACAGGAACCAGGCTGTGGAGTTTCCTTGTGGTTTTCTCCCAGTTTGATAGTGGCTTCTCCCAGAATTTTATTTTTCATGTCTGTTGTGGAGGTGTCACATGGGAATTTGATGTGGTCATGGTTTCTTGGGCTTGTTTATGGAGGTGTCATCACTGAAATGGCCAGAAATGAAGATAAACGATGGCTGGGGCTTCTCCCAGCTCCACAAGGCCACTGTCTGTGGAGAAAACAGCCGAGTTGTTTGGGCACCATGTGGCCCCGCTGCATCTGTTCCAAAGTCTCAGTTATTTGCTAAATGCTTGCAAACGTGTGTGATTTTTAAGGAATTACAGCCAGACGTTCCCTGGCTCGTTAGTTATGTATGAGCTAAGGAATCCTGCTTACTCCAGGGAGGAAGCAGCCCTGTCCTCTGGAGGGCTGTGGAATAACATCCCCCTTTCCTAATAAAGACACAAACTGGCTGACCATGGCCACCCTTCACACACCAGGAACTGCACTGAGGGGAACTCTGACTGTACCTAGAGTAAAAAAGCCCTGTTCATCACCCTGGGAGTGGAGCAGGACTGAAGTGGGGCTTGAGTCAGGGGCAGCACCTCCAGCCCTGGGCTGTCTCAATGCTTTTCTCTATGTTTCTATGAATTTTAACATTTTTACTTGGCATTTTTTCTGTCTGCTGAAAAGAACATCATCATAACTTTTTCTTGTCTTCAGACGTGGGTTTTCCAGAGGTTTCTTTTGTTCGCTTTCTGCCAGTCACAATAAAATACGGATTGTGCTTATTCTCCTTCCATTTCTCGTGCATTGCCTTTTGTGTCCGTTTGTGTGGTTGTGACAGACACTTTGTTCCTCTGGGGCTGGTTGTGGTTGAAGTTGTTGTTTTCCTAGATTGCCTTTATATATATATATATATATATATATATATATATATATATATATTTTAAACTTTTTTTAC
>VZRH01007896.1:112896-161093 GCA_013397555.1 Urocynchramus pylzowi | reverse complement strand
TAGTTTAAACTTTTCTTACAGAATCATAGAATGCTTTGGCTTGGAAGGGACCTTAAAGATCTAGTCCCAAAGCCCTCTGGTTTCCAATTGTACTTTTTGCTCCTGTTTCCTGGTTGACTCTGATTGTAAATTTGATGAGATTTCGGAAATTGATACGTTTGGATGAACAGGCAAAGCAGTTTCAGGTTTGGCCTGCTCTCCCTTTGGCCCACACACACTGTGGTCATCAGTGCTGAGGCAACTCCACGCTTCCAGTCCAGTGATTCAGCCCTCATTCCGTGTCATTATGAGGTCCAGAATTGGAGACCTCAGGGTCTTTAATGCTCTCTGTGCATTAAAATTATGTAACAAGCCTGTCCTCACCGCTGGCAGGGTGTGATACAGTGGAGCAGTGACAGATATTGACAGGTACCAGTGTCTCCAGGCAGGGGAGAGGCAGAAATGTGGTGGTGAGAGCTGGGTCACGGGCGCTGTGTCATCACGTGCTGCCTTTCCATCACATGTGTCACTGCACGTCGTGACAGGCGTGTCCTGAGCATGTTTATGATTTATATTGGTGCACTGGGGGCTCAGCTGAACCAGTGTGAACTGAGGGGTCTTCTTCAGCATCCTCTACTGCTGAACTTCCCAGTTCATGGAATCACAGAATCACTGAGGTTGGAAAAGCCCTCCAGATCACCAGACTCAATCGTTAACCCAGCTCTGCTGTGTTCACACTAACCCATGTCCCCAGTGCCACATCCTCGTGGTTTTTGAACACTTCTGGGGTGGTGACTCCACCACTGCCCTGGGCAGCCTGTGCCAATGTGTGATCACCCTTTCCATAAAAAAATTTTCCAAATATCCAACCTGACCCTCCCCTGGCCCAGCCTGAGGCAGTTCCCTCTCCTCCTGTCCCTGTTCCCTGGGAGCAGAGCATGACCCCCACCTGGCTGTCCCCTCCTGTCAGGAGTTGTGCAGAGCCAGAAGGTCCCTCCTGAGCCTCCTTTTCTCCAGGTGAGCTCCTTTCCAGCTCCCTCATCTGCTCCAGGCCTGTAGTGTAGAGCAGTCCCAGCTGATGGATTGATGATGGCGTGGGTGGTTCCCATCCTTTGCAGGGAGCTGGAGGACACGTGGTGTGGGGAGGTGGCAGTGCTGTCTGGCAGTTCAGGCCAGGCATGCTGGTCACCCTGCACTCACCTCTCCTGGCTCTCACCATCCTCCTCCTCAGGAGCCCTGCCTAGATTTCCTGCTGAAATGGAGAGGGGAGTCCAGGACTTCCTCAGCCTCAGGTGAGGCACAGTATCAGGTGAGCCAACATGATGTTTTAGGACTGATGGTGGATTTGAGAGGACTTGCAATGACCTTTGTCAGCAGGAATCATGTCCTGCTTACCTGCTGGAGAAGGACCCACTGCCCTGGCAAAACCAGCCTTCACCTGTGAAGGTGGCACCTGCCAGATATTTGCAGGTATCTTTTGGTTTTGGGCTGTGCAAGCCCCGCTGTCTCAATGCATTGCTGCTGTTTAAGGAGGGAGAGTCCTTTTGGCACCACTGAAGGGTGGCTGAGCCTCTGGTTTTTCGGGATGGAATGCCAAAGCACAGACTCGCTTGTGTCCCTGAGCCTGGTGTTAGTCCAGGGAGCCCCTGCCTTCCTCCTGCCTTGCTGGCTTAATGCATCTGCTGGGCTTTTGCTCCAAAACACAATAAAGAGGAAGCAGTGCTGTTTTTTCCCCCACCAAAGTTCTGATACTCAACAGATGAACATCCTGGATTAGGCTGAGGTGTTGTTAGTGGGTTGTGGGGGCTCCCACATCCTCAGGTGCCTAATGGGGAGATGTGTAGGAATGGGGTTGTTCCCAGCCTGTGTTCCCAGATGGCCTTCCTGGGGGCAAAATGTAGAGCTGCAGTTGTAGTTCCAGTTGCCAGAAAAAGGGAGCACTGGGTGTTTGAACAAGATAGTGGCTGGGATCATTGTATAGTAGTGATTTGGGATCCTGCTGTCTCTCTCACCTTCTAGAAGAGCAAGATTTATCAGCTCCATCTGTGATCAGAGCAGATGTCCAGCTCTGGTTCCCTGTCCCCAAGGTCACCCTGCCCCAGCTGTAGCAGTGATCAAGGTGACTGGGGATTTGGGAAGCCAGTTCCTGGAAACCTCCAGTGCTGGAGATCCCCCAGGTCCCTGGTGGCCAGACTCAGGGCTGGACAGCCCTCCTGGGGAAGCAATGTCCTAAATGATCTGTTAATATCCAACTTGAACATCCCAAGTCATGATTTATATTTTAAAACGGTCTCTTGTGGGTCAAGATGTCCACCCTGGAGTGACTTGCTGTTCTCATTTTATGGGATGAGTCACTGTTCTTGTTTTATGGGATGAGATCCCTTCTACGTAGCTGAGTGTGGGTGAGGGCTGTGTTTTCCCTTCATTACTTCCAGCTTTTTCCTTTACAAAATTGCATCTCTCTGGGAATGGCCGTGCTCAGGGTGTAAACCATGCTTTTGGTTCTCATTCTACCCCAGGTGTTGATGGTACACAAATAACTTTGCCTGATGATGCCAATCCCATTTGACCATGGATCCCCAGTGCCCCAGAGATCCTGTCTCCAAAGGCTGGGGAAAGAAGCACTTGGGAGGAGGTGGGAAAGGAGCTAATCCATAAATGTATTTGTCTATGAGGCATGGCTCACAACCTTTCTGTGTGCACAAACTGGAAGTGTCTGCACACATCCAGAATTCCTTGCCAGGATGCTACACTAAACACTGGAAGCATCAGAGGTTCTGTTCACAAGGGCATGGAGTGATAGGACAAGGGGGACTGGCTTCCCATTGCCAGAAGGAAGGATTAGGTTGGATACTGGGAAGAAATTCTTCAGTGTGAATGTGGTGAGGCCCTGGCACAGGCTGCCCAGAGAAGCTGTGGCTGCCCCTGGATCCCTGGCAGTGCCCAAGGCCAGGTTGGATGGGGCTTGGAGCAACCTGGGACAGTGGAAGGTGTCCCTACCTGTGGCAGGGGGTGGAACAGGGTGAGCTTTAAGGTTCCTCCCAACTCAAATGATTCTGGGATTCTGTGTTTCTTTTCCCTTGGAGCAGTGATTTGCAATCCTATCCCAGCTTCCAAAATCTCCTGACTCAGATGGGGGTGATAATTTGCAGGTAGCAGAGCTGCCTCCTCCCACATTCCAAAGCATCTCACACATGGAGGATGCGGCTGTGAATGATGACCAGGTGTGGGAGCAGGTCCATCCTGGATCTGGGAATGCTCCCCATCCCTGCTCCCATCTGGTCCCTCCCTGTTGGCTGCAGCTTGGTCTTTAACAGCCGTTTCAGTGTGAAATCAGAAGGGTTGCGGGCTGTGAAATACAAATGATTTGTACTAAATGCTGTGTAATGGATTCCACTTGCAGCCTTTGGTGACTGTGTGTTTCTAATAAAAGCCTCTGGAGGGAGGAGGAGGCTCCCAGCTGGCAGGGGTCAGGCTGGTGGGGAGGGTGGGCCTGGCCTGTGGTACCACCAGGCTCTTGGGCATCTGGGCTGTCTCCTGTCAGGTGGAGCTGCTGGCTTGGAAACAGTCAGCTCTGGAAACCCACTGGGTTGGAACCAGGGGGAAAAATGAATTCACAGAAGGGCTCTCCTAGGGGGGACTGTACTTTATCTGTGCTGCCAGTGAAGATGTGGGGTTCACAGAATTGTGGAATCATGGAATTTCCTGAGCTGGAAGGGACCCACAAGGACCATACAGTCCAACTCCTGGCCCTGCTCCAGACACCCCAGCAATTCCCACCCTGGAGCTCTGGCAGCCTTGGGGCTGTGCCCATTCCCTGGGGAGCCTGGTCAGTGCCCAGAACACTCTGGGGGAAGAATTTTTTCCTGATACCCAACCTACACCTCCCTGACACAGCCTCAGCTATTCCCTCGGGTTCAGATGTGGGGTTTGGGGGAACAGGGCAGCAGCAGGACATCTTCTGCATCATCATGGGACACAGAGCTCCCTGAGGATACAGCTGCAGCTCAGGCTGGCTGTAAGGAAGGGGATTCCATGGAGATGTGGGATACACGGGGCTTTAGCCTGGAGAAAAGCACGTGGGCAGCACCTGGTGCTTTCAAACCAGGGAACAGATGAGTCACCACTCCGAGAGCTGCTGCAGAGGTGAGCAGGGGCTTCACACCTTTAATGTGCAGTTCTGCAGCATTAGGAGTAAGGAGGGGCTCCAGCAAGAGATGGATTTACAGGTGTGTCCTGGAGGGGCTTCAAATTGGCTGGTCAGAGGAAAATAGTCCAAATGGGAGATTCCCATCTTCCCAGCAAGTTCCAGTGTTGGGAGAGCAGTAAAGGCTGGGGGGATGCATTGGTTACACCTGAGGGAATTCTGCACATGAGGGAACAGAAGTGGGTCTGAGTATGGCCACACTATCTGGGAGCACAGTGGGGTCCTCAGCTGTGGGGCATAACCAGGGCAACCAGGAAATCTCTGGCTCTGCAAACACCTTGGAAATGGGATACTCCTGGAGTGAAAGAGCTGATCAGGTCCTTGACTGGTGATCCAGGACATACCTGCATGTTCTGGCCTTGTGATACTGAGGCCAGCCCTAGGGGCCTCTGGATCTGCTTCTGGTGTGTACAGCCAAAGGAGAATCAAAATAAAAATAAACCAGTTTAATGGTCATGACTCAAGGTGTGGAATCCTGCCCATTGTTGGCCTTGTTCAGGAGACTGGGGAGTGTCTGCTGCCTTGTGTGCTGGTAGGGGCCTGGAGGAAGGATTGGTGATCAGGAAGGTCTGTTTAATTAGACAGGGCAGGACTCTGTGGCTTGGAAACCGGACTAATTCAGCCTGGTAGAGGAGCATATTTTTAATAACGTGTCTAATTAACTGTACAGCAGATCACCCAGGGGTGGAGTTGATTCACTATTGCTCAAATCTGTAGATCAAAGGTGCCTGATTTCTCATAAACTGGTTTTGACCCTCGGGGCTTTTCCCTCTGGCTAATGCTCCTCCATCTCCAGCCATCCCAGGCACGTTCTGGCCAGGCAGCCTGGGTGACACCCTCTGCCATGGGCAGGGACACCTTCCACTAGACCAGGTTGCTCCAAGCCCTGTCCAACCTGGCCTTGAATACTTCAAGTGGAAGGCTGGAGATTCCTGGACACAAGCTGCTGATCTGGGTTATCCTTCTGTTATCTTTCCACCACGTGGATCTTGGCCACTGTGGAATCACTGGCACTTACCCTGTGCTGCTCGTGGTCCTTCCACATGGGCACAAACTGGGGCTGGGACTTTCCATGCTGGGAATTTTGACAGCAGTATTGGCTGCTTCCTTCTGAAAATTCACCCTTGCCTGAATAACCACGGGGAAATCCTTGCACCAGAGCTGGGCAGGGTCAGAGCAGATGTTCCCCCCTCACCCGTGTGACCTCGGGGTCAATGGAGCTGGGAGCTGGCCTTTGTTCCCCTGTCCTTGTGGCTGCTGCTGGCCAGGACAGCTGGACCTGCTGCCAACAGCTCCTGGCCACAGGGCTTTGGGACCTGCTGCCCCTGCCTGGGTGGCTCAGTGCCTGGTGCTTCCCTGCCCTGTAGCACAGAGGGGGTAAAGCTGTTTTGTTCATGTGTCTTTGGGAGTGCTCAGGGTGGTATTTTTCAGGGTCTGATGTTTCTCTGCTCTTGAGGGAGCAGAAACATCTTGGTTTTGAGGGGCTGGCCAAAGCAAGCTCTTCCCTCAGCAGTGAGTGGGAATTTGCCAGCCTTGTGCCTCCCTGTAGGGAATGCTGGGGGGGCTCTGCTTCTGGGCACCACCTGCTCAGCTCCATCCCAGGTGCTGCCTCACAGTACCCACCTGGTTGGAGGTGGCAGAGCTCTTTGGGTGTCCCCTCCTGTCACCTGTGTTTCTGTAGTGCAACGTTTTGCTTTGGGAGCTTTGTCACAAGAGTGACCTTGAGCAAATCCATGATATCTGCAGGCAAAAAAGTTACCAGGGATGAAGGGCACCAGAGGTCTGATGGTCTTGTTTCACACCCTCCCAGCTGCTCTGTGCTGGAAGCCAGCTGGCTCTCCTGAGCCACCACAGCTGACTCCTGCAGGGATGCTCCCCCAGCCCCCACCTCTCCCATCACTCCATGGCTTCTTTCCCAGGCTCCTGGGTGCAGGGCTTTGCTCCCTGCTCTCTGTCCCTGGGACCAGTCCCAGCCTGGGGACATCATGGCATGGGGACAGTGAGTGTGTGGAGGTGAGGCTTGGCACTGCCATGTTGTGGTACAGGGAGTATTAAAATGTGTGCCATGCTTGGAGTGGGACAGCTTTAAGGTTTAACCAAGTTCCTTGAAGCAGAGAATCCCAGAATGGTTTGGATTGGATGGAATATTAAAGCTCATCTCATTCCACTCCCTTGCCATGGGAAGGGACACCAGAACTACATTAAGAGTTAATTATTTTCTCTGAGCAAAGTAAACAAAGGCTGAGCCAAGGGATTTTTATCCAGCTATAAATCCTGGGCAGTGTGAGTGGGTGGAGGGGGCCAGCAGCCCAGAGCATCCCACTGGCCCTGGCGCCTCTGTTCTCCAGGCAGGATAAATCAGGAGACAAGGAGGAGTGCTGCATCCCCTGCAGGAGGGAGGGGTGCTGCTCATGGATCAGGGAGGTGTTTTTCACCCCATGGACATGTTTTCCACTGCCCAGGCTTCTTCAGTGCCATGGGGTGCAGACATAGAGTCCCAGAATGGTTTGGGTTGGAAGGGACCTTGAAGCTCATGCAGCCCTACCCCTGCTGTGGGCAGGGACACCTTCCACTATCCCAGAGTGCTCCAAGCCCTGTCCACTCCTGTCCTCCAGTGGCCTTGGACACTTGCAGGGATCCAGGGGCAGCCACAGCTTCTCTGGGCACCCTGTGCCAGGCCTGCCCGCCCTCACAGGGAAGAATTTCTTCTCAATATCTAATTTAATCAATCCTGCTGGCAGGGCTGGGACTGGCTGGTACCCCCTTCTCTGCCCACCAAGCACATGGGGTTTGGGGAGCCTTGCCCTGTGCATTTGGGGTGTGTTACAGCAGGAGGCACCTCCTGTAGGCCTGGCAGCACTCCAGCACCCTGCCCTGGGCACAGGTGACCAGAGGGTCACATCTGGGCTCTGGTGACACTGCAGCTTCTGGGTTCTCCTTGGCACTGGTGGCTCATCAGTGTTTTTGGGACGTGTTGTGGTGCCAGTGATGCCCCCACAGGGAGCTGAGTGCAGCCTCCTGCTCTGCCTGGTCCTGAGTACATGAGTGTGGCCACTCAGCCCAAGCTGCACGTGTTCCTGCCACAAACTCCCCGTGCAGCCCAGCCCAGGGCGCTGGGGCTCCCGTGGCTCACCACCATGGCTGGCTCAGCAGCAGCAGCACCTGTAGGATATTCCCAGGGGCTCCATGTCCTGGAAGAGGACAGGGGTGCTGAGGTGCCAGAGGACTGGGTGTGGTGCTAGGAAATGGGAGAAGAGCAGTGTCTTCTTGTTTTATTGCTCCCTGAGATTTGGGTGCATCCCTGGGTACTCAAGCCCATCCCACAGGTCACAGTGTCCCTGAGCAGTGGATGGGGCATCAGCCCTGGAGAGATCCCTCCCATCACACTTGTGGGGCTCAGGGATCACTGGGAGTGCAGCAGCAAGGGGAGGATAAACTTGCTGCTCCCTCACGTGTTTTCCTCCTGCAGACATTGATTTATAAAGGCTGTTTCGTGCTGAGTAGGGAATTTGGGGGATGGGGCATTCACTGCACAGCACTTTTCACCTGATTTCCCATGTCAAGGCTGATGTCAGGGAATGCCTCAGTCTCCCTGTAAACTAAATTTGGGAAGTGTGGTA
Source organism: Urocynchramus pylzowi (assembly GCA_013397555.1). NCBI lineage: Eukaryota > Metazoa > Chordata > Aves > Passeriformes > Fringillidae > Urocynchramus > Urocynchramus pylzowi. The sequence goes on along the minus strand of VZRH01007896.1, from coordinate 153,287 downwards.
CTTTTATGAGGCTCAGGCAGCAAACCCTAAATTCCACAAGGCTGTTAGAGGTTCTCTGGGAATCTTTTGCATCCTCAGAAGATGCACTCTTGGCAGAGTGGGGAGGGAGCAGCAATGCAACTGGAGGATCCTTCCAGGGTCCCCAGGGTGCATCCATGCAGAGAGTCCTGGGGGTTTGGGGTGCCAGGGAGAGGCTGCAGACACAGCCTGGCTCCAGGACATGTTGTCACAGCAGGAGCTGCAGGTGCTGGGTGTGTCTCTGGGCACAGGCAGTGTCAGCTCCTGTGGTGTTACTTCAGTGTCCTGTGCTGGCAGGCCCCAGTGCTGCTGATGGTGGCCAGGGGACAGGGTGCTCTAGGCTCCTGGAACTGATCACAGCTTGTTCCAGCCAGGCAGTGCCAGGGCTCTGTCCCTCAGTTCCACTGGCAGCCTCTGCAGAAGAGCAGTCTCTCCTGGCACAGGTGTAGCTTTACCCACAGTGAGAAAAGGCAGTGAAAGAGGAACCTTCTCCACTGAGGAATGAAAGAGGGACCTTGCACAGTGGGCCTGGTCTGTCCTTCTGCACCTCGGCTCCTGCCCATAGCACACTCCTGATGGCCTGTCCTTACTGTCCTGTGTCTGTGCTCTTGGGGGTGGCCCCAGCCATGCAGAGGAGCCACAGGCTCATGGCTACATCTGAGACCTCTGCTGCCTCATCCTCAGAGCTTGTTTGGGGTGAGGGGTCCATTGCTGCACCTCCACAAGGGACTCGAGATGCAGAGCAGGGAGGTTCCAGTGCAGCCTGGAGGGTGTGAACCACCTGGATTTTGGCCTGCAGAGCTCTCAGCACTGGATCTGCCCTCCCTGATGCTCATTCTGCTGTCCTGTATCCTGGCTAATGCCCTGGTCACCTCTCTGGTTTTATCAGACAAACTTGAGTTATCTGGGTGACTGCTGTGACTTTCACAGAGCTGTTGGGCTGTTTCTCCTCCCAGGATTTGGTGATCATTCCTGGGAGACCAGGATGGATTCTGCAGCAGTGCTTGTAGAGCCACCATGGCCTCTCTGCAGGCAGCACTTGGTGCTTTAGGATCCTCCTGGTCCAGGAAGGGTTTGCTGAGCAGCTGGATGTGTCCACATCCCTTGGCAGCGAGTCCTTGAGGCACTGGGACTTCATCCTGGAGCTCTCCCAGAGCCCCAGCTGCCCCACTTCTGTGGTGGAGATGGGGTTGAACCCAGACCCTTGAACTCCTTTTCACCAGCCCTATGGGATGCTACAAAATCATCCCCCATCCTGGGAGTGCCCTGTCCCTGCTTGGTGCACAGCACAGAGTGTTGGAAGGGGAGAGGGGAGCTCTTGGTCCTGGGCTGTCCTTGCCCCACAGGTCTGTAGGCTCTGCTGAGCACACCACGTTGCTGTGGAGAGCAAATGGCTGTCTTGGGGCTGATGTGGCCATCAGGGAACACTCCAGAACTGCTGTCCTGGCCCCACCACCTCACAGCCCTTGCAGGGTGGGGCAGGGAGGGCAGCTGCCCAGGGCAGTGGGATGCTGCCAGCCAGGGGTTTCAGCTGTGTCTGTCTCTGGGCATCTCCTGGGAGCTGCCATGGCTGCTCGTCCTTCCTGGCTGTGCCCTTGTTTTGGTTGGGCTGTCTGCTTTTTGCTGCCTTCACACTTGAGCATCCCCATGGACTCGCCTTTCCATAGCTCTGGTTGTGTTTGATTTTAGTGTATTTAAAATTTCTTTTTTTTCCCTCCTTTCTGTCTCCTGGCAGTCAGTTTTTTCATTGATACATCCTTTTGCAACTGTCTGCATCTTAGAGCTGCTAATTCACTGCTGCCAACTTCCCCTGGGTTTAATTTATACAATATGTTTATTTTTACTGCAAATTTTTCCTTTTATTCCAAGCCAAGATAATTTTGAACTCAAGACGCCTTCTTTTATGATCGCAGATTTATGAGATTTTGGCAAAGCCGCCATAAGCTGTAATTACTCTTCATTGTTTTTGTTTACATTTCCCCCCTGATCAATTTTTGCTAATAATCCCTTTCAACTTGTGGAAATTGCCCTTTTTCCACCTCGGGGTGTGTTTCTTTTGATGCATGCAAAAATCCCTTCCCACAGCCGTGGAACCGGATTCGGGCTGCCTGTACCTGCACGAGTGCTCATCCTCTGCTCACGGCTGAGCTTTGCTCACATCCATTGTTCTCTGAAGGAAATGAGGCTCCAAAGCCTTGTGGTCTCCAGGACTGCATCCCAGTGCCAGCCTGGACCCCGGTGTGTTCTTTCCCCCAGCTCCAAGAGCCGCACAGCTGGTTCACAAGCTGCTGCCACCTTGTCCAGGCTGGCCTGCAGAGGTGCAGCTGCATCCCAGAGTGGACATTCCCCACTCCTGTGCCAGCCCCTGGTCCCCCAGCTCCTTGCTGCAGCCCCTGTGGGTGATGGCAGAGGGGATTCTCTCTCCCTGTGGTGCCACAGCCCACCTCCTGCCTGCTCCAGGGCTGCTTATTCCAGTGGATGGCAGCTGCTTGGTGGACAACAACAGGATGGATGGATGGATGGATGGATGGGAGGGATGGATGGATGGATGGATGGATGGATGGATGGATGGATGGATGGGAGGGATGGATGGATGGATGGATGGATGGATGGATGGATGGATGGATGGATGGATGGATGGATGGGAGGGATGGATGGATGGATGGATGGATGGATGGATGGAGGGATGGATGGATGGATGGATGGATGGATGGATGGATGGATGGATGGATGGGAGGGATGCAGCACATCCCATGCCCAAGTAGGACCACTAGCACAGTGGCACCCACCAGCAGAGCATCCCTCAGTTCAACCCAGTGCTTTTGAGGGTGAATGAGTGTGTAAGAGGAGAGGAGGGAAGCCCTCTCCAAGGTGAGGTGTTGAAGATGGGGTTTTCCCAAGGAAGGAGACATTTGCCTCTCACTAAAAATTCCCACCACCTGCAGCTGCTGGCTCCTCTGGCGCTTCATCTGCCATGGTGGGGTTGGAGGGGATGCAGGGTTTGCATTCCTGGCAAACCCCTGGAGATAGAAAAGGACAGTGGTGGGGAGATGCTTTGGCCTTGGGAGGGGCTGGAGGGAAGCCAAGCTCCTTGAAGGAGGTTTGGGCTTTCCTGGGGAGAAGCTTACTCCAGTCAGGAGCCTGAGCTGAAGCCCCCTGCTGCCCAGAGGATCCCCCCCATGCTTGGCAAACACAGCAGCTCCTCCCAAGCCATTCCTGCTTGGAGCTGCCAACCAGAAGCACATTTCCAGCTGGTCAGTAACAACAGGCAAAAGGAGGAATGTCAGGTAGATCCACAGAGCCAACCTGTGTGGCAGAGGGCATCCTTGCTCACCCCATGCTCGGGTTTGGGGGGATGCACAAGGGGGCTTGGCTGTGCCAGAGGGACAGGAGCATCCACAGGCTCTGGTGTTTGGGTGCCCAGGTTGATGTGGCACAAGCCCAGAGGGGTTTGATGCCTGTTGTTTGCTGGGGACCCCTGCTGCTGGCTCCCTGGTGCAGGTGCAGCCTGATGCCTGTAGCACTGCCTGTCCATGCCTGTCCCTGTCTATCCCTGTGCTGCCCTCACCTCCCCACAGCCATGCTGGGCTCTGACATGCACTTCTTGCAGGGTGGGCTGGAGTCAGGGGTATTTGGAGCAGCTGGATGGGCTGCAGGCAGGGGCTGGCTCTGGGTGTGGGACAGCAGTGCTGGCAGCAGCTGTGGGCATCCCTCTGCTCTGGGGTGCCTGCTGTTGCTCTGCAGAGACCTGGTCACAGAGGAAGTTGCCCAGGTCAATCTGAGAAGCTTGCCTGCACCAGGGACTCATCCTGCTCTTTAATTCTTCTTCACTGGCCCCTGGTCCTGCTTCCCCCCACTGGTGGCTCTGGGTGGCCCAGGCAGGGCTGTGGGCCACAGCTGTGTGTCACTGCAGGGCGGTGGGGCTTTAGCTGCAGCTTTGGCTGCTTGGAGATAACATCTTTCCCTGTAAATGTTATTATCCTGTATATGTTTGGGCCAGGGAGAGAGGGGGGTCACCATCTGTGTTTTCCAATAAAAGCAAATTAAAATTGAAGCCCATTAAGGATAGCTCAGTTGGGATTCTGAGCAGGACTCTGGAGCCTGCTGGGAACGAGTTTCTTGCAGCCCGTGCCACCAAGCAGGGTGACAAAACCTCATTTAGTATCAGCAGTGCTGGGAGGTGGCACTGGCTGTGCTCACTGTGCCCACTGTGGGTGGGGGTGGCCCCAAGAGAAGGAGGGACAGAGCTGGCCACAACGCCAGCCCTGGGTTTGTGTCACCCCTCCTGGTCCCCTCCGTGCTCTTCACGTCAGATCAGGGCAGGGTTAGTGGGCAAAGGGTGATGTTGTCCAGGAGCCAAGCAGGTGCTCCTTACCCAGTGGTGCTCTGCAGCCCCCAGGCTCCCTGCTGCATCCCAGATCACCTGAGGTCACCTCGCCCCTGTGCCTGGGGACACAGGACAGTGGGTTTGGGAATACAGCATGCTGTGTCTAGGATACAGGAGAGTGGCTGTGGGTATCAAAGGGGGCTGGGCAGTGCTGCCCTGCACCCTGGGCATCACACCCCGGACCAGTGGCTGCAGGGCACGGGGGTGGGAGCAGGTTATTATGTTACACAGCAGCTCTTTGCCAGGATGCTGCAGCCAGGAGCTGCACATGGCACCTGCTCCTGCACACCAGTGACAGTGGCTATGTGATGGGCACCAGTGGTGACACCAGTGTCCATCCCCATGGCGTGGCTGTGCCACACCCACCTGGACCAGGGCATGGCATGGTGGAGGCTGATGGTTCCTTTGGGGCTGGGACACCTCTAGAAGGAGCTTCTGGGCATGGGACTCCAACCTCCCCGAGCACCCCTGTGTCCATCCCCAAGAGAGGGAGACCTGGAGGCTCTCAGAAGGAACATGGCCCTGTTCCATCCTCTTGGGAAAAGGCTTAATGGGGAATTCAGTCTTTGCTGGGCCTGGATGAGACTGGATGCAAGAGTTTACCCTGAGACTCCCTCCCTCAGGGTATCTCCCAGCCGATGGGGTCAGTGCCACCACAGAGAGCCATCAGCAGTGACAGTAGCAGTGGCTGTTAAATGCTTACATCTGTGTCTCCTCTGTGTGGCTCCTGCATTCCCAGCAGCAGCAGGAGGGCCTCTGCTTGCTGGCATTTGGCATCTGCATTGTCTGTTCCCAGCAGCCTGCCCTTGCCTGAACTCAGACCACCTACAAGTCCCAGCTCCTTTCGGGACAGATGCTGCCAGTGGGTCCCTGGTGCTGCTGGAGCAGCTTCCCTGAGAGCTTGGGGGGTTTCCTGTTTCTGCTGACCTGTGGAGCAGCTGGTGTGGGGAAACTGGGACAGAGAGGATGCATCAGCAGCCATGAGTGGGATAATGTGGCAGCCGGATGGAGAGTGGTCCTGCCTCACATCCAGCCTCACCTGCTTCTTCAGCAGGGGCTCAGAGGTCACAAAATCAGAATTCTCTTCTGAGACCTGGAGCTCTCATTCTCCTCCCAGTCAGGCAGGTGAGAGGGACAATCCTGGATGGGTCAGTTGAGTGCTTGGAAAGCAGGACACATGGGTGTGTCCTGCAGGACCCCATGGGCTGTTGAGTTTGGCTTCTCCTTGTTCTGAGCTTTCCAGCAGAGGAGCAGCCTGCAGGGCAGTGCTTGCACAGCCAGGCCTTCACAGGGAGAGGAGGAGCTGGCACGAGGGTCTGGAAGCTGCTGGATTTGGGCCGTGGCCGTGCTCAGCCCTGGCTCCTGGCTCACCCAGTGGCATTGCCATGGTCCCCGTGGCCAGGTGCAGCTCTGCTCCAAGCCCAGCTTTCCATGGTTTCTGGTCTAGCAAGGCTGGGAGCTAAAGACCAGTGGTTTCTTTCTGCACAGCAACATCTGGGTTTGGTCCCCTGAGAATGGTCCAGACAAGGTGTGGGCTGTCAGAGTAAGGGAGGGATTTTGGTGGGAATGGGAAAGCATAGCCCAGCTCATGGCATTTCCCTCATGGCAATGCAGGGGGAGTTTCACTTGGGATTGCTGAAATGCTGTGCCAAGGGCAGGGCATTGGGGCCATCCCCTTGTTTGACACCCCTCCTGACCCCTAGTGTCACAAGCAGCTGAACACCACCCAGTAACTGGGTGAGAGTGACCCAGCAGGTTCTGCTGAGCCCCACCAGCTTCCATCTCCTGCTCCCCTGCTGGCTCTGGGGCTGGCTCCTGTCTCACAGGGCTTGCAGGAGCTGTGACTGATGTCCTAGGGAACTGAGGAGCCAGGAGGGCTCCATGACTCCCCCAAAGTGAGGACGCCTTTCCTGCCAGTGCTGTGTGGTATCTCTGGGGTCAGCTCTCCCTGCTCCATGGACTATCAGCCTGGATCCTGCTAGGCAGGTCAGAGGCACTCTGTGCGATGGAGATGATGGACATCATCCTAATTCTTAGGTCTCTGAGTCTGGCTGGACCTAATTTTTCAGGGAAAGGCATTGAATGACCGGGTACCTCAGTGCTGGGTTCCCACACTGGGCCCACCAGCACGACCCGCTGTGGCTGACCTCGGGGTGCCCTTTGGGGCTCTGGGAGCAGGGCCTGTCAGGGTCCCCCTCCCAGCTCAGTCAATTTTTGCTCCCTATCAATCACTCTCCCTCTTGGAGTCTAAGTGGATCCCTGGGTGAAGTATCCCAAGTATCCCGTGGCCGCCGGCTCACAATGCAGTGAGCTGTTCCCGCGCCAGCGGCTCGGCCGGGGGGGGATTGGGTTTCAGCTTGTTCCGCTGGCCCCCGGCCAGGCAAAGCAAGGCTCAGGGCTGCAGGGAAGGGCCACTGGGTTTGCTCAGCCCCTCTCAGCTCGTGCTGGCAAAAATATCATAATCAGGCTCCAGTAAAGCACAGGAGGCAGAGAGGGGCCTTTCAGCCTGGGGAAGGGTAGAGATCTGTGGTGAGGGCTCCTTGGGTGGGGACAGACGGGTTTCTCATTAGCCACCCCCCTGCCCCGGGATGTGGTGGCTGTGCCTGAGGCCAGGATGGGTACATGGTTCCAGAAGCACATCTTCCTGCGTGGAGGAGCTCATCCTGACCTGTGGTGTCTCCAGTGCAGATCCTGGTCTTGCTCAACTTGGCTGGGCTCTAACGCTGTGTGTCCCTCCAGCCTGGAGCTAATGAGGTGTTTTAGGTGGGCTTCCAGGTCACATAAGGGACATGCTGACAAGGAATGATTTCCCACTGTCCATGTCTTAGGATGATTTTGCTCCCAACCCATCAGAGCAGGCTGGAAGCTTCTTGCCTGCTTTGCACATCCAGCACTGGCCACAGCTGATGTGGTCATGGGTTCAGGAGAAGCTTGCTCCCTGTGTTGATAATATTGGACCAGGGTTACAATCCTGGCAAGTGTCCCACCCTGAGAGAGGAGCTTTCGTGAGGAGTGAAAGGGGAAGGGGAAAAAGTTGTGGGTGGAAAAATGAGGGTGGAGGCTCCAGCTATCTGTGGGGCTATTTATTTGTCCAGCTGTTTCTTTATCTGGATGAGCTTGGAGCCTGTGAATGTGAAGCATTTGCCAGGACTTCTGAGAAACTCAGGTCCGGATACTCCAAATTGGTCTGAATTGGCAAAACTCCATGTGAGTTCTTTTTCCGGATGGAGAGAAGCGTGTCTGCAACAGGCCCAGCTCCTCTGTTAATCCCTTTCACCTCCAGCCTCTGCCACTGTTCCTTGGTCCTGCCATTCTCCATCCCCACTCCTGGCCAGCCTGTCCTGCTACCACCAGCACCCAGCATGATCCCAGACTTGTCTCCCACTCTCAGTTCTGTCCACCAGTCTCATTCCTGATCTGGCCAGATGGGAAAAGTGGGTGCAGCTGAGAGCCCCACACTCATCTCACTTGTGGCTGAGCAGCAAGAAGACCACGTGGAAGCACAGAAACCCCCACCCAGGTATTGCCACAGCAGGTCCTCTGCTGTCTTAGCGTGGCTTTGAGCATTTGGAAGTGGTGGGATGCGGGTGATGATGTGACTGGAGGTGCCAAGTGTCCCTCCAGAGCCACGGTGTGCCCTTGGAGCAGGCAGCAGTGCTGGGGACAGCCCCCAGTGCTGGGGGAAGCTGCTCAGGGAAAACATCTTCAAAGGGAAAAGCTCAGGCACTGGTCACCGAGTGTCCCGTGGGGAGCAGCGTGGTTCCCAGTGGGAAGCAGGCCAGAGCTGCGTCTGCTGGTGTGCAGCAGCTGCAGATTTATTTATAATGCCATGGGCAGCATGTGAAGCTGCAGATAAACACACAGGAGGGGAAAACAGAAACAACAACACCGAGGAGACGCTGCTGTGGAGGGAGTGCTGCACTGAGCTGCAGCTACTGCAGCCACCAGAGGTGGGCCAGGGGCCAAGCTCCCACCCCTGCCACTTCCACATGGCTTTGCTCCATGTCCTGGGTGCCACAGGGATCTTTATGGGGCTGCCAAGGCATCAGCCTCTCACCCTGTTGTCTGGTGCTACCAAACCAGCAGGATGGCACCATGAAAGTGGCTGTGACAATGAGCGAAGTTGCCAAGGTGGTGGGCAAGGCATTAACAGTTGGGCTTGGGGTTGCCCATCGTGGAATTGGTCTGTGTTTTTTGTCCCCTGCACAGGAGCTGGTCCTGCTATGTGCCTGTGTGCTTGTATGAGCATGGGGCAGCCCCAGGTAGGACCAGGGGAGCAGCTGGGGGCGATACAGCTGTGACAGCCCACCATGGGTCACCATGGGCACAGAGGTAGCAGGGGCAGGTGGAAAGTGCAGGTGGAGGAGCTGCCTCAGTAGGATGGTGGGTTCCCATGCCTTGGGGCTACCACACTTAGTGTGGAGCTCACACCTGTGGCAGAACTTTGTCCAAATGATGTCCCTGGGCCTGGAGTCACTTGTCACTCAGAAGTGACAAGTGTCACTTGTCACTTGTCACTCAGAAGTGTCCATGAGCATCTGCAACAGGTTGCCTCGAGAGGTTGCCCAGACTCCCCATCCCTGGAAGTGTCCAAGGCCAGGTTGGACAGGGCTTGCAGCGACCTGGGATAGTGGCAGGTGTCCCTGCCCATGGCAGGGGGTGGAATGAGATGAGCTTTAAGGTCCCATTGAAACCAATCTCCTCTGGGATTCTATGATTCATCCAAGATCCTCAAAGTGCTGCTGATGTCATTGCAAAGCCTCTCTCAGTGATTTTTGAGCAGTCTTGGGATTTCAAAGAGGCCCCAGCTGACTGGAAGTTGGCGAATATTGTCCTAATTTTCAAGAAGGGCAAGAAGGAAGACCCTAGAAACTACAGGCCTGTCAGTTTCACTTCATTGCCTGGTAAAATCAACGGAGAGCATTATTCTGAGAAGTACTGAAAAACACCTGGAGGACAACGTAGTCATTGGTCACAGCCAGCACGGCTTCATGAGGGGAAGTCCTGCTTATCAAACCTGATTTCCTTCTGTGACAGGGTAAACCCACCTGGCTGATCAAGGGAAGCCAGGAGATGGAATCTTTTTTGGTTTAGCAAAGCTTTTGATACTGTCTCTCACAGGATCCTTCTGGACAGCCTGTCCAGCCTCCAGCTGTATAAACACATCACGTGCTGGGTGAGAAACTGGCTCACAGATCAGGCACAATGGGTGACAGTGACTGGGGTGACATCAGACTGGTGACCTGTCACTGCAGGGCTTCGTCATTGCCCTGCGCTCCTCAGCATCCAATGACTTGGACACAGGACTGGAAGGAATGTGAGGCAAGTTCACAGAAGATACAAAACTGAAGGAGCTGCTGCCTCCCTCAAAGGCAGGGAGGCCCTGCAGAGAGACCTCGACAAACCAGAGCACTGGGCCATCACCAGCCACGTGGAGTTCACAAGGGAAAGGGCCGGATCCTTTACCGGCGACGGGGCAGCCCTGGATGCGTGGGTGGACTGGGGAACACGAGGCTGGAGAGCAGCTGCAGGAAGGGACCTGGGGTCAGTGGCCAGCTGGATCTGAGTCAGCAGTGCCCTGGCAGCCAGGAGGGCCACCCGTGTCCTGGGGACATCAGGGACAGCATTGCTCATGTCCTGGGGACATCAGGCAAGGGAGGGGATTGTCCCGCTGTGCTCTGCAGTGGGGCAGCCTCACCTCCAGTCCTGGGGCGTGTTTGAGCAACACAATATTAAAAAGACATTAAGCAATTAGGGAGCATCCAATCCAAAGGAGGCCATGAGGATGGGGAAAGGTCTGGAAGGAAAGCCATATGAGGAGATTCTGAGGGCACTTTGTCTGTTCAGCATGGAGACTGGAAGAGGCTCATTGTGCTCTTCAAGATCCTCCTGAAGGGCAGCAGAGGAGCAGGTACCAATCTCTTCACTCTGGTGAGCAGTGATAGGACTTGAGGATATGGCTGGAGCTAGGTTGGATATTAGAAGAAGGTTTTTCAGCCAGAGGTTGGTTTGGCACTGAACAGGCTCCCCAGGGCAGCAATCACAACGCCTGTCTGAGTTCAAGGAGCATTTCAACAACACTCTGAGGCACAGGCTGGGGTTGTTGGGGTTCCCTGTACAAGGCCAGGAGTTGGACTCAGTGATCCTTGTGGAGTACTTTTCAGTACTTCCAGCTCAGCCTGCTCTATGATTCTATAATTCTAGATTGGACTGGGCCTGGAGCAACCTGGGACAGTGGAAGGTGCCCCTGCCCATGGAGCTGGATGATCCTTAAGGTCCCTCCCAAACCAAACCATACCATACCATTCTGTGGTTTTATGATTCTGATTCACATCCACTTGAGCTGACCCTGCAGGGTCACTGTGCTTCACCAGGACCAGTTATTCCCAATTTTCTATGGTTCATGCCCTCCCTGCTCAGTGTAACCCCATCTCCAAAAGGGCTTCAGCCTGGGCAGCAGCTTGGTGCAAAAACTGCCCCAAAAGGGGCACACTGGAGTATTACAGCTGTGTGCAATGGGGACCACAGCCCTGGGACCCCCTGCACAATGAAGGGTGATGAACAGGAGCCTCAAAGATGGGAACCTGGTTTAGGGAGGAAGAAGAAGGAAGCTGAGCTAATTTAGCTGTCTTGGAGATGGATTATTTGCCACCCGTGAGCACCACAAGAGAGAAGGGTTTTGGACTGCAGTCTCTTTGTAGAAGGAAAAGGAAATCCAATAGCTGGCAGCTAAATGGTGTAAATCCAGACTAAAATTAATGGAATATCTGGTGTTTTTTATGGGAAGATAATTTGCCATTGGAAAAACTTGCTTAAAACCTTAAAACCTGCGAATTTCTTCTCCTCCTTCTCTCTGGGCCAGCCAGAGTGGATGCAGAGCTCCAAGGGGATCCTTCAGCTGAGGATAAGGGGGTGGGAGCAGTGGTGTACTGAGCACGACATTTCCACTGCACCGAGTTTTCATTAAATAAAAGGCTTTTAAAAATGCAAAATGCTTGAAAATATGAACTTTATTTGGGGAATTATTTGTAATGACTTAGAATATATCTTCTTTGCCATTTTAGTCACTGCTATTAATGTACTTACTATGCACCACTGTCATTGATAGTTAAGATAAAGTAACAAATTCAGGGGGTTTTTAAAGCTTCTTGCTAGCACTGTGTGAAAAATGTTGTTTTCCTTTCAGATCAAACACCACTGGTGTTTTAATGAAAAAGCAAGATCCTCTGATAAAGTAAACACTGTTATTGGTCTATGTAAACAAATACTCAGTTTAAAAAGAAATTTTGTAAATCTGACCCACAACATTTCGGGATTAGCTGTTTTCCAGAACTCTTCCTAGTGGGAAAAATTGAAAAGAACTATTTTTTGCTTTTTACTCTTGGAATAAAACCAAATTTCGAAATCCTGGTTTCCTGTGAACTGGAAACCGCTGGCTCAGGCCAGGAGTAATGAACAAGCCACAGTCTGAGGAGGATTTACTGCCAGGAGTAGGTGCAGGGAGCACAGTGCTGCCGAGGCACTTTTTGGGGTGCCAGTGGGGAACAGGAGATCACATGCACGGAGCAGCTGTCACCTCTGCATCCAGGCCTGCCTCTTCAGGGATGGAGCTGCTCAAGGCTGAGCTTTTTTGCTTTGTTTTTGTTCAATGGAGTGAAAGTGGAGAAGGTGGAGATGCTCTTGGGGGGGTTTGTGGCAGCATGCTTGTTTTTCTGGTGGGGAGAAGGACGGCAGAAGGATGTGGTTACATCCAGTAACTCCCCATTCACATTCTGGGACTACCTTTGGCAGTGTCCAAAGCCAGGCTGGATGGGGCTTGGAGCAACCTGGGATAGTGGAAGGTGCCCCTGCCCATGGCAGGAGGGTGGGACTGGATGGTCTTGAGGGTCCCTCCCAACCCCAACCATTCTGGGACTCTAAGTGTGTATGGGAGGCACACTTCCCAGCATCCCTGCAAGTGCAGTTGGCATCCCCAGGGCCCTGCTGAAATCAGGGGCAGATTCACATTGTCCCTGCAGAGCAGAGGGACAGAATTTCCCCTCTGGGCATGACCATGGTCTCAGCACAGAATCACTGCCCATGTGCTGCCCTGTGCAGTCTGTCCCACCACGCTCCCCTCGTGTCCAGCCTCAGTGTTTTGAGGCCTTTGGGCAGAATTTCTAAACTGCATTTCCTAAACTCTGGAATTTTGTCCTTTTTTCTTAAACTGTCAGCCTTGGGTGTGGTGCAGAAAAATCCCTGTATTGCCATGAGCATGTGGCTGCAGACCTGGAGGTTACCCAGACTCTGGAAGCCACTCATGGAAGTGCCCCAAAAAAGACTTCTGAGCACTCCCTGGGAAGTGTTAAAGTGTAGATGTGGTGCTTAGAGCCATGGTTTAGTGCTGAACATGGCAGTGCTGCAGGAATGGTTGGACTCAGTGATATTAGATGGCTTTTCAAAGCATGATTCCATGATTCCAAGTGTCTGTCCCATTCATTTCTGATGGAGCTGGCTGGCACATTCACCTGCTCATGTTGGCCCAGGTATTGGGGTACCATAACCTGAGCACCCCTCCTTGTGCCATCAGAGGAGTTAAACCAACCTACAGCTATTTGGGGTGAAAGGAATTCCAGTGTTGGAAGTAGCATGAGCTGCAGTAAGGGTGAGGAGGCTTTGCTGTTGTGAGGCTTAGGAGGACTTGTCTGTGCTGGTGGGTGGCAGCATCACCTGACCTATTTCAACCCAAATCATCTGGAAAACCAGCTTTAACAGTGGTTTAATTTTTTAGTACTTTTAAGTTCTAAAAGTGCTCTTCCTCCCCACATCCTACTGCATCTCAGAGTATTCTCCCTACTGCGCAAAGTGCTGAGAAAAAAAAATATCCTGCTTTTGGCAAAGGAGACTAGAAGGTGATGGAGGATCCCTGCTCAGGCTACTACTCATCTGCAGGGGTAGAACTGGGCTGGGGGTACTTGGATTTTGGATTGAGAGGAGGAAAATCCAGCTTGGCTGATGGATGGAAGAGTCCTCATACATAGCAGGAGACATTGCCTGTGCTGGGCACCTTGAGGTCCCACCTCAAATCCTGGGGTCAGTTTTGGGCCCCTAATGCAAATTAAGATGAGGGGCTGGAGCATTTTCATAGAAGGGAATGGAGCTGGGGAAGGGTCTGGAGCACCAGGAGTGGCTGAGGGAGCTGGGGGGCTCAGCCTGGAGAAAAGGAGGCTCAGGGGGGACCTTGTGGCTCTGCAGAATTCCTGACAGGAGGGGACAGCCAGGGGGGGCTTGGGCTCTGCTTCCAAGGAGCAAGAGACAGGACAAGAGGAAACAGCCTCAAGCTGTGCCAGGGGAGGTTTAGATTGGATATTAGGGAAAATTCCTTCATGGGAAAGATGGTCAGGCATTGGCCCAGGGCAGTGGTGAAATCACCATCCCTGGAGATGTTAAAAAAATGTGTGGATATGGCACTTGTGAACATGGTTTAATGATGAACATTGTTTTGGTGCTGGGCTGATGGTTACACTTGATGATCTTGGAGGTCACTTCCAACCTTAACATGTTTTGATTCCATGATTCTGCATGAGGGCCAGGGAGCAGTGGGCAGTGGGTGGGGAGCAGTTGGGTGGATGGACCAGTACCTGGCTCCCCCGGCTGAGATGTGGCCAAAAGGTTCAGTGTGGGATGGGCTCCAGCCCCGCAGCCCTGGGCTAGCTCCTCTCCACCTTTTTCCCTCTCTCCATCTTCAGTCCTTTCAGCAGCATCCAGTGACTCCTTGTTTCCCCTTCCTTCCACAGAGACACTGATGGACTCCACCACGGCAACAGCAGAGCTGGGCTGGACGGTGCATCCTCCATCAGGGGTAAGGCATCACCTGATGGGGACCTGGAGCTGCTCTGGGGTCTCTTCTGCATGTGAATGTGGCAGGCTTGGCCCAGGAAAAGTCAGGCACTGATGCAAAGTGCCTTGGCCATGTGGGAAGAGCACAAAAGGAGGTGACAGTTGAGGTTTCCAGTAGTTTTCTAGGAGATAATACTCCAAAAAATACCTCAGTGTTGGTGGGATGTAATTCCCACTCCACAGAGTCACACAGTGTGGTGCTGGAGGAATCATACTCTCCATAGAGCTGGCATGCAGCCACCTAAAAATGAGGAGAGGAAGAAACAATATGCCAAGGCCACCATCATTTGTCCCCAGTGTCTCACTTGTTATTCCTTTGCCTGTCACTTGTAGCAGGATGAGTGCATTAGGCTCAGGTCCTGAAAGGACTGTCCAGCATCCCTGGCATCCCATGGAGAGGTGGGATGGCGTTTGCTGGCTCAGCAGAACTATCTGCCTTCTTTACCAGGACCAGGTGTACCCTGAAACACATTCAAAGACCACCCTGAAGAAGCTCCTTTAAAGAAGAGCTTGGGCAAGGCAGTGCATCAGGTTCATCCCCCAGAGGTGCTGGCACTGCCCAGGCTCCCCAGGGCATGGGCACGGCCCCGAGGCTGCCAGAGCTCCAGGAGTGTTTGGACAGCGCTGCCAGGGACACACAGGCTGGGATTGTTGGGGTGTCCTGGGCAGGGTCAGGAGCTGGACTCAATGGTCCCTGTGGGTCCTTTCCAACTCAGAACATTCTGTGATTCTGTGATTTCTGCACCCTTCTGCTCATGGGAAAAAAGCCAGAGTGGAGCCACCTCTGTGTGCCACGTGTCCATCAAGGTGCTTCAGAGCATCCTGCCCACCTCTGCCTGCGGTAACCAGCAGCAGCCACAGCGTTCAGCTCCCCCAGACCTGCTCCCTTGCACTTGGGTGGCCCAATCCAGCCTTGGCCAAAGCTTGGAGATGCTTCCCATGCCCGTGCATGGCAGTGGTGGCTCAGACTCCGTCCTGCCTTCCATCCACCCTCTGCAGGGGCTGGATGAAGACGTTTCTGTGGACCTCACCCCCCCGCTGACAGCATGCCCCCGATCTGAGCCGACTTGGCAGAAGAAAAGAAACAGGCAAGAAAAGCCTTGTCTGGGGAGATTAAACCGAGCCGGAGCAGCGTGGCCGCGGTGCGGCGCCGGCACGGGCGCTGCCGGCCGGGCCCATCACCATGACAAAGGGCAGAGCTGGCCCGGCCCCGCCGTGCCCGCCGAGGGGGATGACGGCCGCACAATGCGGGGGAGAAGAGGTCAAGTCTTTTTCTCTCCCGGCCCAGCCTTTCTTGTTTGCCGTGTTTCCATATGTGAAGCACGCCCTGCTCTGCTCCCCAGCCCGGCCGTAATGAGGCCGGGGCTGCTGGAAGCCGTCTCCCCGGCTTATTGTGCTGCTGCCTTCTTTTGAGCTCCCGGCATGTTAATTAGAGAGCCAAGAGAAAGGAGAGGCTTCTAATTAAGTGTCGAGGAAGCGCAGGGGCTGGTGCACAGGGGTGACTTTCTCTCCCAGCTGGGAAAAGGGAAGTCTAGAGGCAGCCAGTAGCTGTGGCAGGGAGGTGGGAGGATGCTGGGGGTCCCCAGCCTGGCCCCCGGGTGCTCCCAGTTCCCCCATCAGGGTGGAGATGCCCATCTGGACAGTGCAATGCAGTCCCAGTGGTTGGTGGGATTGCTTCCTGTCCCCATCTCTGTGCCCTCAGGAGGGTATGGGCACATCATGTCCTGCTCTGTGCTCATCATGGGTGACCATTCTGAGGTACCTTCATGACCTCATGTCCACGGGCACGACAAGGCAGTGCATCCCACTCAGAGATGACTGGCCAGGTTGGATGCAGCCAGCATCACCTGGAAGACAGAAGCTGCCGTGTGCTCCTTTTTGGGGATTATTAGAGACCCCAAAGCCCAAACAGTTGCTTGATGTCTGGCACTGAAGCTCTTGTGCCATTCACATATGTCCCCAAGCCCTGCCTCCAGCATCTCCTGTTCATCCCAAGCCCTGGAGACCCTCATTCCACCATGTGCTGCTCCGGCCTGAGCAAGGATGAGCTCTCTGGGCTCGTGTCCTTACCCTCCCTGGGGGCTGGGCAGGTGTGGGTGGGAGGTCCCTTGGTCTTGGTAGCTGCCAGGGTGAGTGTCTGGAGTGGTCCAGGTGAGGGAAAGCCACATCAGAGGCAGGGCAAGGGAATGAATTGTTTCCTCATGCCTTGTCCTTGATTCCCTCACTCCCCTCCCAACCAGTGCCCTGAAAAGCAGGGAGATCCTGCAATTTTCCACTAACACACCAATTTATTTCTGGAAAACAAAGCAAATGCTCCGGCTGCTTTTTGTGAGGATGCTCTTCTTGTCCCCCAGCCCTGGCAGCAGATTTACAGCTACTGCCAATCTGAAGTGGTTGGAGCTGTTGGGGATCTTCCCTGACAGCCTTCTGTTGGGCTGTGAGCCTTGATGTGCAAGGAGCAATCTGTCTCCCATCTCCTGAGCCTCTCTCCCCAGTCCTGGGTGCCCTTGTGTGGCCATTTACAACCTGAGGGGCTGGGGATGCTCTGCTCCCCCAGGATTTTCCCTGGATTTGGTCCTGGCACTGGTGCTGGATCTGGGCTGTGCTGCTGCCCTGCCCTGGGTGTTGTGATCCTGCATCCAGGGCAGGGCTGTGCTTGGGGTGTAACATCCATGGGAAACAGCTCGGCTTCCACTTGAGCAGTTTTGTGATCAAATTGAGAATGGATAGTTCCAGCTGGCCTGTGGGACTATGTCACACGCCAGCAGGACTCTGGTCCCTGTTGCCAGCATCACACAGGTGCCCTGGGTGGGGATGGGACTGCAGGGAGATGCTCTGCACTCTGGCAGGGGCTGGGCAGGGCGAGATGCTCTGTGAGCTGAGGTTTCTGCTCCCACAAAGACCCTTCTGTGTTGGTGCTCCCCACAGAGGAGCAGTGGCCAGTTACAGGCTGCAGCTCATGCCCTGCATCCCCCTCTCGGAAATGTCCCCATCCTACACAGAATGGAGACAACAAGTGCTGGAGGACTGGGGAAAAACCAGCCTGGGAAAAGGGCAGAGATGATGTCACAGCAGCCCTGAGCTCTGTGGGGACCCAAGGGGACAGCTGGAACTGTGTCAGGGGGGTTTAGACTGGATGTTAGGAAAAGGTTCTTCCCCCAGAGGGTGTTCAGACACTGACCAGGCTCCCCAGGGAATGGGCACAGCCCTAAGGCTGCCAGAGCTCCAAGAGTGTTTGGACACCACTCTCAAGCACAGGGGGGATTGTTGGGGTGACTGTACAGGGCCACAAGGTTGACTTGATGATCCTTGTGGGTCCCTTCCAGCTCAGGATATCCTCCTCTGTAACTCTACGGAGCTTCCTCCACAGCTGGCAGAGTCAATCAGCTGGGGAGAGCTGGGCAGAGCTTCCCATGGGGAAATCTGTCAGCTCCGAGCTGACTTGCTGAGAAGGATGTTACTGTCATGGCACAGCTCATAGGCATGTCTGCATCCCATAGATCCAGTTCAGGACAGCTGGGGTTGGGACCCGAGCACACCTGCTGGAGGAACCCCAAAGCATTTGACCGTCAAAGGGGCAGGGATGAGAGCTCCAGCGGGGCTTAGCCAGCACCTCCCTTTTTGGGAACACAGCAGGATTGGCCGTGGTCCCATCCTGCCCCTGGGAAGAGGCACTGGCTGCAGCCAGGCAGGAGGTTTTATGGCTTATGAGGAAGCAGGTCCTGTTTGCCACGTCTGTAACCACAGCGGCACTGGTGGGAATCCTCGTGCTAAAGGCACTGTGTTCCTTTGCCAGAGGCACAGCAGTGGGGGGCAGCCATGGGCACAGTCTCTGCTAAAACCATTTCTGCAGAGCAGTGGCCGTGCTGTCCCTCCAGCAGCAGAGAAGCTTGACCCTGAATCCAGGCATGGAGCATGGTGCTGGTGGCAGTGAGGTGGCCCTGAGGGGCTCCTTTGTCCTCACAGTGTAGAGTCTGCCTGGGGCATGGGGTGGGTCAAACCCTGCCCAGGCAGGTACAGGGCACCTGCAGGGGGTGCTGGGATGAGGTGCTGGGCACTCTGGGACAGCCTGTGGGATGGGGTGGGCATGGAAAGGGGCAGCTGGTGCTGGCAAAGCCTACGTGGCACATAGTGGGGTTGGGAAGAGGTGAGGAGGGTGGGGGGCAGCTGGTGCTGGCAAAGCCTACGTGGCACATAGTGGGGTTGGGAAGAGGTGAGGAGGGTGGTGGGGAGCACCTGTTCAGAGCAGCCCCTTGACTGTCTGTGTCCTGCCCGCAGTGGGAAGAGGTGAGCGGGTACGATGAGAACATGAACACGATCCGCACCTACCAGGTGTGCAACGTCTTTGAATCCAGCCAGAACAACTGGCTCCGCACCAAGTACATCCGGCGGCGAGGAGCGCACCGCATCCACGTGGAGATGAAATTTTCTGTCCGGGACTGCAGCAGCATCCCAAATGTCCCAGGCTCCTGTAAGGAGACTTTTAACCTGTACTATTTCGAGTCAGACTTTGACTCGGCCACCAAGACTTTTCCTAACTGGATGGAGAATCCTTGGATGAAGGTGGACACAATCGCTGCTGACGAGAGCTTCTCGCAGGTGGACTTAGGTGGACGGGTGATGAAGATCAACACTGAGGTGCGCAGTTTTGGGCCTGTCTCCAAGAATGGTTTCTACCTGGCCTTCCAGGACTACGGGGGCTGCATGTCCCTGATTGCTGTCCGCGTCTTCTACCGCAAATGTCCCCGTGTGATCCAGAACGGGGCCGTCTTCCAGGAAACCCTGTCGGGAGCAGAGAGCACCTCTCTGGTGGCAGCCAGGGGCACGTGCATTGCAAATGCCGAGGAGGTGGACGTGCCCATCAAGCTGTACTGCAACGGTGACGGCGAGTGGCTGGTGCCCATCGGCCGCTGCATGTGCCGGGCCGGCTACGAGTCGGTGGAGAACGGGACCGTCTGCAGAGGTAACCACGGGCTCACCTCTGCCGGTGGGGCACTCGGGACTTGCAGCTGGGATCTTCATGAACCGCCTGGGAGGGACCTCTCTGGGCAGGGGTGGCAGAGGGGCATGTGCGGGGGCTGACTCCTTCCCCAGCTCCTCACTTCCTGCCCCGGGCTCATCCATCCATTGCAGAGGTTGTGCATGACCTCTGGGTCCCCAGAGCCACTGGGTTCAGGGCTGGCACCTGTTGCTGGTGCCATCCATGCTCTCCAGGTTTTGGAGGCACACACGTGTGGTGCGTGTCACCAATCTGCACTTGCCTCCCAAAATACTGGGGCTGTTGTGCTGTTGGTTTTGCTGTGTGCTTTGGCATGGGCTGAATCTCTTCTTGGATGAAGGGAGTGGGAATGCAGGGTCCCAAAAGGGTGCAGTGGGAGGGAGCAAGTTGTCCACAGTGTTTTCCTGGTGAGGTGCAAATGGCCCATGGTGGGACATGGTCATGGCCTGTTCAGAGCTACCTGGCCCCTGTGCTCCTCAACAGCCAGAGGTTTCCTGCCCTGTAAATGTTCTGCCTCTGTAGATGTTCAAAGCAGACTCCGTGAGTGCCTGCTTAGCTCAGCTGAGCACCATGGAGCCAGTGTGGTCCCAGGCCAGCAAGAGGCTCAGCACCCCCTCCTCTGCCTGATGTCTGTGCTCCTGATAGTCATACATGGGGTCGGGAAGGTTGAGAAAGGAGCTCCTGGGGTTGCTGGGAGAGAGGAGAGGACCCCAGAGCTGTGTGATGGGCACCTGCAGTTGTGCCATACATGGAGCAAACCACAGAGTTTGGCAAACAGGATCTTTTTCCCCCTATCCTGGTTGAACATCGAAATCCCTCTGCAGTTCCGATACCATTGGCGCACTCCAAGCAGAGCCAGGGCTTCTGAGATCCATTATAGATATGTTAGTGGCCACTGCAGAGCCAAGGGAGGAGCTGTGTCTCCTCTCCTGTCTGTGAAGGGTTGGCCAGGTAGAACCAAGTATGAGGAAGGTGCTGGTAGTGGGAGACAGACACACTGGAGAGGGGAATGAACAATCTGATTGTGCTTCAGTAGGGACTGCAGGCTGTATGGTCCCCTTGGAGAGAGCTCTGTGACTGTTGCTAGTGGCTGGGCTGCTCATGCACCAAAATTCAGGTCCTGGTGTGCTGTGGGGATCATTTAATATCCATTATTTCAGCTACTCCCCACTTAGCCACTGAACGCCTCTTCCCTTCCAGCTCGGGCAGATCAAGTGTCTTACGGCCTTAGCAGGGATGGGGATGGGGACAGCAGGGAAGTACTGCTGGAAACTGAGCCGGGCTAATCCCTGCCTCGAAGGGCAGACGGGCCTTTTACAACTCCCGGGTGAAGCATCCGTAGCAACACCAGCAAGCCCCAGTGATTCATGGCAGCTTTTCCGTCTCCGCCTGTTTGTTCCCGGAGCAGACCCAGCCCTGCACAGCGCTTTGCTCTGATGCAGCCGGCCTTTCTCGGGGAGCTCCCCGGTGCCACTGCGAGCCCGGCCAAGGGACAGTCCCAGTCCCCTCGCATGCCCCGGGGCTCCCAGGACCCCTCCTGCAGAGCCCTGTGCCCGCAGGGCTGGGGGGAGCAGAGCAGGCAGGAGCGGGGGCCGAGGAGGGAGCGGCAGGGAGGGAGAGGCCGGTCCCCTCTTTGTCTGGGCAGCAGCAGCAGCAGGATTTTGGGAGGTCGGTACCTCGGCAGCTGTTTCTGCAGCCGGTGCTGGCGTGCGCCGGCCCCGGCTCCCCGCCCTCATTAATCACGCGGTGGCCGGCAGCCCATCGTCTCCATGGGGCAGCTGGCTCCGGGGCTGTCTCCCCTTCGGGTTCTCCTTCCCTTTTTGTTTTTCTTTTTCTTTTCCCTTCCTCTTCTCCGTCCCCTTCTCCTTCTCCTTCCCCTTCCCTTTCTCTTTCCCCTTCTCTTTCCCCTTTCTCCTTTCCTTTCCATTCTTCTTACCTTTCCCCTTCTCCTTCCCTTTTTGTTTTTCTTTTTCTTTTCCCTTCCTCTTCTCCGTCCCCTTCTCCTTCTCCTTCCCCTTCCCTTTTTCTTTTGCTTTTCCCTTCATCTTCCCCTTCCCTCTCTTTCCCCTTCTCTTTCCCCTTTCTCCTTTCCTTTCCATTCTTCTTACCTCTTTCCCCTTCTCCTTCCCTTTTTGTTTTTCTTTTTCTTTTCCCTTCCTCTTCTCCGTCCCCTTCTCCTTCTCCTTCCCCTTCCCTTTTTCTTTTGCTTTTCCCTTCATCTTCCCCTTCCGTTTCTCCTTCCCCTCCCTCTTCACCTCCCTCTTCCCCTTTCCTTCCCCTTTCCTATTCCCCTTTTCTTTCCCTTCCTATTCCCTTCTCCCCCTCTTCTTTTCTTTCCTTTTCCCTTTGGTCTTTCCTTTTGCCTTCCCCATTTCTTCGTTCCCCTCCCCTTCTCATGTGGGGTGGAATCAGGGCTGGATGGCACCCCAGGATTGTGCCCCTCCGTTTTTCCCTGGCAGCCCCCAGAAGAGGAGTGGGGACTGGGAGGAGAGCCAGACACAGCGTTGGCAGGACAGCCACGGAATCCCCATCCTCTCCAGCCCTCCCAGTGAGCTGCACAAAGGGCTGGGAAGGGGCTGCTCGCCCCAGCTCTGCTCAGAAGGACCTGCGGGATGTGTCCCTGCATCCCCGCCCTCCTCCCGCCGGGTCCTGCCCCTGGTCCTGCCCCTGGTCCCTGCGGAGGCCGCGGCGGAGCCGCCTGGCTCGGGGGACTCACTCCTACATGTGGCTGGCAGGTTTGCTCGTGTTTCCAGGGGTGGGAGGGAATCTGGGCCCCTTTCCAGAAGCAAAACAATAGCAAATCTGAGCTGGCTTTGGGGGAGAAGCTCTCTCACACACTCAGGTGCCCAAACAGGACGTGGCAGGGAGCATGGGGGCCACGGTCCTGCCCCACCAAAGGGTCCAGGTGGAGAAGGGCATCCCAAGGAATGGACAGCCCGAGTGTGCAGCTGGAAGGAGTTGCTCATTTTCTCGGCTGGGCTTTTCATCTGGCTAATAGTGCGACGGCCTGCTCGCGGCAGTGTGCACAAGGGATATTTATGGAGGAAGTTCATGCATCTAACAGCTTAAGCTCTTCTAAGCTCGCAGCCCCAGCACAAAAGGATTTGGGGGCAGTTAACAATTCTGTGTGGTTAAGAGATTTTCATTTGCCGGGCCTGGCTTGCCGCTCCTGCAGGGCCCTGCGAGGGGCCGGCTGCCCGCTCCTCTCCTCTCCCGGCTCCTCGCTGGCCAGGGGCTCCACACGCCCGTCCTCCCGCTTCACCTTCTGCTCCCTGCCTGCTTTTCCCTTTCCATCCCCCTGTTCTTTGTCTGCGCCTCGCCCTCCCCTCCCCCGTCCCTCCCATGCAGCACGGTGAGCGCCTTTCTCCCTCTGCCTCCCGTACCCGTTGGCTCCGCAGAGCCATTGTGCTGCCGGGCTGGCTGGACAGCGGCTGGACGCTGCTTGCATGGCCTCTGCCTGCTCAGGGACAGCAGCTGATGGCTGCTGCCCCCAGCAATTCAGCCCTTCATCCCTTCTGCAGCTCCTCTCCATCGCAGCAGGGGAGCTCTGGGCCCTGCATTCTCTTTGTTGTGCTCCTACAGCACTGAGCTCCGGGAGTCCTGGTCTTGCTGGGCTCACAAGGGATGGTTTTGCCCTGCAGAAGCTGGTGATGACACTCTCTGGCTGTCAGAGACATCTGGTGCCATCCCTTGGGGTCACAGGCCTTTATGAGGAGGAGAGGAGCTGGTGATCTGTTGGGAAGAGGAGAAACCAAGTCAGACTCAGGCTGGCAGCTGTCTTCTACTTGGCTTTCTTCTCCGTTCTCTGCCCCTCTACTCTGTTGTTGTGAGGCCCTCCTGCAATGCTGCCTCCAGCTTTGGGGTCCCCAACATCAGAAGGATGTGGAGCTGCTGGAGTGAGTCCAGAGGAGGCCACAGATGTTATAAGGACCAGAGCCCCTCTGCTCTGCAGCCAAGTCTGGGAGAGCTGGGGGTGTTCACCTGGAGAAGATTCCAGGGAGACCTCAAAGCCCCTTCCAGTGCCTAAAGAGGCTCCAGGGGAGCTGGAAAGGGGCTTTGGACAAAGGATGGAGGGACAGGACAAGGGGGAATGGCTTCAAATGGACAGAGGGCAGAGACAGATGGGATATTGAGAAGGCATTCCTGGCTGTGAGGCTGGTGAGGCCCTGGCACAGGCTGCCCAGAGAAGCTGTGGCTGCCCCATCCCTGGCAGTGTCCAAGGCCAGGTTGGACGGGGCTTGGAGCAGCCTGGGATATGCCCACGGCAGGGGGTGGGACTGGGTGAGCTTTAAGGACCCTTTCAACCAAAACCATTCTGGGATTCTCTGATTTTGCAGCTTAAGGTGGAGCTGGGCCTCCCCTGAGGGGAGCCCCAGGCCTCAGCAGGGTCCCCTTCCCTGCCATGATTTTGATGTCCAGGGCAGCAGACCTGCCACCACCCCAGCGTGTGTGGGTGACTCAGGTGTGACAAGCACGTGTGACAAGGACCCCGAGCCATCCCTCCACACAGAGGGTGGGAAGCAGCCAAGCTGTACTTAGGATTTGGAGGGGGCCAAGTATGTGCTGAGGGCTGAGAGCAGCGTCCTGATGTGCCGGAGCAGGGCCTGTCCGAGCTGTCTCACAGTCACGGCCCACGAGGACGTGATGTTTTCATGACAGGAGGCTATTTATGGCTCTGTGCCTGTTCTGGGCCTGGGCCTCCTCTGATAGTGCTGGACCCAGCCAATAAATTGTAAGGCTCTAGGGGTAATCGAGTTCTTCCAGGAAGCATTCCTGGTTAAACTGGAGCAGATACAGCCAGTTGTTCTGGAAATGTTTCCAGAGTCAGAGAACTGCCTGTTAAATGCTTCCAGAGGCTGTCCCTGCCTTCTTACTCTGCTGGGCCTGGCACTCCCACCTCAGAGAGCTTCATCCATTGCCACACCTCTGTGCTCTGTGTGCCTGTTTAAGGGTAATCTTTGGCCTCTGCTCCTCTGGTAAGGTTTTCAGCCAACATTTTTGGCTCTTCCCAGCCCTTGGCACTGCTTTAGCCTTTCCCTTGGCAGATCCAGTTCCCCACATACAGGCTGCTCATGGCGATCAGCTGCTTGCCAGAGGGGATGCTGAGATTCTCTCTGCCTGCATCCCCCCTTTGTTTAACCATTTTGGCAATGGCATTTCTCTGGGTGCTTTTGGAGGATTCTTGTCCTTTCCTGTGGGACTGGGAGAACTGGGACTGCATCCTTGTCCCTGTAGGTGTGATTTGACACGCTTGCACTGAAATGCACATTCCTTGCTTGTGCCCAGTTCCCCAGGGTGTCGGGATCGCTGTATCAGAAACCCATCATTCTCAGTATTTACCACACCACAGCTTCCATGTCAACAGCTAACTTTATTGGGAGCACTTTGGGCTTTCTCCTGGGTCATTGATAAAAATGTTAAACAGCCCAGAGGCACGAACCACGTTTGCTGGCTGCAGCAGAAGCGGCCCCGCTCGGATCTCCGGCCGCGCCGTGTCTGCCTGCCAAGTTTTAATTCATCGAGGATGTCCCATGGTGTCGGTGGAGCCACTGATTTCAGAATCAAAATATCCCGTGTGTTAGCCAGGGAAAGGCTCTGCAGAGGTTTGGGTGTGTGACATTAATGCCATTACCCCCCCCAGTCAATCTTGTAATTGCATCAAAAACCCGTACAAGGCTAATTTGCCTTAATCTGTTTTCCCCAAGTGCACATAGGTTGGCACTGCAATCCCTACCTTCCTTTAATCCCTCGCTGAGCCAGTCCTGGAGCTGTCACAGCCTTATTTGACTGGTACTGATGATGTTGCAACCCTAAGATAGCCACAAGTGCCTCATTTAGCAAATAGCTTTTTCCTCCATCTCTGAGACACCCTGTTGCCTCACGGTGTGTGGAAGGTGAGTGTTGAGTGTGCCCCAGTGCATTACCTACACCCCTTAGGTAGGTGCTGCCCTGACAGGCTGATTTAGCAATGTTTAACTTTAGTGGCTGCTATTTAACATCTTGAGTTACTGCTGGAATGGAAAGTATTCCACCATCATCCTCAAAGATGATTACATCACCTGGCTCCTTCCCAAGTACAAAACAGGAATTTGTCTGCCTTTTCTGCAGGCTTGTTGACAATTTGAATGCTCCCAGCTGGCCGGGGCTCGGTGGCATTGTTGGATACTGCTTTTGGGGCTTCTCCCTCTCCTCCCTCTCTGTCTGGGAAGCAAGAATACAGCGTCTTTCTTTCCACAGCTTTGATTCTTCTTGCTGACCTCTCCATGTTGTGAGTCCAATTAGGGCTGTGGTGGGGACTGCAGCTGCTCGCTGGGAGCCACTCCACACCTGCCTGGTGCTTGTCCTCTGCACATTCCTGTTGGAATTTGGGCTTTGGGAGGCTGGAATGGGACCCGGGGCAGCTTGGCAGAGCAAGGGGGTGTCAGACAGGGGGCTGAGGTATTGATTTGCTGGTGGTGTGAAGCCCCAAGAGATGCTGATCTCACAGGGAGGGTCACACATGGTCCAGGAGTGAGGCAAAAGACGTGCTACCAGAGGAGGGACATGGGCCACTCACCTTGAATAGGAACTACAGCTTCTGAGGAACCACACCTTCTTGGGAAACAAAGGAAATGACAGTTCCTTTCTCATTTTGCTTTCAAGACAAGGAATGGACTGAGACCTTCCACAGAAGTATTTTCTCTACAGAGAAAGGGAGGAGATGAGGTTTTCCAGGATGTGAGAGTGGATTTTGAGCAGCAGGAGGTTGCAGAGCTCTCCCAGCCCTGCTGTGACCTCAGCAGGATGCACGAGGTGACCTGGGAGCAGCTCATGGAAGCCCAGAGGGGAGCAGCATTTTCTCATTTATCAGTGTGGGCAGGTCACGAATCCTTGGGTCAGAGGGAAGGATGAAGATCTCAGGTCCAGCAAAACCCAGCAGTAGTTTCCTGATGGAAATTATGGCCATTCCCCAGAGAAACATGGTGGAGTTGTGCATTGCCACTATCTGCCACTGCTGCTGCTTTGCCCCAGCTGCTTCATGCCTCTGCTCAGGGTCTCACAATGATTTGGGTTGGAAGGGACCTTGAAGATCACACAGAACTGCAGGGATGGTCTCTGCTCCCCTTCCCATTCTGGGATGGGCTGCTCCCTCCATCCCATTGTGCTGGGATCAGCGAGGAGATGTGAGGAGGTGAGTGAGAGCAGACCTGGGGGTGCTGTCCCCTCGGGGGTGCTGTCCCCTCTGTCCCTCTGGGATGCTCAGTAACATGGGTGCTTTCCTGGAGCTAATGTGTACCCAGGAGAGAATCTCCCCCTGACTTATTTTTACAGATGAAACAGCATTTTGGATCAAACACCACATTCCTGGTGCTGCTACACCCATGTGAGCAGGGAATAGCAGCTCTGGCAGCATTGTGTGCTGATGCTGCTGGGAGAGCAGCATTTATTCCTCTCTCTCCTTTGCTGGCCTCCCTTTCTCCCCTCCCCCCCCTTTTTTTTTGGTGGTTTTTTTTTTTTTTTCTTTTCTGAGAAAAGTGGTAAACATTAATAGGAGCTGGAATGAATAGCTGGGATTCAGGCCCAGGATTCCAGGATTTTAACTCATTATTGCCATAAAATGAAGGGAATGTGGTTTTTTTTTGCCATTAGTTTTTTCCTTTGATTGAAAGCTCTCAGAGATCTTGAGGGGGAAGGATTTTTATAGGGCAAGAGGAGAATATTGTTCATCATATGTAACTTGAGGAAAATTGGAGAAAATACTACTTTTGAGGATTTTTTTTTTCTTTTTCATTTGAAATTTTTCAGCAAGTTGGGCCAAAGCCAAGAGACTATGTTGTACATTTAATTTTGGGAAATACCCTCCAACATTCTCTATGCTGATTTAAAGCTTTTCTGATGTCAGATGAGTTGGATGTGCTCAGTTGTATCACAGCTCTTTGATTTTAGCCACACTAGGTAAAAACCTTACAGAGAATTTAATCTATAAACCATGATTAGCTTAATTAGCTCCAAGGAAACTTGTTATTGTTCCCCTTATGCCTTAGAAACGTAATCTGTCACTGGAAAGTGTACAGAAAAGTCCCCATAAAGGTTGGGAAATTGAATCAAAGTGTTCATAGCTCATACAGTGGCTCTGTTAACACAGACCAAACTTCAAACAAGATTTAATTAGGTTTGGCCAAGGAAAATACACTTTTACTGTCATGTTTTGGAGGACACCTTTAGTTTGGTGATGCTGCTCTGTGATGCCCAGTCCTCATGTGGGTGGTTGGAACTTAAACACCTCCTGCCTCCCCCTCCAGACCCTTCCCCATCCTTGAGGACCTTCTTTGGATGCTTCCCAAGAGCTTAAACAGAAGAGGCTCTGAACCACATCCTTGACTTCTCCCTGCTGTGAGCTGCAGCAGCAGTTTTCCCCCCGTAGGGCAGCAGCCCCCTGCCCACCTGGCTTGGAGGCTTTTGCTGGAGTCCGAGTAGTGGGGAGCTGGCTGTGGTACCAGAGAGACTGGGGGATTGCAGGATGGCAGGTCTTGAAGACTGGGGAACAGGGAATAGCATGAGCAGGAAAGTAGAAGTCATTGGGTCTGGAAGGCAGCCTGGAAGGGGGAGGCTGGAAAAGGTTGTGGTCAGACCTGGAGCCACCAGCTCTGTGCGTTGGCACCCAAAAGGGGACCTGTGTGAACACATTGTGACAACCTGTGAAGCCTTTCCAGGTTTCTGCAGCAAGATCTTCAAAAACTGAGATCTCTTCTTCTGCTCAGCATGTTGAAATGAGACCTGCCAGGGAGTTTGCATCTTCACAGAGTCCTTAGAGGTAACCCAGAGATTTTGGCTTTGCTCTGTGTGTCAGAAACCAGAGACCTTAGCAGAAATGGATGTTTTCACTTGGCCAGTGGGAGTCTTGGTGCTTGAGGGTGTGGTTCTGCTCCCCAGGCACTCGGACTGGCCCCCAGCTCCGTGGAGGGCTGTGGGTACCACAGTGATGCTGCAGCAGCAGCCAGGGATGGGCATCCCTGCACCATGAGGGGAGGGCCCCTTGGGGATCCACAGGCTGGAAAGAACTCCTGTGACCAGGAGCGAATTCAAAGTGCATTTTGTGGGAATATCTTCAGGATTTGGGCACTGACAGTTTTCAATGATGACAGCCTCCTACTTTTGGAGTCTGTTGGCACTTTCAGATTATATTGGCACTTGTGGAGCTCACAGAGATGCTGTGTTCAAAACCATTGTTAAGGTTGAAACCACAGCCAGCAGTTTCCTTCCAAAACATTATGATCCCAAGAGTCCTGTGGTTGTTACACCCACAGCTAGACAGGAACAGGAGCAGAGTGAACAATAAATGATCCCATGAGAGAGGGTTCATCATTCAAATTATCAAAATGCCCAAACCCTACAGGTTAGTCAGAATTACAGTGCAGCCATGGAGCAGACTAACACTTGCTTTGCTCCCCGTGGCATTTCTCCCAGCCTGGATGGCTTTGGAAAAGATTGTAGTGACTTCTGAAGTGCCTGCAGGAACACACACTCCATGGAATGCCCCAGCTCTGCCTTTTTATGGCCCAGGCTCTCCAGGAGGCTCCAGAGGGAGGCAGGAAGGGGCTGTGCAGCATCAGGGCCATGCTGCCTCTTGGGCAGCAGGCAGTGGTTCCCATCACACTGCTCCTCTTTGTGCCTGCCCCTCGGGACAGCCCTTCCTGGGCAGGCTGTCTGCATCCCCCTGGGACATGCAGAATGGAGGGCTGGATGGGGCAGGTGCTGCAGGCAGTGGCCTGAAGTGCCCATGTGTGTGGAACAGGCAGGAGGCAGGACACTGCTGGGCATCAGACCCCTAACCTGGAATTTCTGAGGGGCTTGTCTCTCTCCTGAGACATTTCAGTGGAAACCAAATGTTTTTCCCGAGCCTTTCTCTGCCCCTTTCCCTCCTCTTCCTTTTACCTTATCCCTCATCTCATGTACTGGTGTCAGTTCTGCAGTGTTTGTCCATATTGCTGTCACCACAGAGGATCCCACAGGATTATTTTGGCAGATTCCCTGTTCCCTCCCACCTAGGTGGTTTGGGATCCTACAGAACCACGTTTGGCTCTCAGAGATCTCAAGGAAGGAGGAGGAGAAGGTGATTCCTCAGGCTGCCCAGGCAGTGGATGCTGGAGCTGCTCCCTTGTGCCAGCCATCACCCAGAGGATTCCCAGAGCTGCAGGCAGGAAGCTCAGGAGGGTTCATCCCAGTGGAAATACTCCTGCTGCAGACCTTTCCTTGCAGCACGGTGAGCAAAATGAATTCTGAGCCTTTCAGAGCATCCATGCAGCCTCATTAATAGAACAGAATGAGGAAAAGCAGGGAGAAAGGAATAGAAGAAACATTTGGGGAGTGACTCATTCACAGAATCATAGAGCTCCACAGAGAAGCTTCTCATTCCCCTTTCCCTACAGTGCACCCCAGTGATGGATTAAAGCCTGCCTTCCTTTGCCCTTGCAGGGCTGTTTGTCCTGGAATGGGGACAGCAAGCACTGCCATCCTGTCACCTGCACAGGTTCCATCACCTGCCTCAGCTCCCACATGGGTCCAGGCAGGAATGGTGGTGTTTTACTCTCAGTTTACACCCTGGGAGTGAACCTGTGGCACCAACTGAAGAATAAGAGACAAGGGAGGCATTTTAGGAAAGGTAATCTCCAGGTTTTCTCCAGTTTGCTTTTCCATCCAGGCAAATCCCAGCCTGAGGACTGTTCTGGAGCATGTCCAGAGACAGGAATAGAGCTGGGCAAGGGTCTGGAGCATGAGTCTGATTAGGAGTGGCTGAGGGAGCTGGAAAGGGGCTCAGCCTGGAGAAAAGGAGGCTCAAGAGGCACCTCGTGGCTCTGCACAACAGAGACAGGAGAGGACAGCCAGGGGTGTGGGGCTCTGCTCCCAGGGAATGAAGGGCAGGACAAGGGGAAACGGCCTCAGGCTGTGCCAGGGCACATTTAGCTGGATATTAGGGAATTTTCTTTATGGAAAGGGTGGTCAGGCATTGGCACAGGCTGCCCAGGGCAGTTGAGTTTCCATCCCTAGGGGTGTTTAAACAACAGCTGGGGACATGTTTAGTGGTGGATCTGACAGCGCTGGGTTAATGGACTCGATGATCTTGGAGGGCTTTGCCAACCACAGGGATTCTATAAAAGGAAATGGCAGGAGGCTCTGGTTCTCCCTCAGTCAGAGCTTACTCTGGTTGGGATTCCTGCTTTCCAAAGGGGATTATGAAGCAGGAGAGGAATGTCACTCTGCCTGGTGCTCACTCACGTTGTCATCGTGTGTATGGCTAATCTGGAAACAGAGTGACAAATCTGAGCGTGTGTATCTTCATGATACCCTATAATTAGAACTGGTCTTCTTTTTTTTTTTTTTTTTAATTTTTTTTTCTTCTTTTTGAAAGTTTTGCTGTCTGGCACAGATGGAAGTGATCCCAGTTTGTTTTTGTGTCTCTTGAATTAGAGCATGGCTGCTCTTTCCAGGATTTCCCAGGCAAAAATATTCACATGGGGACCTGCCCAGCATGCAGGGTGGGTCCTCTGGGACGTGATTTTGGGTGTGTTTGGCTCTCTGCACCTTTGCAGGAGCCGTGGTGGGGGTTTATCCTTGTCCAAGGGCTGGTTTTCCAGCGTTTCTAGGTGCAAGGCAGGCATGGAGCGGGTGAGGGCCTGTCATGGAGGGGACACGTGGGAAAACAGTTGGAGCAGAGTGTGCAGAGCTGAGCAGAGGGTTCAGACTGAAGCCAGCTGCAGGCTTGCTGCTCAGTCCTGCCTAAAGAATCCTGGAGTGGTTTGGGTTGAAGAGACCTTAAACAACCTCATCCAGTGCTCCCCCTGCCATGGGAAGGGACACCTTGTCTTGGTAATCTCCAGCACACCTTCCTCTATCCCAGCTTGCTCCAAGCCCCATCCAGCCTGGCCTTGGACACTTCCAGGGATGGGACAGCTGCAGCTTCTCTGGGCAATCAAGATGAGAGGCAGTGATGTTTCTCTGGCAGCAGAATCCCTCCCTCCATCCCCGCTTTCCTGACCCCAGGGCTCAGAAGGGCTGTGGGGGAGCTCAGGAGGGGTGGGCAAGCCAAGGGTGGAGTAGCAGGGCATGTGGGACCACCAAAGCTGCACCAGACTGACTGTTTCATACATTTTGGGGGTTCCCCCCCCCATGATGGGGTTTCCATGGAAACCAGAGAAGTGATTTCCTGCATGCTGATGTGCTGGAAGGCCAGAAGCAAAGGTGGGAGGGAGAAAGCAGAGGATGGTGGGCACTAGGCCCTCCCTGAGGAGCCTGAGCCCCAAAGGATGAAGGAGAGGAGGGAAGGAGGACATTTTGCTACCCTAAGCTGTTGTACCTTGAGCTTCAGGGAGACATTGTGATCTCCCTGGTGCTCAGAGCATGGCTGGGAGCAGGGGCTGGCCCTGGAAAGGGCTTTGTGGGGGCAGCATCCATGTGGGTGGGGTCTGGTGTGTGTCAGCTCAGGCTGTGGGCCGGGCTGGGGAGCCCAACATGAGCTTGCAAGTGTGCAGCACCATGACAGAGCTCCATGCCAGAGCTCCATGCCAGCCCAGGGAGCTCACTAATAAGCAGGATTCGTTAATTAGCCCAGGAGGAGCAGCATCAGCAGCGCTCTTGTGTCTGGTCTGTGGCCTGGCTGTGTGCAGCAGGGGGGACCAGGGCAGACCAGGACAGGGCTGAGACCCCAGCAGGGCTGAGGTGACACCCGTGGACACAGACACCTGCAGCCAGGTCCACCAGGAGGGTGGGATGCCTCAGGCAGCTGCTGGGCCCCCACACGGGCACATCTGGCCCACATCTGGTGCCAAGCACAAGGTTTGTAGGGGTCCCAGGTATTAAATCCTGCTGGCTGCCTGCATCCTCCTTGGAGTGTGGGTGTGCCCTTCTGTCTTCTCTCTCTGCCCTGCAGGTGTGTGGCACTGCCCTGGCACTGCTGCATCTGCACCCCAGGGCTGACGTCCCCGTGTCCCCACTGTCACCCGCCGCCTTTGAACCCTGGCCGGGTTGTGGCTGCAGCAGCACCGAGTGCTAGAGCTGCTAGCAGACTGGAAATGTCTTTTGTCAAAGCTTGAGATGCCTCCAACCTCCTTTAATTAAAGACAATTACTGCTTTCAGCCCCTCTTCACAGCTCAGCTGGGTTGTTTGCAAACACACAGCTGCGGGAGGCTTTGTGCCCCTCTCCGAGTCCCGCTTCCCTGGAGACGCACAGAGGTTTCTTTATGATCAGCGTTGGGCTGGCGAGCAGCTGAGGGAGGGGAGGGGGTGTCCCGGGCCCTGGGGTGGTTTGTGGTGCAGCCTGGAGCAGCCCTGCCTGCTCCTGCCCAGCTTTTTCTGCCAAACCTTCCGTCTGGTGGGGACGGCAGCTGCTGCCAGCGGCGTGGAGGGAGCGCGGGGGGAAGGTGGGAACGGACGTGTTTGGGCTGCCGAGAAGGTGCCTCTTGCCCGGCTGCAGAGCAGACCCACAGCTCTGAATGCTTGCTTTTCAATGGCTCTGCTGAGTTAGCCGTGACTCTGCATCGCCTTCCTGCAGGAGCTGCAAGGGCAGCCCAGATCTGGGCTTCCTCACCCGAAACGCGCTCGGGAAAAAAAAATCTGAACCCAGATCCCCCCCCCCCCGTAAGCAATAGCCCCCTTTCTGTGCTTGAATAACTCAGAGGCAGCCAAACGGAGCTCAACCAAACTTTCCAAAACAGTCAGGGCTGGCAGGAGAACAAGCAGCATCCACGGCAGCCCTCTGGGATGCTGTTTCCAAAAATACGAGCGCGGCGCGTGAGGCTGTCTGGGAGCCCGGCTCTCGCGCAGCCCCCGCCTCGCTCGGCAGCACCGGGGCCAGCCCGAGCCCTGCCAAGGCCGTGGCTTCTCCCTTCCAGGTGCTAACAGTGTCCTCGGGGACAGGTGGGGAGGGAGAGGGAGCGGGGAGGCCTCTGCCTGCCTTGGAAGCGTTTGGTTGTTAAATGTGAATGGTAAGTGCTCAGCCTTGGGGCTCAGGGGAGCCAAGATCCTTTTTGAGCCTCTAACAGCCTGACACTGCTCTGTCTTCTCAGATTCATTTTGCAGCTCCGATTCCCTGGAGAGCACTAATCACTGGGCTGAGCATGAAGGGAAACATACCCCTCAAATGGGAAGCCCAGAAGCTCTTTCCCCTTAAACAGCCTCTCTGTGGACATCTTTGATCTGTTTTGGGGTGGTTTCTTATTCCACAGAAGGCTCTGGGAGGCCAGCAGAGGATTGGAGCAGCCCCCTCAGACAGGTTGAGATGCTCGTGCAGGGGCTGTGATTTAGCACAGGGGGTGGGTGGGCAGGGTCAGGCACACAGTGCAGGGGCAAGGACCAGGGCTCCAGAGATCCTGCTGCTGTGCTCATGCCTGTGAGATGCTGAGGTGACAGGGACACAGTCCACACTGCCTAGTGTGACATCACAGACTGCTGAGGGACACAGGCTGGTCCATGGTGTCACATCATGGGATGCTGGGGTGCCAGGGACAGAGTTCATGGTTCATAGTGTGACATCATGGGATGCTGGGGTCTTGGGGACAGAGTTCATGGTTCATAGTGTGACATCATGGGATGCTGGGGTGCCAGGGACAGAGTTCATGGTTCATAGTGTCACATCATGGGATGCTGGGGGGTCTTGGGGTATAGGCTGCACACCACAGTGTGACATCATGGGATGCTGGGGTGCCAGGGGCAGAGTCCAGGTTCCTCAGTGCAGTCTCCATAGTGCTGAGGGTCCTGCTGCTCTCCTGGGGAGATGGCATCTCTCCCTTACCCCACAGTCTCTCTGTTTGGCAGTGCCTTCACATTCAGTTCCAGGTGTTGGCATTGTTGACGTGGTTCACCAGGAGCTGTGCATGGGGCTGGAGCATGGACATCCACCAGCTTGTGTCTCCTGGGAATCTGTTGGCTGCAGCTCTCCGTAGCTGGAGGTCCCAAGGGTGCCAAGCAGTTGGTCTGGGCAAACCCAGAAACATCCAGGAGGTGTCCAAGGGAGAGGTCCCCGTGTGTTGGGCAGGACAATGTGTGAGGGATAAATATGACCTTTCCAGGAGCACCGTGGTGTTGGTTGGTCTGCAGAGCTCTGTACTGGCCAGACAGTAGAGAAATAGGGGTGGATGAGTGATGATTCCTCCTGTCCCCTGCCGTGCTGTTCATATTTCCAGTGCCCAGGGTGCCTGTGGCAGTAAGTTATGCAATTTAATTATGCACCATGTTAAAAAATATGTCCTTGCACACTGTATGAAATTGCAAGCAATCTATTCCCATTCATGTCCCCCATATTCCTGATGGCTTTATATCCCTCCCTGAGTGGCCTCTTTTCAGGTGGAAGCTCTGAGCTGATTGACTCTCCATATGGAGCTGCTCTGTGTCCCTAATCATTTTTATCAGCTCCCTCACGCCCCGGTCGTGGGGTGGCCGCCTCTGCCAGCACGTTCGAGCCGTGGCTCCACTCATGGCTTAATGACATTCCTGCTCTGCACTGGGCTCCTTTCTTCATAATTCCTTACATTTTCTCTTTTTTTTTTTGATGATGGATGAGCTTTGAACTGATGTTTTCAGAGCATTATCTCTAGTGCTGCCGAGATCCCCTCCCTGCATGTTAATAGCTAATTTAGTGCCCATCATTGTGTTTGTATAATTAGGGCTCTTTTCCCCCAAGTGCATTAGTTTCCTTTTGTCACCACTGAATTTCATTTGCCGTGTTCTTGCCCAGTCATTCGGCACCTGGAGATCTTCCTGTCACTCCGTGCCAGTGACTGCAGCCCTGGCAAAGCTGGCTGATTTGGGGACACCAGGAGGCTGTCCCTTGTCACTCGTCACCCCTTGCCCCAGCCCCTGGGGTGCTCAGGGCAGCTCCTGTTCAGCATCATCAGGACTGACATCTTTGGCATCCACCTCAGCCTGTGCCTGTGTGGGGATGCTTTGTGCCTTGGGGTCACCCTCGGTGGGCCTGATGGATGCCACTGGGACAGCAGGGGACTGAGGGGACACTCATCACTCATCACAACTTTCTCCTGAGGGCAGAGGAGAGGCAGACACTGACAGGACCTGTGGGAATGGCCTGAAGCTGTGTCCAGGGGGGTCAGGCTGGACATCAGGAAAGGCTCTTCCCCCAGAGGGTGCTGGCACTGCCCAGGCTCCCCAGGGAATGGGCACGGCCCCAAGGCTGCCAGAGCTGCAGGAGTGTTTGGACAGCGCTGCCAGGGGTGCCCAGGGTGGGATTGCTGGGGTGTGTGTGCAGGAGCCAGGAGCCTGATCATTGTGAGTCCATTTCAGCTCAGCATATTCTGTGATTTTCAGGCTGGGTGGGGATTTTTGGATGGGTTGAGCTCTGTTCCAGATCTCAGTGCTCTTGGGCTGCCAGAGAACTTTATCTCGTGTCTCAGGAGGCTCTTTCCCAACTCCTGAGCAGCAGGGTTGGATCATGTGCTGTGTGGAATGGTGGAGGGATGTGGCTTGAACTGCTGCTGCTTTGGCTGGAGCTTGGCCCAGGCTGATTTCAGCACAGTGGAGGGAACCTGGGGAAGGAAACCCAAGAAGGGATCTCAGCACAGCCACAGCTCTGTGTGGGGCCACTAAAAATGGAGGGAGCCAGGCCCCCACTAGTGGTGCCAGGTCCTGTAGGAAGGAATAGCAGCCACAAGATGCAGCTTGAGAGGCTCAGGATGGGCTTTGGGAAAGCAGAGAAATTCCCAGAGATGTTGAACATCACCATCCTCAGGGATTTCCAAGGCTTGGCTGCAGACAGCTGCCTCGAGCCCTTAGGACTGAGCCTTTCTGTGAGCTGGAGAGTGGCCTGGAGACCTCAGAGGTGCCTTCCCACCGTCCCTGCTGGGCTGCCATGGATGCCTCTGTGCCAGGACCACGATGCCAACTTGACCCGAGCACCACCTCTGCCCTGGAGGTAGGGTAAAAAGTGGTGAAATGAGGGGGAAAAATCTCAAATTGTGCCAGGGGAGGTTCACCTTGGATATTGGGAAAGATTTCATCACTGAAAGGGTTGTCAAACAGGAAGGGGCTTCNGGGCCAGGCTGAGCTCTTGGGATTGCTCCTCAAGTAAAAAGTGGTGAAATGAGGGGGAAAAATCTCAAATTGTGCCAGGGGAGGTTCACCTTGGATATTGGGAAAGATTTCATCACTGAAAGGGTTGTCAAACAGGAAGGGGCTTCCCAGGGCAGCGGTGGAGTCACTGCTGGTGTGGCACCTGGGGACATGGTTTAAGTGGGGGACATGGCAGTGCTGGGTTGGACTCAATGATCTCAGAGGACTTTTCCAGCCTGAACTACTCTGTGATTCTAAATATGATCTTTAGCTGCATGAGGGGACAGAGCAGCTCAGCATGGGTCAGCAGCACCCAGACCTGCTGTAACTGGTAGGGAGTGGAAAATCTCTGCTGATAAAACAGTGAGGAAGTTTGGGAGGTCATGCCAAGCCACATCTCAGATGAAGAATTTAAATGCAAAATTTGCCTGTCCTGTAGCCTGAGGTCAGAAATATGCCTCCAGGTGAGCAGAAATGCCTCCAGGTGAGCAGAGCACCCTGCTCTGCAACATTCAAGTGGGATATGAAAAATAAACTTGGAGGATGCTGCAGGGAAAGACAAATGTGATTCCAAGAGCCATGGAAAATACCTTTCCATTGGGGACTGAAAAGCTTGGTAGCTCAGTGATTTCTCATAATGAAGATCAGGTGAGATGATTACCGAGAGGACAGCCCAGCCTCTAAAGGGCTTTTGATCTGCCAAAGGAAGAGATAACAAGAAATGGTAGGGTTAAACTAAAGCTAAACAAATTTTAAAAATTAGGCATGTGTTTCTAAGTGATTAACCACTAGAGCAGCTAATGAGATGAGGGACTTCTCCACGTTTTGGAGCATGTCAGACAAGATGGTTCATTGCTGGGCGTTGAGCTTTAGCTGAGGACCAGCCATCAGGGTATCCAAGAGCACCAGGATGAGGGGCAGGACCCTGAACTCCAAATCTGTGCAAGGCTGGGGAGGGCCCAGCCCCAGGGGCGCTGAGAAGACCCAGCAGTGCCTGTGAGAGCGTGGGCAGTGTCCCCTCTGCCCTGGTCCTGCTGGCAGCACCCACTGAGGGGACCTTTGTGCAGATACTGCCAACAGCCCTTGCCGTGCCTCCCAGCCCTGCCGACATCCCAGGCACTGGGCTGCCCAGCTGGTGGTGCTGGTGGGGAAGGAGGGAGGTGTCCATAAACAGGTGTGACAGCCTGGCAGCAGTGGTTCCTGCCTCTGGGGTCAGGGTGGAGAGACACCCCACTCCACTGCCTCCTGGGCTGCAGGGGGGCCTGAGGCCAGCAGCATCCTTTGGACTGTTTGGGTTGGAAGGGACCTTAAAGCTCATCTCGTTCCTTGCTCTGGTGCCATCTGTAATGCAGACCCAAGCAACATCCCGGGACAGCCCTTGCTTCCCCCCAGCCCTGCTGCTGCATCCCTGCCCTCGCTCCAGCCAACCCCACCACAATTCTCCGTGTCCCCTCCGGCACCAGGACCTGGCAGTGTCTCCTGCTGAGATGGGGCAGAGGCCGAAGGCTCCTGCGAGCCCCAGGAGCCTCCTCTCACACGTGCTGGCCTTGCCTCCCGCCGGGGGGTGACAGCCCAGCCCGGCCCCTGGGGAAGCCGCGGCACCAGGGCTCAGCAGCCGCAGCGGGAGCGCCAGGCTCCGGCAGGGCTGAGAGCTCTGCTCCTCTGCTCCGGGACTCCGCCCTGCAGCACTGGGCTCATTTGCCTTCATTAACCAGATTAGCTGCTTTAATCTGCTGAAAGTGAGAGCTCTCAGTCCCGCCTGGGAGCGCCGAGCAGGGGATGGATGGATGTCAGTGGGAGCCTCTGCCTGCTGCTCTCACTGCTTCCCCTTGCAGGGACAGATTTACCCCTTCTCCTCCCACCCTTTCTCCACCCCTTTCCTTTGTGCAGATCAAAAAGCATTCGAGGGATTATGCTGTTCCAGTGCTGTCCCCCCATGGATTCCCTCCATGGATAGATCCCCAGCCTCAGTGTTAGACCACCCTCAGCTTTTCTGCATCAGACAAAGAGGTGTGGGGTAATGGGTCAAATCCCTCCCTTGTAAGGTCAATTATTTCAATCTCCCCACCAAAAAAATGCCCTTTCTTGCCCAGCCAGGTCTGTGGTCAGCAGGGTGGTGCCCTCGAGGCAGGAGGTCTGGCAGGGCAGCATAGGTGCCTGCACATGCAGGGAATGTTCCTCAGCTGGGCAGGACCAGGAGCTCTGTGCTTTAAGTCTGTCCCCAAGTGGGGACAGGTGTGCTCCTCACCACTTTACAAACTACTGGTGGACCAAGTGTGCTCCACCCTGGGGGATGAGAGCTCCTCTCTACATCTGTCTCCAGACAGAAATCACCTCTCCAGATAAAAATCACCTCTCCTATGTGTTTCATTGCTGTTCCCCTGTTTCCCCTCCAGAGAGGCGGAGTAGGATTGCCCAGGACTGATCCCAATCCACTTTGGGTCATGGAATATCTTTGAAAGATATGAATTCCTGCCCACCAAAAGTGAAGGTTGCAGTTTCCAAACTGGGAATATGGTTAAAAAGAAAAGTCTGGGAACAATGTGAATGTGCTTTGGGTTTGAGATTTTTTTTTCCCCTTGTGCCATCTGTGGTTCTTCTGGCAGAAGCCAGGGATGAATGGAAGGTGTTCTCCCCCATGGCAGGGGAGTTGGAATGAGATTGTCTTTAAGGTTCCTTCCAGCCCAGCCCATCCTGTGTTTCCTATGGCTTTAAGTGACACAAGGTGTCAGGGGCAAAGCTGGGATGCAAAAGCCAAATCCCAGCCCCGAGCTCTAACCCTCCACTCTCTGCCCCAGCTCTGCATCACTACTTTTCATTTCTTGGTTCACTCCAGCTCTTTTTTTGCCCAAGGAGAAAAGGATCATGCAAATGATTTGCCCCAAGGGATTCCTGGAAGCTGTTTAAGCCAGCAAATGCTGCCTTCTCCCCAGCTGTGCCAGGCAACTCCATGTGCTCATGAATTTCCCCTCCCCTAAGTGCAGGAAGGGGCTGACAGATGTTAACACACGATCAGTGTCTCAGGAGAGAGGAATTAAAGCCACACTGGACCCTTCGAAGACACACATTAGTGTCAGAAATTTCTAATCAATCAGCTGGGAGCCTCCTGGGGTCAGAAGCCTCTTTGAAATTCAAATGGAGAATGGCTCCTAATGGGTTTTATTTTGATTGCTATAAATTGATTAGCGTTAAGATAAACAAGTTTTGTTTCTTTCTGAAAGCTCTAAATACGCTCTGGGGGAGGAGGAGCACTGGAGTCTGATTGCTTCCCATTAGGACGGCCCCTCTTGGCTCCCACCCATCACCAGTTTGCACAGCCTCAGGAGACACCTTTTTCCTCCAGAGCTGCCTAAAACGCAGAATCACAGCATGGTTTGGGTTGGAAGGGACCCTAAATCTCATCTTGTTCCCCTCCCTGCCATGGGCAGGGACACCTTCCAGTAGCCCGGGGTGCTGATCTTGGATCCAAAGAGTTTCTCGTGGTGCTGGAGTAGGATATGGGTTAGAGAAGGTGTGAGCATCCTCCTGTGTTTTCCACAACGAGATGTGAAGGTGTAGCTTGGTTCTGGGTGTGTGGTGGGGAACATGGCTGTATTTGAGGGATGTGCAGGGTCTGGGGGCTGGTACAGCCCAGCAGCTGGAATATCTCTGGGAGATGCTCCCTTGCAGCAGCATTTCCTCTGGGTGACAGCTCAGCACTCAGCACTGTGACTGTCACTGGCCACAGGAGCACTCTTGTGTCACCCTGCTAGGGGCTGTGGGGGACAGGCAGGCCCTGTGGCTGGGGTGATACCAGGCAGCCAAAGAGCTCCCAGGGGCTGAAGTCAGCAGGCTGGGGCTGCAGTGGGTGCGTGCTACCCATGGCTCCTGCTGCACTGAGAGTGGGAGCAGGCTGGGAGCTCCTGCTGGGCTCCCTCAGCCCCTGCTGTGCTCCTGCACCCCTGTGTGAGCTCACATCAGCCTCTGTTATCCCTGCAACCTGTGTGTTATCCCTACACCCCTGTGTGTGTGTTATCCCTACACCCCTCTGTGTGTTATCCCTACAACCCCTGTGTGTGTTATCCCTACAC
>VZRH01007896.1:74583-111680 GCA_013397555.1 Urocynchramus pylzowi | reverse complement strand
TGTTATCCCTACAACCTCTGTGTGTGTTATCCCTACAACCTCTGTGTGTGTGTATCCCTACAGCCTCTGCTCCCTACACCGTGTGTGCTCTCTTTACCCCTGTGTGTGCTCCCTACAGTCTGTGTGTGCTCCCTGTGGGCTGTTGGAGATCCCTACAGCCTGTCTGTGCTCTCTGCACTCTGTGTGTGCTTCCTGCTGCCCCTGTGTGTGCCCATACAGCCCCTGTGTGTGCCCCATACAGCCCCACTGTGCCCCATACAGCCCCACTGTGCCCATANGTGCTTCCTGCTGCCCCTGTGTGTGCCCATACAGCCCCTGTGTGTGCCCCATACAGCCCCACTGTGCCCCATACAGCCCCACTGTGCCCATACAGCCCCACTGTGCCCCATACAGTCGCTGTGTGGGCTCTCTACAGCCACGTGTGGCGTTCCTACAGCCACATGTAGAGTTCTTACAGCTGTGTGTGGAGTTCCTACAACCGTGTGTAGAGTCCTTACAACCGTGTGTGGAGTTCCTACAAGCACGTGTAGGGTTCTTACAACTGTGTGTGGAGTTCCTACAAGCACATGTAGGGTTCTTACAACCATGTGTGGAGTTCCTACAACCTTGTGTAGAGTCCTTACAGCTGTGTGTGGAGTTCCTACAGGCACGTGTAGGGTTCTTACAACCATGTGTGGAGTTCCTACAACCTTGTGTAGAGTCCTTACAACCGTGTGTGGAGTTCCTACAAGCACGTGTGGAGTTCCTGCAGTGTGTGCTCTCTGCAGCTCCCTTTTGTGTCCCCTGGAACCCTCTGCCTGCCTCGAGCTCCTGAGTTTTGGTTCCTCCAGCCCTCGTGTGCTCCACACATCCCATGGGTTCTCCCAGAACCCATTCTCCCAATGGGTTCTCCCATTGCTGTGCACGTTCCCTGTACCCAGGCTGCACTCCCTGGAGCACCAGCTGTGCTCCCTACAGTCCTGAGTGTCATCCCTACCAAGGATCTGTGTTCCAATCTCCTTCAGCCTTTCTCTTTATCTCTCAGCCCTGGCCACAATGGTGGGATGGGAGCATGTCCAGGGAAGGGAATGGAGGTGGGGAAGGGGCTGGAGCACCAGGAACAGCTGAGAGAGCTGGGAAAGGGGCTCAGCCTGGAGCAAAGGAGGCTCAGGAGGGACCTTGTGGCTCTGCACAACTCCTGCCAGGAGGGGACAGCCAGGCGGGGGTTGGGCTCTGCTCCCAGGGAACATTTCCTCTTCCCAGGAGGAGAGGAAATGGCCTCAAACTGCTCTGGGGGAAATTCAGGCTGGATATTGGAAAAATTCCTTCATGATAAGGGTGATCATGCATTGGCACAGGCTACCCAGGGCAGTGATGGAGTCACCACCCCTGGAAGTGTTCAAAAACCATGTGGATGTGGCACCTGGGGACATGGGTTAGTGGAGAACATGGCAGATTTAGGTTGGCAATTGGACTCAATGATCTTAGATGGCTTTTCCAATCTGAACAATTCCACAGTTTTTTCTCCTAGTACCTTTTCAAAGTTTAGGATGAGGAGAAACAAGGTCTGTCCATCTTGTGGAAGTCAGTGGGTGCCAGTTTTGGGGACTGCTGTGGGTGGGTGCTGGGCACCACTCGGCTTCCTGACAGTGGCAGGGGGGATGGTGTCCATGAGGGACGTGGGCAGTGCTCACAGGGGGTGCAGGGTGGTCTGGGGGGACCTCCTGGCTGTGGGGCACTGGCTGGGGACAGCACATTGGTGGCTGTGTCTCTGTGCTGGGGGGTGGTGAGGGTCTCTCTGTTGTTGGTGACAAGGCAGGACGTGCCCCTGGAGGAGGTGGCCGAGTGATCCCGTGTGCTCTGCTGCACGTGAAGCCCAGGAGATCAGCAGTTCATATTTCTGTACTGAACAGGGAGCTGACATTAATGAACAGCTAATTAACATCACAGGGCTTGATGGTTGCAGTGTCAGCGTCCCTAATTAGTCTCGCACTAATCTGCTTTAATTAACTGTCCCTGTCGTGGTTTTAATTTAATTTTCAGCTCTAGACCAGCGAGAGCAGTCTTGGGAGCATCTGGGTTCCAGTACCACGGCACTGCTTGTGCTGGGATGGACTGGAGGGCAGTGGTGGCCAGCCCAGGGGCCCTCTGTGCTCTGTGTGCTGCTGCTTCCCAGAGGGAGCAGTCCCAGGGCACAGCCCCAGCCCAGCCTGTGCCCCCAGACAGGCTGGGTGGGCTGGAGCAGGGCCCGTGGCCAGGCTGAGGGACACCCCAGGAGCTGCCTGCAGCCCTCTCCTGCTGCTGGCTTGTGCATGCAGCCTGTTCTGTGGCATGGGGATCCCTGCTCTGGGGCACAGGGAGAGGCAGGGCTTCCCTGGGACGGCTGTGCCTGCTTGGATTTGCTTCTCATTGCCTGGAGGGACCAGTCAGAGAATCCCAGAGTGGTTTGGGTTAGAAGGGACCTTTAAGCCCATCCCATTCCATCCCCTGCCGTGGGCAGGGACACCTTCCTGATCTAAACCTTGTTTGAACACGTCCAGGGAAGATGAATCCACCACTGCCCAGGGCAGCCTGCTCCAATACCCTTTCTGTGAAGAAATTTTTCCCAATATCCAGTCTAAACCTTCCTTGGCATGACTTGATGCCATTTCCTCTTGTCTCATCACTTGTTATTGGGAGAAGAGTCCAACCCCTACCTTACAACCACCTCCTTACAAGTAGTTGTTGAGAACATCGAGGTCCTCCCCTAGTAAAAAGGCAATTCCTTGTTAACATCCCTGCACTGCAGCACATTCCTGCTGGGATGAAGGATGAGGATGTGTCAGGTTGGGCAGTTTCAGGGGTTTGCACTCTGCTGGTGAGGATTACAGCAGGAGAGGGCTGGGATGTGCATGGCACGCTGCAGCCTGGCTCTGCTCTCCTCTCTCTGCTCCAGTCCCACATCCTTCATCAATCAGAGCTCAAACCTTCCCAAACAGGAGTGTCTCCCCTTGGGGCCTTCTGGGGGCTGGGTTAAACTGCACCAGCAAGGGGGGCCTTGCAAACGGGAGCTGGCGCTTGGCACCGTCCCAGCGAGCTGCGCACTGCTGGGCTGGGCTTGCCCATCTGGATGAGTGGGGCTCTGCCATCTGTCCTGCTCCCAGCTTCGCCTGGAACTGCTCCAGGAGCCTCGTGCTTTGAAGAAAACCCTTCTCTGACCACAGCCCCTTTTCCAAACTCCCAGCTGCTTCCCACCGAGGCAGCGTGGCTGCCTTCCCCTTCTCCTGCCAGACAGAGGAAATCCTGGTGTCAGCCCCGACGTGCCATGGGCCCTGGGAGTGCCTAACCTTGGGGAAAGGCAGTGAAGGTCCCTGCTGGGACCCCTCTCAGCCCAGTGAG
This sequence comes from Urocynchramus pylzowi, assembly GCA_013397555.1. Taxonomy (NCBI): domain Eukaryota; kingdom Metazoa; phylum Chordata; class Aves; order Passeriformes; family Fringillidae; genus Urocynchramus; species Urocynchramus pylzowi. The sequence goes on along the minus strand of VZRH01007896.1, from coordinate 108,323 downwards.
CTTGATGCTTGGGCAGTCTGAGGATTAAGAAGCCCAAATCTCTCTGTGTTTTCACACGGCTGCAGAGGGAAATTGTTGGTTGTGCCATGCTGCCTGTGCAAGGTCTCACATCACATCCAGGCCTGACCCAAGGTGTTGGGCACTCTCTGCCTTCAAAGGATCACAAAATGGTTTGGGTAGGAAAGGATCTTAAAGCTCATCTCATTCCACCCCTGCCATGGGTAGGGACACCTTCCACTATCCCAGGCTGCTCCAAGCCCTGTCCAGCCTGGCCTTGGACACTGCCAGGGATCCAGGGGCAGCCACAGCTGCTCTGGGCACCCTGTGCTAGGGCCTCCCCACCCTCACAGGGAACAATTCCTTCCCACTATCCCATCTGTCCCTGCCCTCTGGCAGTGGGAAGCCTTTCCCTCTGTCCTGTCCCTCCAGACCCTTCTCTCAAGTCCTTCTCCAGCTCTCCTGGAGCCTCTTTAGGCCCTGCAAGGGGCTCTGAGCTCTCCCTGGAGCCTTCTCTTCTCCAGGTGAGCACCCCCAGCTCTCCCAGCCTGGCTCCAGAGCAGAGGGGCTCCAACCTTTGGACTTACTCCAGCAGCTCCACATCCTTCCTGTGCTGAGGACTCCAGGGCTGGAGGCAGCCTTTAGTGGGGGTCTCACCAGAGCAGAGCAGAGGGTCCTCTCTATCTGAGATCATTGCTGCAGCTCCATGCTGGGCTCTTACCCTCAGCCTGGTCTCTGCAGCCCCTCTGTTCCCACCCTGCTTTCTCTGTGGCACACAATCCAAGCACCACGTTGTGTACAACGTGACTGGGAGGATGCTCCGAGTGTCTGACTCCACTGCAGAGCCAAACAACACCAAGAAAATGTATCAGGGGACTTCTCTTCAAGTCACTTGTTTTACCTTTCACCCCTGGCAGCGGTGCCATCACCTTGGCCAGGAGAGCTGAGCACTCCTGCCCTTGGAGATCCTTTGGCATGGTGTGATCCAGGAGCCTGCCTCCCCAGCGTGGCCTCACCACGCCGCATTTCATCAGCACCAGCAGCCCCATCACAGAGTTTCCTTGGCTGAGCCTTAAAGCTCTGGGGTCCCAGTTATCTAATCCTGCTCTGGGAGCCCACAGCTGATATTCCTTCTGCTTCAGGAGGAATGGAAAATTTTAGGGAAATGTTGGTTATGAAAGAATCCCTCTCGATGCACACACTATGTTATTAAATATCCCTTTCCTTCTGTGGCACAGTGGATGATTTTCCCATATTTTGGGGACAAGCTCATCTATTGACTGTGGCTTCATTTTTCTTGTATTCTTCATTTCTTGTCACTGTTAGTCTTTAGGGCCCTGTTCTTTCCACTGTTTTTACCAACTGCTGTATTTCCTGCTGACTAATTTAAAGCCACTGCTACCAGTTCATGACTTTTTAAGATGCATTTTTACTCCTTCACTGTCATTTTTGGTTCAGAATTAAATTTTATTGTAGAAATATGAATTGCCTTTTTCCTGTGGGCATCAGCAACTGTATTTGAGGCTATTTTGGTTATTATTCACAGTGGTTCATTTGTACTCTCTGTCCTTGATGGCCTTGTTGGCATCTCTGGGAACCTGTTCCGTGCTCATGCCGGGGCTGGCAGCCAGCCCTGGAGTGCAGTGGGGGAGCCCTGGAAATCTGGGAAGCAGGGAAGACCCTGATTTACAGAGTTCCTAAATCAGAGACCCTGATTTAGTTTACCCTAAATGCACAGGGGCAGGGGCTGGCCAACACCAGCCAGCATCTCCCAACCTTCTCTTTGAGCCACCTCACATCTTTTCCAGCTCAAGTTCCTTGCACTGCCTTCCAGTGGGAGTAGGAAAGTCTGGGAGTTTGGAAGTATGAAATCTGGTGGAAGAAAGCTTTCAGATGTGGAAGGTGCATTTTGATGGATGCAGGCAAAACCCACCCAAATAATGGGAATTATGAGCTGTTGAAAATTGCCTCTTCCCATCTGTTTTCTGGCATGCTTGGCTCTCAGATCCCTCCATTAAGCACTGCTCCTGATGGATTTAGAGAGATAATTATTTGCTGATGTTTTTCCCTCATCAGAGCATCCTTTTGGAGAAAGTTATCAGTGGAATGGGGGCCTGGGGACCAAGGGCTCAGCCTCCTCCCTCTGATGTTGATCCCTCCCAGCCCTCAGTGCTGCACGAACACTACAGCCCAATGACACATGGAGTGCACAGGGAATGTAGACAGTGGGAATTGCTCCTGGGTGTTTGTTCAGCCATGAATTGTGGCAGTCATTACACTCATGCAACACAGGGAGGCTTTATAAAAGATTTCCTAGGAAATAATGTCTGAAATCCCTGCTTTAGCTTTCCTTACATGCACGTCCCTGGCACAGGGTGATTGGCCACGCTGGTGGTTCTCATGTGCAGGATGGTTCAAGCTGCTCTTTGGGATGAGTTGCAGGTGACAGTGATTTTCTCAGACTTCATTGTACAGCCCCACATTGTATTTCCTGTTTTCTGTCAAAAATTCATGTGCTGATTACAGCGATTTGTCTTCCTTCCGTGGACTTCCTTGGTCAAGGGGTTGGAGCACGAGTCTCATGAGGAGAGGCTGAGGGAGCTGGCAGGGCTCAGCCTGGAGAAGAGAAGCTCAGGGGGGACCTTCTCACTCTGCACAACGCCCTGACAGGAGAGGGCAGCCAGGTGGGGGTCGGCTCTGCTCCCAGGGAGCAGGGGCAGGACAAGGGGAAATGGCCTCAGGCTGGGCCAGGGGAGGTTTACACTGGATATTGGGAAAACTTCTTCACAGAAAGAGTGATCAGAAATTGGCACAGGCTGGCCAGGGTAGTGGTGGAATCACCAATCCCTGGAACTGTTCAGTGAATCTGTGGATGTGGCACTTGGTGTGGCCCTGTGGCCCTGGCAGTGCTGGGTTGACACTTGGATCTCAGAAGGTTTTTCCAGCCTTAATGATCCCAGCCATGAGGGGCCTGTTTAAGTGGAGCCCCTGCTTTTTTGGCAGATGGGGTGCCTGCAGCCACAGGGTGCCTGCAGCCACAGCCATTTTGGGCAATCCTTGCAGTTCACTTGGCAAGAACAAGCACAGTGTTCCAGTTCCAGCTCACTGCCAGTGGAGCTGCTGCAGCTCAGGTTGCTGGGGAAGCCCTGAAAACGTCTGAGCAACACAAGTGTGGCTGTTGGGACGTGAGGGAATCGGAGGTGGCAGGGCCAGATGGAGCTGTGGAGCTGAGCTGGAGTCTCAGGCTGGCACTGCAGTCCCTGAGCCATGGTGGTGACAGCACTGAGGGGCTCCACTGGGGGGAAGGGACCTCTCTTCAACTGGGATTGCTTTAGCAAAGGGAAAAGTGAATTTTTTCCCAGTGTGCTCCTACAAACAATTCCTGGACCTTGAGAAGTGGCAGCTCAGTTGGTTGTAGGCAGCTGGAGTGACAGAAAAACAGCTCAGTTCCCAGGGAGTGGCTGTGACTACCTCTGAGGATGTGGATCCCTGTGCTTCTGGTCCCTCCATCCAGTACTTGACCTCCCTCATAGTGAAAAACGTTCTTGTGTCAAGCTGGAATTTTCCAGGTGCCAGCTGGAGCCTTACCCTCCTTCTGAGGTCTGGCTCCACCTTCCTTACACCCTGCAGGCAGCAGCAAGGTCTCTCCTTTGCCTTCTCTTTTCCAGGCTTACATCCATCCTCAGCCTCTCCTTGCCCTCCATGTGCTCCAGCATCCTGGGGGCCTTCCCTGAGTCCTTTCTTGTACTGGGGAGCCCAAACTGGAGCAGCTCTTCATTGACAGTGCACTTGGGAGCTTTTTTGGAGGAAGGTCGGTTCTCCTTGGTTTTGCCTTTCAAAGGCCTCCTTCAGGGCATTTTGGGAAGCACGGGTGGACAGTGTGTGCCCTTCCCAGGCCGTGCTGCCTCCCCACAGCTTCTCTGCTCACTGCAGGCCAGGAAGGAAAGGTTCTGTGCAGCTCCCCCAGTGGCTTAACCCACCGTAATGCCCATTTTTAATCACTCTTCTGCCAGTTCCACTCAGCACCGAGGGCTGACACAGAGCAGTGTTGTCATCTGGAAAGTGGCTGCTGGCACCAAACCAACTGGCACTTTGAACTTGTCCCAACTGGGTGCTAAGGAGCATTAAAATGTGATGATTAAACATGCCCACTTCCATTCCAAGGGTTCCTGGCCATCCCCAGCTCCACCTGGAAAGCTGCTTGTGCCCTGGGAAGGGCACCCAGAGGGGGTCTGCAGGGCACTGCTGGAGATGGGGAGGGGAGTGTGGGGTGGGAGGGCTGCTGGTGCCAGGGAAGGTCAAGGGAGAGTTTGGGAATAGTGCCATTGGCTGCACACTGGGTTGGGGCTGCTGGGTCAGGTGGGGATTCCTTCAGAGACCCCATCTCAGGCTCTGAAACTGCTCCTCCATTGACTGAGACAAGGGAGTGGAGAGGAGACAGGAACAAACATTGAGCAGCCTCAGATGCACCTGGAGTGCCTGGAGGGGGAGGCACAAATCTGTCCTGGGTCTGCTCCTGGCTCTGCTCACACCTGGGGGTGTGCAGACACTGCCCGGTCCGTGCCTGCTCTGGTGCCCCCAGGCTGGGTCTGGTCCCTGGGTCTGTGCCTGTCCCCAGCAGCCCCACAGTGCTGGGGTGTGACTCCAGATTGGCACCAGGACCAAGAGGGCTGGGGACACTTGAAGGGCTCTTGTCCAGGAAAAGCTCCCTTTTTGCTTTCCTGTTTCCTTTAGGATTAAAGTTGTTCTCCTTGGGCTGGAAACACGGAATGTTTGTCAAGTTTACGAGGGCTTTTAGAGAGGCTTTTAGAAAGAACATCCTATCCCTTCTTTTATAGGGCTGAGATAAGATTATCTTTGTTTTAACACCAATTAAAGCAGGAAGGGTTTATAGGATTAGGGGTTTTCCATCAGTGCAACTTTGATGTCACCACTTGCCTGCTTGGTTTGTTCCTTTCCCTGTGTTAAATCCTTGGGAAGAGTTCCTGTGATGGTTAACATTGCCTCCCTCCCGAGGCACAGCTCTCCCAGGCAGAAGCCTTGGGAAACAATTAAACAAGACCAAACAAAGTAGCAAAATTTGAAGGTCCTAAATTCTTCAGGGGACCTCTTGGAGAAAGCTGGCTCAGAATAGTCACTGCGTGAGTCTGCAGTGATTCAGTGTTTACATCAAGAGAAAAGGGCTGTTCTGCTGGCCTGAGCAGCATGTTTAAAATAAAAATATAAAATCATAAACTTCCAGAATGGTTGGAAGGGACTTTAAAGCCCATCCCATTCCACCCCTGCCATGGGCAGGGACACCTTCCACTGTCTCAGGCTGCTCCAAGCCCCAATGTCCAGCCTGGCCTTGGGCACTGCCAGGGACCCAGGGGCAGCCACAGCTGCTCTGGGCACCCTGTGCCAGGGCCTGCCCACCCTCACAGGGAACAATTCCTGCCCAATATCCCATCTGTCCCTGCCCTCTGGCAGTGGGAAGCCATTCCCTGTGTCCTGTCCCTCCATCCCTTGTCCCCAGTCTCTCTCCAGCTCTCCTGGGGCCCCTTTAGGGTGCTCTGAGCTCTCCCTGGAGCCTTCTCTTCTCCAGGTGAGCACCCCCAGCTCTCCCAGCCTGGCTCTGGAGGGGCTCCAGCCCTCGGAGCTTCTCTTTGGCTTCCTGTGGGCTCAGCCCAGCAGCTGCATGTCCCTCCTGTGCTGGGACCCCAGAGATGAAAGCAGTGCCCCAGTACTCCCCAGGGCTCCCAGGCAGTGCTGCTGTCCAGCCCCTGGAGCTCTGGTTCCTTCTGTGTGTGCCAAGCTACCCAGACAAGGTTTGGAGGCTGACACTGTGCAGGCCCTGGCAGTGTCCTGCTCCCCCATGCTTGGCACTGGGACTGCTCCTGGGCCAGCATCACCTGGCATTCCAGGGTGGGGAATCTCCTGCTTCAGGAGAGCACTGAGCTGTTGAGCTTGGCCTTGAAGCAGCTACATCTGGGCTGTTCTTCAGGTATCTGCAGGAGCCAGGAGCTTGAAGGCATCTGCTGCCCCCATCACTGTGCTCCTGAGCTCTGAACTCACTCCCTGGTGTCAGCTTCCCACGGAGCTTCTGGAATTGAGCAGTGAGCTGAGCTTCTGGGCTGCAGCCACCCCTGGGCTACAGCAGCATGATGGACACACAGGTCCATGTCTCCTTGAGATAGAACAAGAGAATCAGGAAATCATTAAGGTTGGAAAAGCTGGCTAAGATTGCATCCAGCTGTCAACCCAGCACTGCCAGGGCCACCACTAACCCGTGTCCCCAGCTGCCACACTCATGTGTTTTTTGAGCACTTCCAAGGATGGTGACTCCACCACTGCCCTGGGCAGCCTGTGCCAATATCTGACCATACAATCCATGACAAAATTTTCCTTAATATTCAATCTAAACCTCCTCTGGTACAATTTGAAGCTGTTTCCTCTTGTTGTTTTGCTTGTTTCCTGAGAGAGGAGACTGACCCCAGACAGGGACAGGGAATTCAAGTCCTCTCCTCTTGTGTGTGGATGGCCCTGACAGGATAAATGCTGGATTATTGTCTTCTCCATCTGTACTCTGAGGATGTTGGCTACATCCCAGTCCCACGTGCTCAGGCATGGACAGAAAACTTTACATTTCTCTTTAAGAACTGTGACAGGCTGGGGAGGCTGAACCAGGCTGACTGGGCAGGTAAGAAATTCCAGGCATTTCTCTCTGACAGCAAATCCCATCAGCACTGATGGATGTACTCCCACCCCAGCAGGACGGGGGGACTCACAGGTGTGTTGCCCACAGGTGTGCTGGGCTCACCAGATGCCTGAACTTGGGAGCAGTGCTGGAAGGGAGGTGACCTTGTGAACCCTGGGAACCTGCAGGGGGAATTTGCTGGGAAGCCCCTGGGACAAAGCTTCTCCCAGGTGAGAGCTCAGCTCTGCTGCTGGAGCACAGCACTGGGAGAGAGCTGCCAGGGCTGGGATCAGGCTGGTCCTGCCCAAGGCTGGGGATGCTCTCAGGAGAGCAGGGAGCTGTACCTGCCTGGATTTGGTGTGTCACGAGCACTATTGGTTTGTCCCATGGTGTCCAAAGGCTGGATCTTTGGTGCTTGGCCCTTGGCCTGGGTCTCTGGTGCTTTGGGCCAAGGATGGCCTGGCCAGAGGTCGGGGTGCATTTTCCCCTTGCAAGACCTTCCAATGTGGTCTGTTTTGGGGAGCTCCCAGAGCAGGGCATCACTCTGCCCTGCCCTGTCCTCTCCAAACCTCTGTGACACCCCAGCACTAAGGTCCTGTCACAGCCCCACGCTGTCCCAGCGCTGCCCCTCTACCCAGGGACCAGGGGACACAGGAGATGATGCTGAGAGCAAGATGGGAGCTCTTAAACTACCGTGAGCTGTGTAGAGGCAGGGCACACATGGAAGTCCTTGGCAGGGCATTTTGAGGGAGTTGTGTCTGAAGGAGCCTGGCATGGAGCTGGGGGCAGCTGAGGTGGTTGGTGGGGAGCACTGTTGCAGGGAATGTGGGGTTTGGAGTGCTGGCACCTCCAGCTGTGAGGCCAGAGCAGCAGTGCCTGTGGATGGGTGATGGGACCCAGGTGATCTCCTGGAGCTGCTGGTGAGGTGCAGGGTGTTGGCCCAGTCCGTGGGGACATGTCTATAAGCCAGAAGGATGCTTTTGCAGCCTGTGCTGTCTTGCTTCCATTCCCATCCCATGGAGAATGATGAGGTTAAACAGGAACATTTGCATTGGGACCATTCCCTTTATTGACAATTCTGTAATCCACATCGTGGAGGCTCCCCTCCAGTTAATCTCATTTAACCCTGTTTTCCCTGCTGTATTTCCCTCCCCTGCTCTCCAAATGCTGTCAGAGCTGTTGGCAGTGACAGCACCTGGCAATGGCATTAATTGCTTATCTGAGGATGGGGTAACAGTGCAGGCTGCTAATTAAATTTATCCCTAAGGAAACCAGAGGACCTGTGTGGCCCTGGGAAGGAGAGTGCAGAGAGCTGGCACCTACAGGTCCCAGCTCCTCGCTCTTTGCAAGCCAGCAGCCAGCTCCAGCATCCAAAGGGCTCAGGTGCCACCACCTTCCTCCTCAAGGCCCAGCTGAGTCCTCTTCCCTGCAGCCCTCTCCAGGCTGGGGACACCAGGGCAGAGTTGGAAGTGGATCCAAAGGCAGTGCTGCTGCTTTGGGGTGTCCAAAGGCCACCCTTTCACTAAGAGGACAAGCCCCATCAGGTGAGGGACGGGGGACAGGAACAAGCAGAGGAGGGACACATTTACAAGTGAGACAAAGTGATACCTGTTTGGATGCAGAATTGAAAAGAAGGGTCAAGGTGCAAGGGACAGAATGGAGCAAAATATGGGAAAAGTGACAATGTCATTGCAGCACCCACCTCATCTTCCAAGCAGGGTGTGGTTGATGGAAGGAAAAAGGGGGAAATCCAGAGCTGGTTAGACATAATAGCTCTGCACAGAACATCATAAATGGCTTTACACTGGAACAGAGTAGATTTGGATGGGATATGGGGAAGGAATTGTTCCCTGTGAGGGTAGGGAGGCCCTGGTACAGGGTGCCCATCCCTGTCAGTGTCCAAGGCCAGGTTGGACAGGGCTTGGAGCAGCCTGGGTCAGTGGAAGGTCACTGAACCTGACATGAGCTGTAAGGTCCCTTCGAACCCAAACCATCCTGCCATTCCATGATTCCATGAATACCCCACACACCACAAACAGTAGAGAGCCAGAAGTGCTGCTCAGGGAGAATCTGGGGTCTCATGTCCAATGTCCATTTGCACTGGGGGTGCCACCAGCATGAGCTCAAGGCAGCCATGGAATTCTGCTCAATCTACCCCAAAGATGGAATTCTACCACCCCTCTCCCAGGTCAGCACCATCTTTTGAGAAGTAGCTTTTCATAATGTCCTGTCTGAACTTGTGGTTCTTGTCCTGTGTGGCAGATGTGGCACCCTGAGAAGTGAGCCTGTCTTCAGCAGGTGCAGTTAGATCCTCCCTTACCCCAGTATCCCCAGTTACCCCATCCAGCTCTTCCCACCTCTCCTACACCCTGTGCCCCAGGGATGATTGTCTTGGTGCCTCTCCACTGGACTCTCCTGCTTCTCCATATCACCCTTGAACTGGGCAACCCTAAGCTAACCATGGCAGCATCCCCAGTGCCTGGCAAAGGAAAGGAGAACACCTCCCCCAGTTTCCTGGCCATGCTCCTCCTGGCTTGGCCCAGGACATTGTTTTCCTTATTCTCCATAAGGGTGTATCTGTGGGACTCATTTTATGTGGGGTCAGAGTGGGAGCAGCACTGTGGTGTGGGGCCAAGGCACCCACACAGGGTTTGTGGGGTGATGAGGGTGCCAGGGGGAGCAGGGAGGGCTGTGGGGCTGGGACCCCAAGAGCATGGAGGAGGAATCCCAAAAGCCTGGGCAGGGACCCCAAACCCACAGAGGAGGGCAGGAGGCAGGATGTGGCCAAGGGGAGCAGCCCTGGGTCCTGCTGCACCAGGGAAGCTGCAGAGCCAGCCCCCAGCCCCGGCCCCCAGGGAGAGAGGAGCCAGTGGGGAGATAAGGATGGGGATTTAAGGCTCCTGGCAGATCCTGACAGCCAGGGCTGCCTGGTTTCCATCAGCCTTTAAAAATGCCTCGCTGGAGTTCAGGGATCCTTGCTGCCAGGAGAAACAGGGCCAGGCAGAGGGGGTGAGAATAATCCTTCCTTCCTCAGAGCCCTCAGCATGGGCCGAAGGTGCCATTTTAGGAACTTTTATTGCAGGAGGGAGCTGTTTGCTCAGAGCTGTTTCCAGGAGGGGCCTGGGGTGGACTCTGAAGGCCAGGGCAGTTTGGGATGCAGGGGAGCCTGGCTGGAGCCTGCCCAGCTCACACTGGATTAATTAAACAGTTGGTTAGAGGGAGGCAGTGAGACACGAAGGAACAGGGAACCCCTGTGTGGCCCCTCCTGCTCATTTGGCCAAAGGCTTTCCCTGAGCCATGGCATGCCTTTCCCTGCTGAGCTGCCCTGGGACAGGAGGGCTGGAAGCTTGGTGCCAGCAGCAGAGGTGGCCTTGCCTCCCACATCCTGGTGTGGTCCTCTGCAGGGAGGGCAGGATCCTCCGTGGGTCCTTCCCGTGGCATTCCCTTCCCTTCAGGAGCTGGACTCCACAATCCTTGTGGGTCTCCTCCAGCTCAGTTTATTCTGTGATTCCCAAAGCATGTGCCTTCCCTGGCACAACCACCTCCATGCCCTGGGAGTGAGTGAGTGGGAAACAAGGACCCCTGGTGCTGCTCAGCATTCCCAGCCTTGCTGGAGAGAGCCACAGCCAGTTCTCCAGGCTGCCTTCAGAGCCGTGCCCCAGCCAGGCAGCCATCCCTGGATCTGCTCAGCAGCCATGCAGCCATCCCTGGATGTGTGCAGCAGCCATGCAGCCATCCCTGGATGTGTGCAGCAGCCATGCAGCCATCCATGGATGTGTGCAGCAGCCATGCAGCCATCCCTGGATCTGCTCAGCAGCCATGCAGCCATCCATGGATGTGTGCAGCAGCCATGCAGCCATCCATGGATCTGTGCAGCAGCCAGGCAGTTGAAGGTCCATCTGTCCCTGTGAGCCCCTGTCAGCATCCCATCAGTGCTGGAGGTGGGGGAAACTGCTGCAGTGGTGGGGCCAGAGCCACTGGCACCAAAATCACCCTCCAGGGATGAAGGATGCTTGGATAAGGTAGAAATTTCTGTGCTTTCACTGCTTCAATACCCTCTTTCCAAGCAGGAATTTCTAGGGATGTCCTTGCTGCAAGCCTCAGGAAAAGCAGCAATGTCCCAAAGCTGCTGTCACCTCCCAGGGCAGAAAACTGGGGTGTCCTCATGTCTGTGTCAGGCTGGATATCAGGAAAGGCTCTTCCCCCAGAGGGTGCTGGCACTGCCCAGGCTCCCCAGGGAATGGGCACAGCCCCAAGACTGCCAGAGCTCCAGGAGTGTTTGGACAAGGCTCTGAGGCACAGGGGGGATTGCTGGGGATGTCCTGTGCAGATCCAGGGGTGGGACTGATGATCCTGGTGGGTCCCTTCCAGCTCAGGATGTTCCATGACTCTGTGATGCTTCCAGCACATGGTGAGAACATTCCCATTGTTCAGGCAGGAGGGGTTTTAGCCCCTGTGTGAAGATTTCATTTTTGATTTGCTGTTCATTTTGGAAACAAGAAATTGGGCGGATTCCTAAAGATAATCTGTTTTCTCACCCGGGGGAAGACCTGGAGGGAGCAGATCAGTTTTGAAGACAATGTTAATTTATTTTACTTCTGGAGGTTGTCATTACTGGAGAAAAATAAATCAACAACAACAAAAAAAAGGACTTTGCATCAATTTTCAGTGATTTTCCTGTCTTTACACATGATTTCAGAACATTTAACTTCGGAGAAGTTCTGATTTTTCCAGGATTATTTTATCCCATGTGGGACCTGCTGGGGAGGAAGGGACTTGCCAAAACTCCTGGCTGTGTTTTGGTGGCTCATGCAAAGAGTTTCAGTGTCCCAGCTTGGTATTTTTGAGGAACAACCACTGGGCCTCAGTTTTTATCCCTCTCCAGCCATTGTGCCAGGGCCAATGTGGGGAATGTTTTTATCCCTTGGAGTAGTCACTACACTCCACAGCCTGGGCATTTTTTGGATGTCTCTCTCTTGATGCAGAAGAAGCATTATAGGAAAGTATCTATTTTTAAAATAAACCTCAGGAAGGTGAAAGAGGCCCCTGAAACCATCCTTGCTGCAATGACCCTGCATTTCGCCTGGGCTGTCAGATGAGAGCAATTTTACCTCTTGGTTTTTTGTGTGTCTCAAATATTGGTATTAGTGCAGGAAGCCTGTTATCATGTCCCCATCACTTCTGGGGAATGCAGAACTGCCCAGCCATCACCTCTCCCAACAGCTTAACACCCTCTGAGATGGGCTGGTCCCAAGGGAAGTGGGTCAGGAATGGAATCAAACAGGTGAGGGATCGATGGAAAGATCCAGGAGCAAGAGGAGAATCCTGTTTTTCAACAGCTCCTTTGACCATAAGAGGAAGGAGGGACAGTGCAAGCAGGAAGGCTGATGGAATTTCTCTGTAGAGCTTTTCTCATTGGAAACTCAAGCTAATTCTGGAGGAAAGGATCCTCCAGAAGAAAAAAAACCAACCTTCTTTTTTTCCTTTTTTCCCAAATAAGAAATAGCTACTTCTGAGCAATGGCTCTTGCTGACAGCAACCCCAGTGAATGTTTTTCCCAGGCTGTTTTCTGATCTGCCTCATTCCTGGGAGCCTTGGCAGGTGACTGAAGGAGAAGTTTGTTAAACTTGTTTCATCACAGGAGCCACCTGCCTCCCCCCAGGCTCTTCAGGCTGTGTAAGAATTAACATAAACAGAAAGTCACAACAGGAGTAACCACAGAGGAACGGTCTGAGCCCAGCTTTTCCTTGGGCACTGGTGATCCCTGGGCTTGGAAGGGACTTTCTGGTGTTGAAAGCTTTTGTCCATGAGTGCTGAATCTGTTAGTGCTGGATCACAGTGTGGTCCATCCTTCACCACTGTCTGCTGTAGGCACCACACACCCCCCTGTCCCCCTCACCCACCCTGGGGGGCTGGACACACCTGGGGCTGCTGCTTATGGAGCATCTTCTTCAGCTGTGAGGGGCTCAGAGCCTGGAGGGAGAGCCCAGCCTGCTGTTACTGCTCAGCAGAACCAATAATTTATTTGTAATATTGAGTCACAAAATCATTAAGGTTGGGAATGCCCCCTGGGATCATCAACCCAGCACTGCCATGTCCCCAGGGCCACATCTGCAAAGTCATGAAGACAAAACTGTGTGGAGAGTTGCAAAAGGACCCTATGAGACAGCATGACCAGGGAATGAGAAGGCAATTGGGATTCAAAAGACTTGAGGTGATACAAATGGGAGAAAACAACCCCAGGTTCATGGAATGGTGGAATCACAGAATGGTTTGGGTTTGGAGGTGCCTTAAAGACCATCTGCCATGGGCAGGGGCATCTTCCAGTAGAACAATTCACAGACACCTGTGCAGAGATGAGCTAGCAGCTGGCCTGGTGTCCCTCACAACTCAGATCTTGGGGCTTTCACAGTGGGTGGTTAAAAAATAATGTGGGCATTGCTGAAAAAAGAAGAGAATAAAACAGTGAAGGTTGTTATGCAGTGTGGAGCATGACAGATTTGGACAACTCTAGAGGTCATGGACAAGGCAGATGGTGATTGAGTGTCCATTGGCAATGGAAATGTGGGATGGCATCAAGAATGGCAGCTTGGCTTTGAAGCAGAGAGCAGCAGTTTCTTCCTGCAGTGTGTGGTTGCAGCACAGGGCTCTTTACAGGTAAAACAGGTGCAGGACATTTGCAGGGAATAAAAAAATGGGTGGGTAACACAGTGGGAGAAACACCCACATGGGGTATTGAGTGCAAGGAGCTGCATCTTAGGAGGCAGTGGGGAAGTGTTGTGGGCAACACATGCATGCCCTGGTTCATGCCCTGCTCCTGGGGTGGCCATGGAATCATGGAATATCCTGGCTTGGAAGAGACCTTGGAAGACCCACAGGGATCAAATCGAACCCCTTGCACAGACACCCCAACAATCCCACCCTGCACATCCCTGGAGCAGTGTCCAAACACTCCTGGAGCTCTGGCAGCCTTGGGGCTCTGCCCATTCCCTGGGGAGCCTGGGCAGTGCCAGCACCCTCTGGGGGAAGAACCCTTTCCTGCTATCCAGCCTAAACCTCCCTGACAGTTGCTGTTGGGGAGAGGATTCTGGTGTCCGTGGTCTGACCTGGTACAGCCACTCACATCTTCTTATGTGGCAGTGGCAAAAAATTCCCTCTGCACTCCTACAGTCCCTGTTCTGCACTCGTGGCTGGAGAACAGGGACAGAGGTTTCTACATGGGGACCCATCTCTGCAGGTGCCTCCTCAGGGCCTTCCAACCAGCTGCTCCTTCTCTACCGTGTTCACCTCCAGTTGTCAGGATTTCCTTTGGACTCTGCAGAGCCCCAGGGGTGGTTTTGGCAGCAGTGCTGGGCTCCAGGCATCCCCTTCTTACCGCTCACCACTGCTCTTTCTCTTGCAGGCTGCCCCTCGGGAACATTCAAGGCCAGCCAGGGGGATGAAGGGTGTGTCCACTGCCCCATCAACAGCCGGACAACCTCGGAAGGGGCCACAAACTGTGTGTGCCGAAATGGGTATTACCGGGCAGACGCCGACCCCGTGGACATGCCCTGCACCAGTATGTGGAGCTGGGCAACTGGGAGGGGACCACGTGGTGGGGAAAGGGGATGATCCTCAGTCAAAGCACCAAGGGATGCTTGACAAAGGTGTCTGTCCCAGTGGGGTTTTGGGGAACACTACACAAACTAACTGGTGAATTTTGCCAGGACTGTCACACAATCAAATTAGCCCGGGGTCAGAGGACGGGTTTCATTCCCACCCTTGGCTTTGGATGTCCAGCTTGCTGCACGCATCCCTGACACCAAGAGAAGCACCCAGCACGGCTCATGAAGAGCCCTGGCCAGGGATGAGGAGAAAGAGGGGTGCAGCTGTCTCACACCTTCCTGTGTGTTCCTGTCCAGGGATGGGGAGAATGAGGGGTTCAGCTGTCTCACACCTTCCTGTGTGTTCCTGGCCAGGGGTGGGGAGGATGAGGGGTTCAGCTGTCTCACACCTTCCTGTGTGTTCCTGTCCAGGGGTGGGGAGGATGAGGGGTTCAGCTGTCTCACACCTTCCTGTGTGTTCCTGGCCAGGGGTGAGGAGGATGAGGGTGCAGCTGTCGCACACCTTCCTGTGTGTTCCTGGCCAGGGGTGAGGAGGATGAGGGGTTCAGCTGTCTCACACCTTCCTGCGTGTTCCCTTTCCAGCCATCCCGTCCGCCCCGCAGGCCGTGATCTCCAGCGTGAACGAGACGTCTCTGATGCTGGAGTGGAGCCCCCCGCGGGACTCGGGGGGCCGGGAGGACCTGGTGTACAACATCATCTGCAAGAGCTGCGGGGCGGGCCGCGGGGCCTGCACGCGCTGCGGGGACAACGTGCAGTTCGCCCCGCGCCAGCTGGGCCTCACCGAGCCCCGCATCTACATCAGCGACCTGCTGGCACACACCCAGTACACCTTCGAGATCCAGGCCGTCAACGGCGTCACCGACCAGAGCCCCTTCTCCCCGCAGTTCGCCTCCGTCAACATCACCACCAACCAGGCCGGTAAGGCCCAGATCCCCCCCGCCACAGCCCCCGGGTGCCGTGGGGTGGGAAGGCTGAGCTAGGACAGAGACTAGACACAGCTAAAGAATGAAGTGGGGGTTTATTAAGAGGCCTCAAGTAGATCCACCTTGGGCAGCACAACCCAAAATGGTCACAAAATGCACGACCGGTCACGGGGTCTCTCACTTTTGTAAGTTCTGCTGCATTTGTATCTTGGGGTTAATTGTCCTATTCCAGCTTCACCCCATGCAGTCCCATCCTGCTTGTTTTTCTCTCTTCAGTCCACGTTGTTTATGCTCTTGGGCCTGAGATTTGGATCAGTTGTCCTTGGGTCCCCAGCTAGAAAAGGAATTGTTTTGTTTCCCCACTCTGTGACGAGAGCTTCTATCCCCTAATATGAAGCCCAGATCCACACACTAAAGTAAAATAGAATCTGAAAAATAAAAAAGCTAAAACCGGAGGCATCAGGGGTGGGCAGCATCTCTGGGCAGTGCTGGCTGAGCCCCTGTGGGCTGGAAGGGGACAGGAGGTGGGGTGAGATGTTGCTTATTCCATCATGTTGGTGGTGATGAGTGCCTGGCAATTTCTGAGTGAATCCAAGGGTGTCAAAATATCCCTTATTTCAGTGAAAAGCTGGAGCGTGCTCCAAGGCAGAGCTGCCTCCCCATCATGGCAGCAGAACAGCTGGTGGCACTGTCCCCTGGTGTCACAGCATCACTCTCCAGCACTGGGTGTGGCTGGGCCTGAGGCTGTTGCCTCGAAGCATCATTGCAGGCACCAGCAGAGTGTTGCAGACACACTCCTGGTTCCTGGGGAGGGAAGGTGAGGTGGCTCCAGTGTTTTGATAGGAGCTGCAGTCCCTGCTTGGACTGTAGAGAGAGCCAGGACAGACTGAGAAAGCAAAGGAGAGCTGCACAGAAAAGGGGCTGGGAGATGAATATTTGGGATAACAGTCTGGGAATCTGCTCCAGTTCCCGTGCCACTGCAAAGTCACTTGGTGAAGCAGCTGAAGCACAGGGCTGGGAGGGTTTCAGTCAGGGTCTCCAGCTCTGTGCTGGTGGCTTTGCTGGGGGGAGGATGGTCAGAGGCTGGTAGGGCTGCCCCCAGGAGGGTCCCCAGCAGCCCCCTGGCAGCTGTGCTGGTGGCAGGGAGCCCCCCTGAGCTGCTGGCCAGGGGCTGCTGTTCCAGCCCACCTGGAAGCCATCTGGAGCTGGGCACAGGCTGGGGATGGGGCTTGGCTTAATGGGATCGAGGTGGAAGGATGCCAGTGAGGCACAGCCCTGCTTGGGAGCAGGAGAGATTCTGGTCCCTCTCTAGCTGCCCTGGACACTACCTGACCCCCAGGGCTGAATTTGGCAGCCATGGGTGAATTGCCTGGAGGCCAGGGTGTGTTCTGGCTGTCAGGGACTGTGGGTGGGTAAAACAGCAGTAGGGCAGGTGGGCATCACTTGGGCATCACTTCCAGAGTGATGTCCCTCCAGGACAGAGGGAACCTGCAAAAATGCCTGGGTGAATTAGTATGGTGCCCTCTGATCTGGAGTTAGCTCAGGAGTAGGGCCAGGGTGTTTTTGAAGCCCTGAAAGTAGGTCTGCCCCAGGGAGGAGAGGGGAACAGGTCTGGATGACCAGCTTCCTTTACCTGATGGAGATGGGGTGGCTGTAATGCTCCCTGGAGCTGGGAAGGGGCTCTGCACCCTCCCACCGTGGTCCTGTAGTATGGATTAATCATTTGATGCTCATATTTCATACTTGCATTTCTCTGCTGTGCTTGAACCTTCATGCATCACCCCTGGCTGCTCCCACCTGAGCAGAACTAGCGAGCTGAGTCGAAGGCAAATCCTTTTCAGTCCCCTGCATCCTCCTCCTTGTGTTTTCCTGGTTTGACACTCCTTTATTATCGGGGCTCACACTTCTCAGCCTGTGTGATGTCTCTCTTAATGTATCTATTCATTAGCACTAAACACTAACTGTCTGCTTGCTAATTCCTCTGTAATTAGAGGCTCTGGATTCTTCTGCTTACACTCGCCGGCACCGCCTGGCAGCCTTGATGTAGATCATTAGCAGTTGGTAACAGAAGCTGCAGACACAAAGGCAGAGCTGGGACAGGAGAATGGAGGGTGCTGGGGGAGAGGAGAGGGAGCAGAGGGAGGATGAGCCTCCCTCTGCCTTGGCTCTGGATGGAGGAGCCAGCTGGGGCTCCATCGTTGAATGTGTGAAGGGGTTGTGCTCCTGCCACAGCTGGGCAAAGCAAAGTGCTTCCCACCCCTCGGGGTCCTGCAGCCCTGCAGGAAGCAAGGAAAATCCCCCTGGTGCCCCAAGGGGCACAGGGTGAGTGCTGGGGACCCTCTGTGCTGCAGGACTGAGGGGAGATGCCCCATCACCAGCAGCATCCAAAACCTTCAGGTGTCACCAGTTCTTCAGCACCCACATTTTATAAGGGCATGGAGTGTCAGGACAAAGAGGGGTGGCTCCCCACTGCCTGAGGGCAGGGTTAGATGGGATATTGGGAAGGAATTCTTCCCTGGGAGGGTGAGGAGGCCCTGGCATAGGTTGCCCAGAGAAGCTGTGGCTGCCCCTGGATCCCTGGAAGTGCCCAAAGCCCGGTTGGATGGGGGCTTGGAGCACCCTGGGATAGTAGAAGCAGTCCCAGCCCACAGCAAGGGGTGATGAGCTTTTATATCCCTTGCAATCCAAACCATTCTGGGATCCCAGGAAAAATCTCCTGTAAGAGAAAGAAAACAACCCCTCTAGAGCAGCCAGAGGGAAGGAAGGTCCTGAGTGTGGCCAGGTGGGTGGCACGTGCTGGGTGATGGTTTGGTGACCATCATCCCATGGCCGTGACCCCTTCCAGCAAACTGGATCCCCATAAGCATCATCCACCTGCCTTCCTGGGCAATACCTTCTGTCACCTCTGAGCCCAGGCTGGGTTTTCTCTCTGCTCTTCTCAGCAGGCTCTCCTTGACCTCCAGCTCCACACTGTGCATCTCCAGCTCACCTGCACTCCTGCTTCTCACACCCTGCAGCTGAGCATACCTCATCCCCTAAAGCTCAGCATCCCTTCAGAACTGAAATCCAGGACTCTCCATGTGCCACAGTCCTGCCTGCAGGGACCATGACAGAGCCTGGGTGCCACCAGAAGTCTTTTCCCAGCCATTCCTCAACAAATGATCTGTGCCAAGAGGGGAGCTGAGAGCCATGCCAGCATCCCAAGGGGTCAAGGAGCTGAGCCTGGCCCAGGGCTCTGGATAACAACACTTGACTAATTGAGAGCCCTGCCAGGCACCAGCTCTTGCTGGCAGCCCCTGACTACTAATTTGTGGCCTTTGGGAGGGGTGGGGAGTGGGGAGAGTCTTGGTGCTGTGAGGATTTGCAGGCTCTGTCCACACCGTGGACAGGCTGATTGCCCTGGGAAAGCTGAAGGAAAGGGCTCCATGGTCAGGGATGAGTTAATAGCACTGGGAAGGGCACTTGGTAACTGGCTTCTGTGACCTGAGGAGGGAGGAAGAAGCCTTGGGCTCTGGAGTATCCAGAGACAAATTCAAGACCTCCCAGTGGTGGGGGTAAGAGAGCATCCAGGTCCTTGGGAATGTGTCCCTTTTGTGAACAACTCTTGTCACAGAGGATAAGGAGGGAGGATTAGTGCTGATGTCAGAGGCTCTTGGCTGCAAACAGAGCCACAGAGAGCCATAAATGGCCCTTACAGAAGGAATACAAGGAGTGTGTGGTGAAGAAAACCAATCCACTGTCCCAATAAACCCATCAGGATGATTTCTCCCTCTCTGTAGATCCAGAAAAGTTGTTATGATTATTTGCATTATTATTCTGGGAGGCATTTTACAGCAGTATGTCACAACATGGTGATATGGATTAGTGGACAAAGGGGCATTCAGTCAAAGGTTGGACTTCATGATCTTGGAGGTCTTTTCCAATCTTCCATGATTCTCTAGATGTCTTGGCCAGGAAGATGTGCAGCTCAGAGCTCTGTCCCAGGTGCATGCCAGGCATCAGCAGGATTTGAATTTCAGTGGCTGTCACAGCCCGGGTTGTGTCCCAGCCATGCAGGGTCTTTTGGGGAGGGCTGTCCTGACAGGACTTGGAGGAGCCCATGAGCTCAAGGACAGGTGACCACGGTCCAAAGCAAGGACATGGGCCATGGCCCTGCTCTGCTGGGGGTCTCCTAGCACTGGACTGAGCCCAGCCTGATCCTGTTACAGACCTTGAGGAATTCATCCATGAGCGATGGAGCACAGGGGAGACAAATCCCAGGGTGTGCAGAGCACCCCTCAGCTTCAATCAAAACAACTCCCTTGCAGCCATGGGCCCAGAGCTCTGCTGGCAAAGGCAGCAGGGGGCATGGAGAGGTCGGGGAGCAGGCCAGGAGAAGGGATGAGGTGGCTCAGACCTGACTCCTCACCAGCCATCCCAGCCTGCTGTTTGCTTGTCACATCAGTGATGCTGCCGGCTAGACAGGGACAGGAGAGTTGTACTGCCTGGGGCACAGGGAGTCTTGCTTTTATCTTCTCACTTTCACTGTGTGTCAGAGGATGTGTCTGGCTCCCTTCTTGTGAGGGAGGCACAGGAGAGCCTGTGCTGCTCTGGACATGAGCAGGAGTAGTGGCTCCTCCTGTTCTCTCTCGTGCTGCTCAGCTGGGCCCTGCTGCAGCCAAGAGTTATTGTCTGTGAAACCAGAACCTGGGAAAGTGCAGAAATTACCTCAAAGGGTTGGAATGAGATTTCCAGAGCTTCAAAGCTTTGAGTATTTGTTTATAATAGAATCCCAGAATGGTTTGGGTTGTAAGGGGCTTTAAAGATTATCCACTCCTACACCCTGCCATAGGCAGGGACACCTTCCACTGGCACAGGTTGCTCCAAGTCCCATCCAAGCTGGCCTTGAACTTCAACAAGATTTTGACCCTCCACTTTCCTGTTTCTTCTGGAAGAAAAGGCAGGAGGTTGTAACATTTGAGTATCTCAGATTCCTCATCCAACTTCCCACTTATGGCAGGGCTGCTGCCAGCAGGACTTAAGTGAGGTCATGGCTTTGGGTAGACAGTGGTTGGTTATCTCCAAAGGCAGAGCTCTCCCCATGGTCCCAATGACTTGTCCTGGATCTGGGGAGAGATCCAGGACAACTCACCCTCCTGGGGAGGGAACTTCTTCTGATGTCCAACCTGACCCTCCCAAGCTATGATTTATGGCCATTGCTCTTCATTTGACTAACTTTCAAAGGTTCTAGCCCAGAGATGGTTTAGATCAGCCTGAATACTAGTTCAAATCCCAGAAACTCAGAATCTGGTTTGTGCTGGAGGGACCTTAAAGCTCAGCTTATTCTACCCCCTCTCCTGGGCAGGAACATCTTCCAGGCTGCTCCAAGTGTCCTAGCCTGGCCTAGGACACTTCTAGGGATGGGAATTTTCCTCCAATTCAGTCCTGGATTTAGCTAGGACACCTCTGAGGAAGAGCACTAGTTGTGAGCCATCAAGAGACAGGCAGCCCATCAGGTCCTTGTACTTGTGCCTGTGTAGATTGCTGCCTTTTTTCCCAGTGAAGTCACTGATTTTCTAAGGAAATATAGGAGACTCTGTCTGTCAGGACACCAATAAAAAATTTGATTTGGTAAACTGCAAGCTGGAAGAGGTTCTGTGAAGTCTGTCCAGGAACTGCATAAATGGGAGACCACAATGACCCGAGTGGGGAAGCCTCAGCTGAGCTGAGGTGACTGAGGTCCATCAGAAGTAGTTTCATACTTCTTGATGTTTCAAGACCTGGTAGGCTACTTCTTGTGCTGAAAAGTGACACAAAAGGGGAGAAAGCAGAAATTTCCTGAGCTTTGGAGCCATCTCACACATGGAGGAGCCAGGACAAAGCCCGTTTCCCTGTGTGACAGAGCAAGCTGGAGGGTCTGCTGGGCTGCTGTCCTGAGGTCACTTAAATACCAGGTTTTGGAGACTTCCTGGATGTGTTTCTGTGATGATTCAGCCTGGTCCCATGCTCCAAACCTCCTGAAACCTTGACATCCTCATGGCTGCTTCTCTTACCCCAGTTAAGATCCAGACCTTGCCTTCCATGGACCCGTGTCACCATCCTGCTTCCGTCATCTATCTTCTCTCCTTCTTCCATTCACCCACAGCTCCCACCTTCACCCTGACAGGCACCAAACCATGATGTGGCTTGGCTTTTGCTGCCCTGCTCCTCTCTCTTGTTGCCCCAACCTGTTGCCTTCACTGCATCACCCTAGCCTGCAGCAGCTGGCAGCGAGTGCCCAGGAGGGATCCTGCCATCCCAAATCCCTTCTCCTCTGCCACTGGAGACCGTCTGCAGCAGATGGCAGGAGCTTTGTCAGCTGCTGGCTCTTCAGGAGCCTCTTCCCGCTCCTGTGGTGGGCAGGTGGGGGGATATTGGCAGAGCAGGGGATGGGCTGCCCTGCTGGAGCTTCCCCAGCAGATGCCCTTCCCTGCCCACCACCATCTCCGTGGGCTCCTCCCCCTGCTGACTACCAGGCTTCCCTGTTGCATTAATTACACCATGAGTTTGAGGATCGTTTTCCCCACACCTGCCTGGGGCTTCAGAAACCTATTCCAGTGCATCTGGAGCTGACTTTGGTCAGAAAACAATCTATCCATGATGGATGGGGTGGAAAGTCCCTTCTGCTGAACCAGGGTTCCCCAGTGTGCCACCATCCCTGCTCTGTGCTGTGCTGGGAGCTGATGGGAAGGCTCCAGGGCTCTCCTTTTCCTCCTGTGTTCCAGATGGCTGATTTATCTCTCCTGCTGCCCTTGGCAAACGCAGCCCTGGGGCAGTGCCCTGGGGCAGGTGGGGAGGCTGGTGGTTGTAGCAGAGAGGTTACTGCAGCCTCCTGGCCGGGTGTCCTTCAGTCCTTCTCGGGGTCCCTGGGGGTAAGTGGGGTCCCTGTGGGAAGGGATGAGTCTCTGTGTGCCCCTGTGCAAGCAGGAAGATGCTCACAGTGCCTGGCTGGTCCGTGGCCATCCCTGCCCTGGCAGGCTGCAGGAGGCAGCTGCATCACTGGGGCTTGGCAGGGAATGCTCTTCCCGAGAAAAAATGGTATTTCCAAAACCTTCCCCTACACACAGGGAACCTGGTGGAGTTTGCCATGCAGGAGAGCAAGGGAAAAGGTTCAGTCACAAATTAGTCACAAGACTTAGTGATGCTCCAAGGGCTGGAGCCTCCCTCCAGAGCCAGGCTGGGATGGCTGGGGGGTTCATCCTGGAGAAGAGAAGCTCCAGGGAGAGCTCAGAGCACCTGCCAGGGCCTAAAGGGGCTCCAGGAGAGCTGGAGAGGGACTGGGGACGAGGGATGGAGGGACAGGACACAGGGAATGGCTTCCACTGCCAGAGGGCAGGGTCAGGTGGGATAGTGGGCAGGAATTGTTCCCTGTGAGGGTGGGCAGGCCCTGGCACAGGGTGCCCAGAGCAGCTGTGGCTGCCCCTGGATCCCTGGAAGTGCCCAAGGCCAGGCTGGACAGGGCTTGGAGCAGCCTGGGACAGTGGAAGGTGTCCCTGCCCATGGCAGGGGTGGAAAGGTCCTTTCCAACCCAAACCATTCTGTGACTCCATGGATGCTGTGCAGCAGACATCACTGTTTCAAGAACTATAGCTCTAAGCTTTCTATGTTTGAAATTTTGAAGTCAGGTTGTTCCTAAGAGCAGTTATCATTGCAATTAATTGTCACTTTTTGGGGAAGTATCATTTTATGGAAAATCTGGGGGGCAGGTAGGAGGTGGGGGGTCTGGCTCCCACCAGTGTTCCAGCTTCCCAACAGCCTTTTGCTGGGGACATGCCATGATCTGGAGCAGATGAGTTTTCCACGTGCAGAGGGCTCCAGGAGGTGGGGACACCCTCGGCACCTTGTGACCCCAAAGCTGCTCTGGCAGCAGTGTGGGGGAGCCAGGACCCTCTGGAGCAGCTCCTCTGTGTGGGAACAAAGCCCTGCAGGCCGGGTGACACATGCAAATGGGACTGCAAGCCCCCCTGAACAAAGAGCTCAAACACAGCCAAACCTCGGCTGCCTGGGCCAAGTCGATGGGCTTGTGGCATTAGAACTGCTTTAAAGGCTGTAATCTACACCAAAGCCTGCCTTGATTTAAGTGGGGCCGCAGCCAGGACCAGCTTTGGTCTTTTTTTTGGGCTGCTTTGCCATGTTTTTAAGATTTTCCAGCGTTTGTAGTTACAGACTCAAGGAGCTGCAGACTGGGCCCACTGGGAAGCTTTCCAGACACTTGACACAGCGTGGGTACCAGTCTGGTGGGGCCACCTTGCCAAGAACCTCGGGAACAAAAACCTCACACACTGTGAAACACCAATTTTCCAGAGCTCCAGCAAGTCCAGGAATATCCCAGACCTGAGAATTTCTACTCCTTTAAGGGCAAATGTTGCTTATTAAAGAGCACCAGTGCTGGCATTCCTTGCTTTCCTCAGCTTCTGCTGCAGAGAATTGGTTCCAAAAGTGTGTGGCTCCTGAACATGGCATCACAGGGGCAGAACTGGGAAAGGAACAAGGGGGACAAATGTAGTAATAGCCCAAGGAGTAGTGAACCCTTTTAGCAGGAGAGTCACAGACACACAAGTGCTGGTGGAAGGGCTTCTGGAGGTCTCCAGCCTAACCTCCCATGCAGAGCAGGGTCACCAGGGAGGGCAGGTCAGCAGAATCCTCCCTTCTTCCCTTCCTCATCCAGGTATTCCTCACTGTGGTGCATTCAGTGCTCGTGTTGGAGGAAGGCATCTGAGTTCAAATGCATTCTCCAGGAGGGCCCATGGTGTGAAAGCCTGTGATGCTTAAATGGTCAGAGATCGTTTTACTCAGAAAATCAAAAGATGAGGGAGGTTTAACCAGATAAACCAATTTTCAGTCCGATACCTGGATGTGTTTGGACTCTGAGCTGAACAGGACCACAAAAAACAGAGGCCTTGGGGTCAGTGGTGGGACCTGGAGTGGGGACAGTTGGACCATTGTCCAGTGACTGTCACCCCCTGGGGACTGTGTGGGACTGGGGTGCTGTGGGGCAAGGAGGGAGGGCTGGTTTGGATTAGGGGTCCTGTGGGTGAGGCAGTGGTGTGAGACATCCAGGTCTCTGGGAATATGGGGTCATTTGTCCTGTCTGTCCCCTCTGCCCGTGCTGGAGGAACAGAGCTCACCCCCACCCCTGTGCCTACTCCACCTGCCTGAAGCCTTGCACAGAGTCCCTGTGTGCTCCTGCCACTTCAAACACTGCTTTCCAGACTGCTGGAGCCTGGATCCCCAGCCTAGAGTCTCCAAGCCCTGTGGATTGAAGGTCAGGACAGCCCTTGCTCTGTGACTGATCACAGCACTGTCCTGGCTGCTGCACAGTGCCACCTCCAGCCTCACTGCACGGGCTGTGGGAACGCTGTCCTGGGGAATGCCCTGCTGTGGACCCACAGGGAATCCTATTCCCCACGTGTTGGAGCTGTCTGGGTTACCCACTCAGGCTGAGTCCCTGGGGGGAGGCAGTGAGAGGGAAGCTTGCCCCCTTCCCCCAAGGTTTTCCAAGCCTCCCCCTTCATCACAGCGGCAGGGCAGTCACAGGCATCCCCTACCAGATGCCCTGACAGAAATTCTGCTCTAACAGAACCTTCTCCCCCACATCTCCCCATTCCCTGCCCTGTCCCTTGGCCTCTGGACTGGCTGGTGCCTTGCAGCATCATGGTGCATTTCCCTGCCACTCTGTCTTCAGCCGCGGGTCAGGCAGTTAATCCTGACCCCGATCACAGCCGCTGCTGCTCGGGGTAATTGAAAATGCCAGAATTCCCTGCTGACCTTCCTCTAATAAAAGCAGTTCCCCCCGTCCAGTAACCTGACACTCCAGGGACCGAGATCTGTCAGGAGGGCTCCGAGGAGATGCTGGAAAGCTCCCAGCTGTTCACCTCGCTTTTTCCCCTGGGTGATTTCAAAGTGTTGCCAGGGAGAGGCCACGGGCTGGGCTGGCTTTGCTCTCTCTGAATCGTGAGTGTTTTCCAGAGCAAGTGTTGACTCTGTCTGACATGACATGGGTTAGTGGAATTAAAGTGATCAGAGATAGAGGGTTTGCTGCCTGTAACCTGATTCTCCCAGCTAAGCCAGCAGAGGAATGGGACACTTTGATTTTACCGGGACCTCGACAGCCCTGCCCCGCTAGCAAGGAGCAGGGGCTCAGCCTTGGGACTGGCAGGTGAGGGGTGGCTGGCTGCAGTGTGGGAGGAAGATTGCATGGTAGCCTTTCAAATGGGTCTAAGGATGATGAAAGAGATGCTGTGGAAAGATCCTGGTGTCCCCCCTGCAGGCTGGAGCCACACAGTCCCACCAGACACTCCCAGCAGAGTCTGAGCTCCTGGGCTGCTCCCTGCAGTGCTGCCCTGGCTGATAGCAGTGTCTTTTCCCATTTTATTCCCTTTACAGCAGCAGTCCAGCTTCCCAGCCTGCACAGTGTGACCTTCCACAGGTCTCAGCAGCACCAAGGCTGCAAAGTGGCCCTGGAGTGCCATGGACATTTGTCCAGTGTGTAGCTGGATGGGGGCTTGGCTCACTGGGAGCCAGACCTCCTAAAAACCACTGGCAGTGGTGGTGGCCCAAGAGTCAGGACCTGACATGGAAAATTGGCCTCTGCTATCAAAGTGTATTAGACAAGGATGCCCTGATGGGTCCTTTGGGATGGGATGAACCAGAATACACTGAATCATAAAATCACAGAATGCCAGACCAGGTTAGGTTGAAAGGGAACTTAAAGATAATTTTATTCCACCACCAGTCCTAGGCAGGGACACCTTCCACTATCCCAGGTTGCTCCAAGCCCTGTCTAGCCTGGCCTCTTCCAGGGATGAGGCGGATAGAGGTGGGATAGGAAGGAGGTGAGCTCAGGATGTTGAAAAAGCAGGGCTGGGAGAAAGGACCAGCTCCCAGATGGAAGTTCTTGTTGAATAAAAGAGGAAGATGTCCTAGGAGATGTCCTGGGGCTCCTGGAACTGCTCAGAGTTGTGGTGTTGTGGGGATGGGTTAGAGAGACAAACATGTGAGCTGCCTAAGAACGCTCAAATCAACTCAGAGACACAGAAGCAAGGAGGAAAATGGGCCTATTTCTTTCTCATTGCCCCCAAACAATTCTTCATTGTGTGATGCCCTCCTGCTGCTTTTTGTCAGCTTTCTCCTAATGAATTTCCCTGAGCTTTAGAGAGAGTTTTACCAATTACATGAATTTTGGATGCATTGAGGATCTCTCACCCCACTCCCAGCAGAACTGGGATGAGAGGAAATGCAGGAACAGCCTCCTCCCTTCCCTGAGCTGGGGGGCACAGCCAAAAATACCCAGTGGAAGTGCCCAGGGGAGAGCAGCTCTGCAGGGCTGAGCTGAGGCAGGGAAGTGTCACCTTGGACACACTCAGAGGAATATCAAACCTCAGCAAGGAGGTGGATGCTATCTATGGAGAGATGGATCCTGGGTACTGAACTCAATTTTGAGGTTTATGTTGGAAAAGGAGATTAACAAAAAATTGGAAAAGGTAGAGGAGGGAGTTGTAAGGCTGATAAATGTGTGAAGTGCTCAGGAAACTACTTGGAAAACAGCAAGGAATCACAGAATCATTGGCTGGTTTGTGTTGCAAGGAACCTTAAAGATCTTCCAGTTCCAACACTCCACAGACAAAAAGGAAATATTTTCATCATCTTTCAGCTCTTCCATGATGACAATATTCTTTTTCTAGACTCCTCCTTCATTTAGCTACAAAACCCTGAAAAGTTCCTGCAGTTGGAAACTGAAGTCCATAAACTTTAACCTGAAAAATAAAAGGTGCATTTTCTTAAAGAACTTGAGGGAAACCTCAAGTGCCCCAGAGGCACGGTGGGCTCAGCATCATCTGAAGTCCTCAAAGGAAGCAGGGGGTGTGTCTGTAGCATACTCAGGGGGTCAACCACAAGTGTTTCAGCTATTTTTAGCTCTGCCTGGGTTTGTGCAGATGTTCAGACCTGGGTGTTATGGAGCTTTTCCCAATTCTTTGCTAAATTGCTGTGCTCTTGCGCTGTGTCATCGCGCTGCCCTGGTTTGGTGTGACCTTCCTCTGGTTTTCCTGTGATTAAAACATGATTGTTTCTCCTGGAAAACTCACATTTTATTCCTTCCTGTTTTCTTCCATTTCCTTCTTTCCCTTAATACTTTTCATAATTTCCAGCAAGTCCCAAAGAAGCAACTATTTGTATGAAAGTCAAATTCTGGCTATGCCAAGCCTGAGGCTTCGTGGTGCAACCAACACCCCCCTTTGTCCCTACAGGAGATCAGGCAAATCCTTACTTACAGAACCCAAAGCCTCTTGTGGAGGATCAGTGCAGGTTAAGCTGCCTTTGTGTGATGGATCTGTGCCACCTGGGGTTTGGTTTCCCTTAGCACAGGCTGCTGAGGTAGCCTTGAGGTACTACTCTGGAGCCATGGAGCTCCCTGGTTCCGTGCCCAGGGAGGTGTTATCCTCATGTCACAGCATCCTCAGAGAGCAGCTCTGTCACAGGGAAGCCTGGACATGCTTTCAGTCAAAGATGTAAAGCTGTAAAGAGAGATGTGCCTGGTTGAGATCTTTAGCAAAACCTGTTTCAAAAAAGAAGAAGCTCTTTCATAAAAGTGGCTTCAGCTTCATAATCGGGGCCCGGACCATCACTTGTGATCTCTTCTCTTTTTTATTTTTTTCCTTTAGAAGACATATTTTAAATTCTGAATGTGCCTCAGCTACAGTGCCTGGGAGGCAGGACATGGTGGGGCTCGTTTACAGGGATGTGGCAGAGAAGGAATGTGTTTTATGACCAAAAATTGGGATTTTATCTAGAGCTAATCAGAAAGACTAAGGGGTGCTGATACAGAGAGGTTGCTGAGGGAAGCCCCATCCTTGGAGGTTTAAAGATTCACCTAATACAGGTTCCCTTCCCTGGTGTGGTGTTGGACCAGAAGCTCTGGGAGTTCCATCCCAGCAGCATTCCTGGGATTTGGTGCTCTAGGAAACTGAAGGGGCAGTGGGAGAGGAGGGCTCAGTCCTGTCAGCCTTTACAGCTCTTCTCTGCTCTGTGTGGAGGCAACTGGGCCTCTTGGGTCATCCCTTTCCTCAGCACAGTCTGTGGAATGGAATGGAATATAGAATATTTCAGTTGGAAAGACCTACAACGATCATCTAATCCAGCTGCTTCACCTAGACATGGATAATGAAGGTGGGGGAGGTGAGAGCAGCACAGCCTGGGCTGGGTCTGTCCTGCTGGTACTCCCTCCACACCACGGCTCTGGGACCAAGCCAAGAGCACAGGCTGCATTTCCTTGGCTGTTACCCTTTTGTTAGATTAGAGCATCAGGATATGTCAGACCCACCTGACACGGGCTAGACCAGCTCGTGCTACAAGAAGCATTGGCCTCTGTGAGCCTGAAGCTGCTACACTAATTTTGGGAAGGTCAAAAACAGCCTGGTGGCTTTGGTGCTTCCCTTGCCAAACCCCACTGGGACCACACATTTCCTCCCCAGAGGGTATTTCAGCCTTTCTGCTCAGTCAATCAGGACTTAAGGTCACAGCTTTTCCATAAGGATGCCTTCATGGGAAATATGCTGTGTGAATATGGGATTTGAGACCTGCCTGGCTGTGTCCACCTTGTGACATTGAGCCAGCCTGGTTTGAAAGGACAGTGTCTTGAGGTGTCTTTGAGTCCCAGAATGGTTTGGGTTGGAACGAACTTTAAAGCCCATCCCATTGCATCCCCTGCTGTGGCCAGGGACATCTTCCATAGCCCAGGGTGCTCCAAGCCCCGTCCAGCCTGGCCTTGGGCACTGCCAGGGATCCAGGGGCAGCCACAGCTGCTCTGGGCACCCTGTGCCAGGGCCTGCCCACCCTCACAGGGAACAATTCCTCCCCAGTATCCCACCTGACCCTGTCCTCTGGCAGTGGAAGCCATTCCCTGTGTCCTGTCCCTCCATCTCTTGTCCCCAGTCCCTCTCCAGATCTCCTGGAGCCCCTTTAGGCCCTGGCAGGTGCTCTGAGCTCTCCCTGGAGCTTCTCTTCTCCAGGCTGAACCCCCCAGCCATCCCAGCCTGGCTCTAGAGGGGGGCTCCAGCTCTTGGAGCATCTCCATAGCCTCCTCTGGACTTGCTCCAACTCCTCCACATCCTTTCTGTGCTGGCAGCCCTGGGCTGGAGGCAGCATTGCAGGGGAGTCTCTCCAGAGCTGAGCAGAGGAGCAGAATCCCCTCCCTGGAGCTGCTGCCCACGCTGTGGGATCAGCCCAGGACACAGATGGTTTTGTGCCATTCCAGCCCTGGCAAAGCTCAGGGGTGATCCCTTCAGGGAGATGATGGCCATGCAGCTCTGCTGGCAAGACCTGAGGATGGGGGGACCTCCTGAACCCCGTCCTTCCCAAGTGGTTCCAGTTCCTGAGCTCAGGCAGCGCCCTGTGTGTGCTGCAGAGCAGCAGAGCTGCCAGCACCCCCACACTGATCCTGCAGAGCTGCCCCGAGCCCCAGAGGTCTGCTCAGCTCCCTGGATTAAGATAAGCTGCCCAAACACCGAGTCCAGGCTGGGCAGGGTCTGGCTGTGGCCAGCGTTGTGTGGCCGTGCAGGGCGCGGGGTGTTGACCACGGAAGTGTCACTGGCATCCCTCCCGTGCCTCTGCCCCACAGGGGTCACCGTGGGGGACATGTTGGCTTTGTACATTAGTGGATTTTCATTAAGCTTGTTTCACACTCCAGTGGTGGTTTTGGTGTGGTTTATTTCTCCAGCAATTCAGAGAAGCCACAGGGCTCCACTGTGAGGAATCTGAGGAATCTGAGGCCATCCCTGACCAAGAGGATTCAGAAAGTGCCTTTCAAGGACTGCAGTGGTTGGGTTTGCCTCAGTGCCCCGTGCTGATAATGCCAGAGGTGTGGGTTTGATCCCCATGTGGACCATTCACTTCAGAGATGGACTCAGTGATCTTTGTGGATTCTTTCCAGCTCAGAATATTCTGTGAAATCTGTGCAATCAAATGACATTGAGGCTTAAGGGATTCAGTCAGGAGCAGTGTTTCCATCAGCTGTGGAATGAAGGAAGGTCTGTTTGTTTTTTGCACTTTTGGGACACACCTACCCCTGGAGACCCCATCGGGATAAATCCACCCCTGTTCACACCTTCATGGTGACATCACAGGGTGATCAAGACTCTGAGAGTGGGGACTCTCCATATCTGATCTCCTCTGTGTGTCACAGGGCACAGTCAGCTGCCTGGGCATCATGTCAGAATCCAGCTGGAGCTGTTCCTGCTGACTGGACCTGGGAAAGTCATTCTGAGTCTGGCTGGCTCCTCTAAACTGGTTTCAAGCTCAGGCATCCAGTGCCAGCCCATCCCTGATTCACAGGACTGGGAGCCTCTCTGTGCACCCCAGGCCCTCACCTGGCATAAAGGGTGTGACAAAGGACTGTGTTTTGTGGCACTGCAGAGTGCTGTGCTCTGTTAGCACCAAGTCCAGGAGAGGGATTGTTTCCATCTACTCGGCAGTCTTGGGGGCACATCTGGGCTCCTGCATCCTCTGGGGCTCCCAGTATCACAGGATGGACAAACTGGAGCAGGTCCAGCAGGACAAGGAGGTTAGCCTGAGGCTGGGGCTGGAGCATGAGAGGTGAGGGCACCTGAGAGCTGGGTCTGATCAGCCTGGAGAGGAGGAGGCTGAGGGGCATCGAGGGAGGGAACAGTGGAAACATCCACAAGACACAACCAGCAAAATCCCAGTGGAATGTGAGGGAAAGTTTCTGCCCCAAAGAGCAAGGCAGCAGGGGACTGCTGCTCAGAGAGCCTGTGGGAGCCTCATCCATGGGGATCAGATTCACTAGGTCTCATCTGGACACAGTCCTGAGCAAAAGGATCTGATTTTGAAATTACTCTGCCAGCCCGTGGGACCAGAAACACGCAGAGGTCACCTCTGACCTAGGCCTCCCTGTGATTTCATTGCTGTGCCCTCCCCTGGTGTCTGTGATAAGAGGAGCAGTTACTGAGGAGGTGCAGTGGGGAGGTTCCTGCTCTTCCAGAGCCACTCCCTTGCTGCAGGTGTAGGAAAGGCGCTGAGGTTGCTGTAGTGTTCATCTCACCTGCCTCCTCCCACCATGCAGCACATTTGCCTCATTAAGCTCGTTAGATGAGCCCCACCTCATCCATTTGGGTCTTTTGCTGAGCCAAACAAGAGCAGGTTCACGAGGTACCAGCAGCACGTGAGTCACACGTGTCCTGCTGTAGCTGTTGTCTTGTACATCTCCCTCAGGATAGGCAGCAGCTGCCTTGGAGAAGTGCTGTACTCCCAGGCTGGGCTGCAGTGCATGGAATTGGTAAAACATCCCAGAGACCTCACTCCTGCCAGGAGGAACCTGGAGCTGAGGAGCTTCTCCAGCTGCAAGGTCTCTAAACCTGTGCCATGTCCTGGTGTTGTGGTGGGACAGCTCTGTGGGGCTGTACATGGCCCCTGTCCTGAGAGCCCAGTGTGTAAAATGTGGGATCAGTTCCCAGAGCAGGTGGCAGAGACACCACAGGCTGTGTGCTTCCCTCAGTGCAGTGCCATCCCACCACAGGGCATGTGCAGCACAGTCACATCTTCCTTCTAAGCCTGGTCTCCAGAGACAGAGATGTTTGTCCTGAAAACTGCAGATGTCCTACAGAATCTGTTTCAACAAGGAAGCAGTGAGCTCCAGCAAGAGCTGACAGGCTCCAGAAGCATTACCTGTGTTTTATCTTCACACCAGCATGAGAAACTATTCCCAGCAGTTTGGAAAGATGTGGCCTGAAGCAGTTGGAACGGGGATGTCAAGACGGGAGGGGAGCAGTGCCACAGAGTGAGGGGAGGGCTGAGGTGACACAGAGGGATTCAGACTGTTGGGTAATGGGGCTTTGCTTAAGCAGAAATGGATGGAAGGACTGGCCTCAGGATCTGTTGGAATCATGGCATGGTTTGGGCTGGGAGGGCCTTTAAAGATTATCTCATCCCACCCCCTGCCATGGGCAGGGACACCTTACACCAGACCAGGTTGCTCCAAGCCCCATCCAGCCTGGCCTAGGACATTTGCAGGGATGGAAGTTCTCTGCTGTCCTTCTAGTTTTGTTCTCCTGGACAAAACTGGAGCTCAACAACACTGCTGAGACTGATCCACATCACACCTTCCTTCAGGAGTGGGGAAGCCCAGGCAGGAGAAGGAAAATGGTGCAGCAGTGTGGTGGCAGGCCTTGTGTTTCCCAAACCCAGCCCCTTGGCACCCAGACATTGAGCATCCTGGGAACTGCGGTTCTCTGAGCCAGAAAAGCAGCAGTGAAGAGGCAGACAGTGGATCAGAAAAATGGCTTTTGTTGGTGTGTTGGAGAGGAGTTGCTCAGTGGTAATTCATTGTGATGTGCAGGAACATGCTGGGGCCATGCTCGTCCAAGCACCACAGTCCTGCCACTGCAACCCCAGCTGGCACAGCTCCTGTCACTGCCCCTGATGCCAAGGGGAGCCAGCCTGGAGCTGGGTGAGAGGTGCCTTCCTTTGGGTGCTGCTCCTCCAGGCTGTTTCTCAGAACTGCCAAATGAGTTGCTCTTCCATGAAATATTGTAAGGGCTGGACTTGGGAAAAACCCATCTGAGTGCAAACCTCTCTGCATCCATTTGGCCTGACATGCAAGTGCTGGGGAAGCTTTCATGCTACCACTCTGCAGTCCTCTCCCACCCCTGAGGCTTTCCCTGTGCCCTGAAGCTGCTGCAGTGGTGAGCCTGTGCTGGCAGATGTGCCAGGGCTGGCACTCACTGCAGCTCGAGCTCTCCAGGGCTGAGCTGGCTCTAGGGGTGGCCCTGCACTGAGGTGGGCGTGCTGGCAGTGCCAGCGGCAGGCTGGGCACGGGGAGGGCTCGGACACGTCCTTGTCTCGCCGCTCTGGGGTGCGGGGAGAGGAGGCAGCGCAGGCAGCCGTGGGTGTCAGCCCTGCAGCAGGGCTGGGGGGTGTCGGCTGCTCTGCTGTCAGCACCTAGAATTTGAGAATATCCCCACTTGGAATGGACCCACAGGGATCATCCAGCCCCACTCCTGGCCCTGAACACACACCCCAACAATCCCACCCTGTGCCTCCCTGAAAGCATTGTCCAAACACTCCTGGAGCTCTGGGAGCCTCGGGGCCGTGCCCATTCCCTGGGGAGCCTGGGCAGTGCCAGCACCCTCTGGGGAAGAACCCCATCCCTGATCTCCAGCCTAAACCCCCCCGACACAGCCCCAGCCGTTCCCTGGGTGCTNCCCTGGCCCAGCTCCAGCCGTTCCCTGGGTGCTGTCCCTGCTCAAGGAGCAGAGCCGGGAGCTGCTCTCGGGAGAAGCTGCGGACTCTGATGAGTTTCCTGACCCGCAGGACTGCAAGCAGCCCGGGCTCTTGGCTCACCTGCCCGCTCCCCAGCACGCCGGGTCAGCGTTTCCAGGCTGGTACCTGCCCCACGGGCTTGTCGGCACAGCTCCCTGCCAGCTGTCGCAGCCGAGTGTCCGGCCCTGGCCCTGCCCGTGGCCCTGGCCCTGGCTGTGGCCCTGCCCGTGGCCCTGCCCGTGGCCGTGG
>VZRH01007896.1:39257-74494 GCA_013397555.1 Urocynchramus pylzowi | reverse complement strand
GCTCTCCTTTGTCGGCGTGTCAGGTCAGCTTTGTGTAGCCTGCTCAGGCTGCTGGATGCGCCTCCCGTGATTGGCATGTGCAACTTGCAGCCCCGGCCTGCCCGAGCTTTGGGAAGCTGCTCTGTGCAGATGGAAAAGTGAAAACCACCCGTTTCCCCATGGCAGGCAGGGAGGAGTGCATGGTATGGGGCTGGTGGGGTTTTTTCCAGTGGAACAATGCTGTGCCTGCTCCAACCGTGGGCTTCTTTTGCCGTTTTCCTGCTTGACACACCGTCCTACATGTTTTCTAACTACCGATTCAGCAGAACCATTTTTTCCTCCCCTCACTGCTCTCTACAAACAGCAAAATCTAGGATCTCCTGACCTCTGCACAGCTCTCCCAGCGCATGAAGTGAATTCCAAAGCTCCAAAGAGCAGTAACCCTCCTGCCTGCCTCTTGCCAGGGTGAGGGTCCTACCTGTGCAGGTGTCTGACTGTCCGTCCCCCCCTCTCTCTCTTCCAGCCCCTTCTGCCGTGTCCATCATGCACCAGGTGAGCCGCACCGTGGACAGCATCACCCTCTCCTGGTCCCAGCCCGACCAGCCCAATGGAGTCATCCTGGACTATGAGCTGCAGTATTACGAGAAGGTACCGAGGCACCTTCACGGGGCTCACCCGCAGCTTCTGGGGAGAGCAGGGGCTGCAGACCTTCACTTAAGGGCACACAGTGCTTGTTCAGTAGGAGGCTTCTCTTGCTGCATTTGGTCACGTGGGTGGCAGTGGCCATCAGTCCTTGGGGTCCAGTGGTGGTTCCAGTGGCCCAAGTGTAGAAAATCCACTGGTCATTCAGGAGCTTCTCCTGCCACCTCCACAGAACTGGTGGCAAGTGGACTCATTGCAGGGAGAGCAGGGGAGCCAAGGTCCAGGGTCTATTTTTTCATTTTCATGTACTGGGGCATCAGTAGGAAATGGGAATGGCAGGGAACATCCAGTTCCAGGCTGGAGCACACTCAGTGGGTGTCCAGTCCTGGAGATTTTCTGGAGTGCATCTACACCAAAGGTGAGTTTGGCATCTCTTCAGCATCCTGAGCCCAGATGTTGTACAGGGAGAAGGTGTCCCGTGCTCCCACAGAGGGCCCACGCTGCACTATGGAGTCAGTGAAGGGGTCCTGCAGCTCTGGCTCTTTCCTCCCTGAGGAACTTGCTCCTTTCATAACCTCCCTGTCCAGGCAGACAGAGGGATTTCATCTGGACTGTGCCAGGGTGTCCATCCCACCAGTGGCTGCTCAGAGACCTGAGGAGCACGTGGAGGTTGGTCCCAGGCCCTGCCAGGCTGAACTTCATCTGTGCAGTCCAGGGGAGATGGGGAGCAGGAGACTTCTCCTTCCAGGAATCTGCTCCCTTGCACAAGAGCTTATAAACTATACATTATAAATTGCAAACTAACTAATTAAAAAGCTTTATGATTAAATGGAACTGAAAATATTTTTCCCAGCAGTTGCCAGAAGAAATGATTAATCCCCCCCACTGCCTGCCTGTGACCTATTTTCTCATCACCAAGAGCCAGAGGGAGAATGGGGAGGAGGGGGGGCTCCTTTGTAAGCTGTTAAATAGGTCCTGACCTATATTGCATAAATCACAGCCATTTATTTTGACCCTTGGAAATTATTCCAGAATACGTGGCAAGATGGATGAGTAGATAACAAGACAGATCTGGGAAGCAAGAGGGGTCCTTTCCCTGGGGACCCTCAATGTAGAGGCAGAAGATCTCAGGGAGTACATTTTCTTCCTCTTACTTTATCTAAGTCTCTCACCCTCTTTCTTTCTTCCCTCTCCTCTGTTTTCTGAGGGGGGCTGTAAATAAAGGGAATTTTTGTTTAAAAAATGGTGCTGCTGGTGGTGGCCAGTCTTTGCAGGCAGCCACATCTGCCTGTCCCATTGTCAGAGCTAGGGCACAGCATGTCCCTGATGATGGGGACAAGTGGCCCCACTCTCAGGCAGTGCTGTTCATGGAGCACTAAGCCTGGCACAGAGGGCAGAGCTGGGCTGAGGTTCTTCATGTCCTGGTATTTCAGAGAACCATGGAAGCATCCCAGAATGGTTTTGGTTAGAAGGGACCTTAAAGCTCATCCATTCCCACCCCCTGCCATGGCAGGGACACCTGCCACTATCCCAGGCTGCTCCAAGACCCATCCAGCCTGGCCTTGGGCACTTCCAGGGATCCAGGGGCAGCCACAGCTGCTCTGGGCAGCCTGTGCCAGGGCTTTGGTCCTGCTGTGCTCTTCTCCTGCTTCCCATCAATCCAGCAGTTGGATGTGGTGTGTGACACATCCCAGGTGTGTTCTCACTCCACTGCCAGTCCGTGCAGAGGTGATTTCCTTCCAAATATTTCATTGCAAACTGTCCCATCTGCTTCTGAATGCTCAGCAAAGATCTCTGGAGCTGGTTACATCTTTTCTGGTGGAATTTTTTTTTTCCCCCAGTAGAAAATTATATTTTATTTTCATGAAAACAGCTCAAATGAAGAATAGCACCATACACATTGTGTATAAAAAGCACCTTGACTCTTCATTTTTAATAGAGTCTCTTCTATGTACAGACATTAAATCAAAAAAATAGAAGAATTTATTTTAGTGTTGACAGAAAAGCACTGTTCACAATACATGAAACAAAGGTGTATTTTTGTTTTCCCTTTCACAGATTATTTATAACACTGCTATTCTTAGATGCCATTAAAAATGCCTGTACAAAGGCAACATTATGAGTTTCTTTCACATGCAGTTGGAGCAAATTCGTGCAGATTGTTTCACAAACACTGCCTGACATGGCTGCTCTCTGTAACCCTCGCCTTAATGTGGTTTTTTTTTTTGCACTTCCAAGAGGCACCTGCCACTGTTTGTCTTATTAAAAATGTCTGTGTTGTCCTCATTTAGAAAGGGTGTAGCAGTTTTTATCCAAAGTTGCCAAACTCATCCCAGAGTGTGGGAACTGGAGACCCATTGCAGTGTCAGGCACAGCAAAGAGTAATTAGCCCTCCTCGTTATGTGAAATTATTGAGTTTGTTGATGCTTAAAGTCACCCATTTTGTAATTGTTTGAAGACATTCAACCCAATTTGGTCACCAGTGCAAGATTTTAGGAGGCAAAAGAGCCCTTTGATGTCTCCAGCTGGTGCTGGAGTTAGGGGCATGGGCTGGCTGGGGGATGAAGGGCAGGGGAGAGGACCTGTGAAGGAAGTGGAGGTAGAAGTAGAGCTCTCCTGGTGCCCAGGAGCTTCTGGCCAGAGCCCAGGACCCCAGGACAGGGTGTCCCCAGGGCTTGGACCAAGGATGCTGGAGGTGCTGCTCCCAGGCTGGCTCAGGGGACATCCCTGCCCATGTCAGGGTGCTGGAAAAAGATGGTCTTTAAGGTCCCTTCCAACTCAAACCATCCTGGGGTTCCATGATTCTCTGACTTTTTGGAGTCTGTCCTGCAGTGGTGGACAGCAGAATCCCCAAGCCTGGAGCCAAAGCTGCTGCCTGGTGTTTCTCATGTCATGAGGTGGGGCTGTCCCTTCACCCAGTGCTGCCCAAATCCTTGGAGGGGTCTCTGTCCCAAGAAAACTGGGAGCTCAAGGACATGGAGAGCAAACCCTGCCAGGGAGCCCTGGGATAGCCTACCTGCAGTCCCAGTCCCTGCCCAGGACTCAGTAGGTTTGGGAGAACCATTCAAACACTCAGAGAATAATTGAAGTTGGGAAAGCCCTCTGAGATCAGTCAGTCCAACCTTCACCCAATACCCAATGCCCACCAAGCCACATGGCAAAGTTCAGCATCTCATTTTTTGAGTACTTCCACGGATGGGGACTCCACCACTGCCCTGGGCAGCCTGTGGAATGCCTGGAAACCCTTTTAATGAAGAAATGTTTCCTTATATCTAGCTTGCACTTCCCTTGGCACAACTTGAGGCCATTTCTCCTTGTCCCACTTGATGGGATACCTGGCTGGGGGCACAAATCTTCTTGAGCTGTCCCCACAAGTGGTGGATCCCTGTGAGAGTCCAGGTGGTGTGGATCCCAGAGATGCAGCCCCAGTGTGGCTGGCAGGACCCTGCTCCCACCCGTGGGCATCCTGGAATGCAGCTGTGTGATGGTTTGGCACCCGGCCCTGGCGTGGCTGTGTCCTGCTGTGTTTGCCCCCAGGGCCATGGCAGATGTCACTGTGCAGGCTCATAGAAGCACTGCCAAATTCAGTCAGTTGACATTTTTTTCTTGACTTCCTCACTTAAATTTTTGGTTTTTTAAATGTGACTTTTTAGAAGCAATTTTTGTAAATCCTTTGGGTGTCTCACAGCCTACTCATGTTTCAAGAGACTCCTTCTTTGTTGATCAGACTTTGGTTTCAGCTTCATTTTGACTCATGGGAGGGGGAACAAGATGAGGACTCAAAATCAAACCAGTGTGTTATTTTGAATTAGGATTTCCAAACTCAAAACAAAATCAGTGGGGAAAAAAAAACCCCAAACACCACAAACCTCTGCTTGGACTTGGGCTTTAAACCACCTGGGATGCACTTGGCCTGCTGGATGAGCCCAGAGAGGTGAAAGGGGAGAAGTGTTTGAGGTGAATGTGCAGGTTCTGGAGAGGTGATGCCGAGGAGAAAGAATAGGTTTGATAAGGGAGGGTGGAGAGGTGTAAATGGCTTTTCCTTGTGGTCTGGATTTAGAGGAGAGGACACCTTCATCAGCCAGGCAGATGTCAATTTCCCAGGCTGTCAACCACCTTGTAGGCTTGGCCATTACATTCCATTTAAAGTCCTCCAGGAGCAGGGATGAGGTTCTCCAAAAGAATTGGACAAATGATTTTAAAACAACTGTGTTGTTAGTGCCCTCCAAGGGCCTGGGAGGATTCATCCAAGCCCTTGAGCTCTAAAACTGTAAATATTTCCTGACCTATTTCTCTCCTCGCCTGCCTGGGAAAGGTCCAAGGGAGTGCTGAGGCCTGATCAGACAAATGAGGCCATGAGTTTTCTGTGTGCTCATCTTTCCTTGGTGTGTGTGTATCTGTACTTGAGCTTTTCACTGTCATCAGTCTAATTGCCAGAGGCCCCAGTGACAATCAGGAACCTTCAGCACCAAGTCCAGATGCATAAAACAGATATTGTAGTTTTTAGAAGGGAAAAGTGTTCCTGAATAGTGTTAATAGTGGGGGTCTACCAGGTGTTTTACAGAATCACAGGATGGTTGGGATGGAAGGGACCTCAAAGCCCATCTCATTCCACCCCCTGCCATGGCAGGGACACCTTCCATAGCCCAGGCTGCTCCAAGCCCCGTCCAGCCTGGCCTTGGACACTGACAGGAATCCAGGGGCTGCCACAGCTGCTCTGGGCACCCTGTGCCAGGGCCTCACCACCCTTACAGGGACAACTTTCTTCCCAATATCTCATTTAACCCTGCTGTCTTTCAGTCTAAAGCCATTCCCCCTTGTCATATTCCTCCATGTCCCACGTGTAGCGCAGAGCTCCCCTGCGCTCCTGCAGAGGGATTTGCCATCAGCATCTCCACCCATGGGTTTGGCCATGTACTTGAAGAAACACATTCCTGCCAAGCCCCTCTCTTACCACCATCCACACCAGAGCACTGCTCAGCCAACAGCTTGAGACACAACATTAACTCTATTCAAGGCCAGGTTGGATGGTGTGGGGAACCCTGGCACAGGTTGCCCAGAGAAGCTGTGGCTGCCTCATCCCTGGCAGCATCCAAGGCCAGGTTGGACACTTGGTCTAGTGGAAGGTGTCCCTGCCTGTGGCAGGGGTGGAACTGGATGAGCTTTAAGGTCCCCTTCCAACTGAACCTGTTCCATGATTCTATGACCACGAGATCCCTTACAGGAAGGTGCAGCCAGGTGGGTGTCAGTCTCTTCTTCCAGGGAAAAAGCAACAGGACAAGAGGACATAGTCTCAAGCTGTGCCAGGGGAGGTTCAGGCTGGACAGCAGCAAGAAATTTTTCATGGAAAGGGTGCTCAGACATTAGAAGGGGATGCCCAAGGAGGTGGTGGAGTCCCCACCCCAGAGGTGTTCAAGCAGTTACTGGACATGGCACTCAGTGCTCTGGGCTGGTGACAAGGTGGGGATCAGTCAAAGGTTGGACTTGATGATTTTGAAGGACTTTTTTGACCTTAATGATTCTGTGGGATCTTCCTTTTGCCTGACTGCCCCTTCATTACCCTCTGTCCATCAGCACTCTACTGCAGAAGCTGGTGAGGAGGTGCTTTCTCTTTTCTTGGAGTTTCACACAGACCTCTTGTTCCCATGGGAAAAGCAGAAATGTCTGCATGCCTCCATCTCCATCTCCGTGTCATTTCAGAGCTGGGACAGAGGTCAGTCCCTTGGTCACACCCTCAGTCACACTTAAGGAGTTCCCCAAACCTCATGTCTCACTTTCTGCCAGTTCCTGCCAGAGTCTCACGAGGTGACCCCTCCTCACGAGGGTGCAGGGGGCATCCTGTGCAGTGACTTGAAGTCAGCAGATCTCAGGGACTCACTGGGAACTTGCCAGCTCAGATTTTGAGCTGCTGCTCCTCTGTTCCATCTGGTGATCTGCCAGGGCAGCCTGACCTGCCAGACCCAAGGTGCAGCCAGGATGGATGAGCACCTTCAATGTCACTACAGCCACTGGATTCCAGAATCTGTGCCTGCACCTCCTTTTCTCGGCTGCTTGCTCATAGCTGGGCTTTCCTAAGAGCTCTCTGTTTTCCAGAAGCATTGTGCTGTTGGCATTGCTCTTCTGTTCTGACTTTTGGGACTTCATAGCAGTCAGGTTCCTGGCCACCTTTCTCTGGCCATGTTCAGGACCCTCTGTCTTCCTCCTCTGTTGACTCCATGTCCCTGGGAATCAGGGCCTACCTGTTCTCTTATATGAGGAAATCCTGCCTATCCACCAGTGCTCCTGGATAAAAGGCACAATTCCTAAGGGCAGCACCACCTGCACCACTGTGTGACTGCTCCAGTCCTCAGCTCCAAAACTGCAGACAAGGGGCAGAACAAAAGTTTGGAAATAGTCTCATTATCACTTTGAAATATTGGGGACCCAGCCTTGGAAACTCGGCTGTGGCCCCTGGAGAAGCAGGCTCTGGGCAGTGTGGTGAAAGCAGAACTTCTCCTGAGGTCCAAAACCCAGTGTTCAGGTGGGCTTTACCTCCTGGCAAAGGGAAATGGGATTTGGGGAAGAGCAAATGGACTGTGCTGAGGCTGCATAAGGCACAGCAGGAGGGGATGGGGGAGGAGGAAAGTACTAAGAGAAAGGCACAGAAGAAAGAAGTTCCCATCTCCATTGACCTCAAGGCTTAGAGAAGCAACTTGAGTTTTGTAGCTACTGCCTTCTTTAGAGCCTTTCCTGAGAGGTGGTGAATAGCTCAAGGATATCCATACTCATATCCCTGAGTCTGTCTCTTTCCAAGGGGAAAGACCTCTTTGTTCAGACCTTGGTCTCTCCACCTGGTGTCCTGCCCTTCCTCCTTTTCAGAAGCACAACGCCTGATTCTGGACTGATTTTTCTGATGACGGATTTGTGTCTTCTTGGCAGGATCTGAGCGAGTTGAACTCGACCACAGTGAAGAGCCCCACCAACACTGTGGCAGTGCAGAACCTCAAGGCTGGCACCATCTACGTGTTCCAGGTGCGGGCACGCACCGTGGCCGGGTACGGCCGCTACAGTGGGAAGATGTATTTCCAGACCATGACTGAAGGTGAGTCTGCAGCTGCTCTGTAAAGGTGACTCAGGGTCTAGAGAGATGTGGAGACAGACAAGCAGCTGGTCCCCTTGCTGTCAGTCCCTTCAAGGTGTGTTGACAAATCACATTCAAGACCTGGAGAGAGGCCTGGGTGCTTGTTCCATGCAGGGTAGGCCCCAGTTTCTGCCCAGCTCTTCTGTTGCGGGGATGTGTCTGCTCAGCTGGATAGAGAAGAAGCAAAAATTATATTTTATAGCTGCACAACTGCTGATGACAAATCCAGAGCCATGTCTTACTTTTCTTAATTTGTGCTGCTAAATAAAACAGACCAAGGCAGTTTTCTGGCGCTGGGGCCAAGGCCAAGGCACAGCACGCAGCCACAGTAGGACTAAACCTTCCTCCCAAAAGGAATCTCCCTCCAACCTTCCTTCTGGGACACGTCCCCCCGCCACGGGGGAGCCCTGACTGTCCCAGGCCAAAGCCATGCCAGGAATCAAACGTGGCCCGTGCTCAGGGCCATCCTCTGACTTGGATGACCGTGTGAGGGGTGGCGCAGCCCCGTGCCACAGTAACCTGTCCCCTTTCCCCTGTGCCAGCCGAGTACCAGACCAGCGTGCAGGAGAAGCTGCCGCTCATCATCGGCTCCTCGGCGGCTGGGCTGGTGTTCCTCATCGCCGTGGTGGTCATTGGCATCGTGTGCAGCAGGTAGGGCAGGCTGGGCAGGGCTGGGCCGGGCAGGGCTGGGCAGGGCAGGGCAGGGCAGGGCTGGGCTGGGCAGGGCTGGCCGTGCTCGGTGTGACCCCACCTCACTGCTCTGTTCTGGTCTCTCCTCTGCGNGGCCGGGCAGGGCTGGACAGGGCAGGGCAGGGCAGGGCCGGGCAGGGCTGGACAGGGCAGGGCAGGGCAGGCTGGGCAGGGCTGGGCAGGGCTGGGCATCGGGGACAGGGTGGCACGGAGGGGACAGCGGTGCCCCCACGGTGCAGCCCCAGCCCCAGGGGCCCATGCTGTGCTCAGGTCTCC
Source organism: Urocynchramus pylzowi (assembly GCA_013397555.1). Lineage (NCBI taxonomy): Eukaryota > Metazoa > Chordata > Aves > Passeriformes > Fringillidae > Urocynchramus > Urocynchramus pylzowi. The sequence goes on along the minus strand of VZRH01007896.1, from coordinate 65,787 downwards.
CTTCCCTTCCAGAAGACGGGGCTTCGAGCGGGCTGACTCGGAGTACACGGACAAGCTGCAGCACTACACCAGCGGCCACAGTACGTACCGGGGGCCGCCCCCGGCCCCGGGGGGCCGCTCGCTGCTCGGTTCGTGCTCCTGTTCACTCGGGGCTTCGGGGAGGGCTCCGGGCAGGCTGTGCATGTGTGTGTGGGCAGGGCAGCTCCAGACCCCCCTGATCCCTGCCCTGCTCTCAGGTGCCTGAGCATGTCCTCCAGACCTCTGTGACAACCAATGCCTCCTGAAGCATCACTGTCTTCTGTGCTGCAGCATCTGCCACCACACCATGTCTTGCTCCTCCAGCTCCTGAGCTTTGCCCATCTCCTGGGCAGCAGTGAGACCCCTTCCCTGACCTGTCCCTGTCCTGCAGAGTGCTGTCCCCCTGCAGGAACCCACAGACCTTTGCCAGAGCCCATCCCAGTGCTCCCAGATTCCCAGAAGATATGAGATATATCTATATATAGGTATATAATACAATACCTAACATGCCCTCTCTTGTAGCCTCCCTCTTGCAACATCCCTGTGCAAGGCACTCCCTCACATCCAGCATTCCTGCTCAGCCTCACTGCACACCCTGCCTCACCCCAGTGCATCCTTCTTCTCCCATCCCTGGAAGTGTCCAAGGCCAGGGTGGATGGGGCTTGCAGCAACCTGGGATAGTGGCAGGGGGTGGAATGAGATGAGGTCATTTAAGATTCCTTTCAACTCAAACCATTTCATGATTCTATGATTAACCCCTGCCTTCATGTCCCTGAAATTCCTTTCTTCCCCCTCACTAGAGATGTGTTGCTCTAATCTTGCTTTATTCCAATCTCAGTTGTGATTTTCCTCGTGTTCTACTTGCAGCTTCAGGATTTCTGCCCTTTTAATACCTTATTCCTGTACAAATCCAGGCATTGCTCAGAGCATGGAAAACACCAGTAGTGTTTCCACTCAGCACTCACTGTTGCTCCTGCTTTTACCTGGGAAACATGTCCCAAAAGGCAGAGCTGCAGCCCTGTGCTGGCTGCCTCACTATCACTTACCAGGAAAAATGACACTTTTCAGGAGACATTATGTAAATGCAGCTCTCAGTTGTTTGTCAGTCTGGGCTGCAAACACACATTTCACATGTTCTCCCGGGGCTGGTGTGGGACGTGACAGCTCTAGGCTGGGACAGGTTTAATCACTGTGCCTGCACCACTTGGAACAGGCCTGGTGGCATGGGATGCAGCAGAGCTGACACAGCCTGGCTGCCTTTTAGCCCCTTCCTCACCAACACACCTGGCCAGGACTCAGTCCCTGCTCAGTGCCCAGCAGTGATTGCTGTGCAGGCACAGCAGCAAATTGCCAAGGCCCAGGGAGCCTGTGAGCCCTGAAGAACCCCCTGAATACAACCAGCATCCTGGAGCTGGGAGTCATAGTCTGGTGCTGTGTGGGGCTTCTCATTTAGGGAGCTGTGAGCTCTGGTCTCCAAATAGCCCATTTTGGAGTGAGCCAGGGGCCAGAAAACAAGTACAGAAAGGGGAGAAGCACAGGTGAGGGCTGTCCCACAGTGCAGGTGGCTAGGATGTGGAGGCAGCAGTCCAGCCTCACCAGGTCCCTTGGCCACTGCCTTTCCCATGACATGTCACTGTGTGCCCTGCTCAGCCTAGCAGGAGGAGGGGACACTGTCTTTTGTGATTTTGCTAGTGTGTCCCACTGTTTCTCTTGGGGCTCCCAAGAGGGAACCCAGCCTTGGGCAGGGGTGTCAGTCAGGAGAACAGGGCAGACTGAACTGTCCCTCCTGCTTGCACAGCTCCTGGAAGGGTCACAGATCCCCCATGGAGGAGTCTGCAGTTTGTAGTCCAAGCTCACGATGTAGCTCCTTACTGCTCCAACAATGACCTGTGGGCCAGTGTTCATTAAAATCAGTTTTAACAGCCATGTGAAACATGGCTCTGCATGTTCTTTCTCAAACTGTTTCTCTCTGTCTGCTTCATGCCTTGATTGTGCAACTTGGTGAGGTAAAAAGATCGTCACTCAAACAGTTTTCTCTTTTCCTTGATGCCAACCATTGCAGTTGCATCCATCTGTCTGACTCTCTCCCTCACCTTTACGCAGTGACTCCAGGGATGAAGATTTATATCGATCCTTTCACCTACGAAGATCCCAATGAGGCTGTCAGGGAATTTGCAAAAGAAATCGATATCTCTTGTGTCAAAATCGAGCAGGTGATTGGGGCAGGTAGGTACCTGGGAATGGCTGGCTGGCCCTCAGCAGCACAGGCTCCATCACGGTGCCAGGATTTGGGAGGCTTTAGCCTGATGCCACTAGGACTGATGCCACTAAGATCTTAGTTAGCCCCAGGCTGGACTGGAAGGATCAGGGGAGTCCAGTGAGAAGCAAGACATCAGTTCCCATGTGCATATAATCCCACGTGCAGTGCTCCTCACGGATGGGTGCAGATGGAGGGTTGGAGAGGGAGGGAACACGAATCAGGGGGTGGGTGCTCATCTCAGGGACAGGCAGGGTGGGCACACCTGGGGCCAGGGGTCCCTCAGGGGGCACAGTAGAGGTGGGGGAAGCTCATAGGCCCTACCTTGTGTTCTACATTCTCACATTCTCCCTACAGGGGAGTTTGGTGAGGTGTGCAGTGGGCATCTCAAGCTTCCAGGCAAAAGAGAGATCTTTGTGGCCATCAAGACCCTCAAATCTGGCTACACGGAGAAGCAGAGACGGGACTTCCTGAGTGAGGCCAGCATCATGGGGCAGTTCGACCACCCCAACGTCATCCACCTGGAGGGGGTGGTCACCAAGAGCTCCCCAGTCATGATCATCACTGAGTTCATGGAGAATGGCTCACTGGACTCCTTCCTGCGGGTATGAGATCTGGGAGCGTGCAGCTTTAGGGGCTGTGCTAGCACTGAGGGGATTTGGGGGGAAGGTTCCCTTTCCAGTGGCCTTCCCTGCCTGGTGTCCCTTGTCACTGGGGCAGCTGCTGCATAGTCCAGAGGTCTGTGTTTTGGGAACAGAGCTGGGTGTTTTGAGAAGAGAGCTGGGAATAGCACCAGGGCTGTCGTTTCTATTGTGTCTGTCCACTCATCCTAGTGAGAGGCTGTGCCTGCCTGCCCACAGGTGCACATCCAGACTGACCCATAGACACCCATGGAGGGACAGTCTAACACAGCTTTAACCCAGCAGGACTGCACCTCCAGCTGCTCTGTCCAAATATTTCTAGTTCTGGGTTTGAAGTGGGTAATTGACTCTGATGAAGGGAAGAAACCTGGTCAATAGGAACAGATTGTCCATTCTGAACTCTCCTGAGCAGAGTGGGTGCATTTTGGGGTGACAGCAGCTGCTGTAGGGGTGCCCTTGTGATGTGTGAGGTGACTCCCAACCTCTGTGAGCTCTGCACTCCCCTCCCTCCCTGGGAGGGAATGTACTCGTGGCATATCCCGCCATGGGTGTGGAAAGAGGCTCCTGGCTTTTGCCTGGCCACAAGGGCCGCTCCTGTCACCTGTGTCCGTGTGTCCCTCAGCAAAACGACGGGCAGTTCACAGTGATCCAGCTGGTGGGGATGCTGCGGGGCATCGCCGCGGGCATGAAGTACCTGGCAGACATGAACTACGTGCACCGGGACCTGGCCGCCCGCAACATCCTGGTCAACAGCAACCTGGTGTGCAAGGTGTCCGACTTCGGCCTCTCCCGCTTCCTGGAGGACGACACCTCCGACCCCACCTACACCAGTGCTCTGGTAATGCTGCTCTTCCCGCCTGGGAGGGGCAGGGCCTGGGGGAAGGAGTGCGAGAGGGAAAGGAGGGACCTCCCCCCGACAGCAGGGAGCACTTTTTAGGGTGCCAGCAGGGGAAAGGTCCCAGAGGTCCTGTCGTTCCTGTGGATAGTTGAGCCTTCCTCCAAACATGTCTGCAAACACACACATGTCCCTGAAAAGCCTTTGGTTGGGATCATGCTCTGCACCCTCCCCGTATGGTTCACCTGGTATCCTTTGAGATGCGACACTGCCCTGACAGATTTGTTGCCAGGGCAGCAAGTCAAGTCTGGGTTTCTTACCATCACTGTCCAGTCGTGCTGCCCTGCTGTCCTTCCTCATGTCATCTCATTGGCTCAGCCCCAAGAAGGACAGACTGAAATGTAGGAAGTGTGGGTGGGTGCCAGATACTAGATACTGATCTTCCAGAGAATATCCAATTTAAACAGAAAAACACTCCTAAAAATGACTTCATGTTCATGTAACAATTTCCCAGGAACACCTTGGTGTCATAGATGCAAGCGCCACCAAGAACTTGTGGCTCATGTCAGGCTGCAGAAGATGCCCCAGGACCAGAGGATTATTTGGTTTTGTTCAGTGAGAGCTCAGCCAGGAGTTCTCATAAATACCCCACAGAGATGCTCTGCACAGTGCATCAGGATCAATGCCCACAACAGGAATTCTTGGAAATCGGTGTTGATAGAGCTGGGGCATGACCTGTAGGAAATCACCTCTCCTGGGTCTTTTGAAGCTGGCAGTGATGAGGTGCCTGGCATAGCTCTTAGTAAATTTTATCAGTAGCTAAATACCTAACAGACACTTAAAAATGTGTGAGTTTATTCTCATCTGTATAGCTTCAGACATCAACTCGTCCATGTCACACATCCATCAATGGTTTTTACAAACACTAATAACATTTATTTTTCATATGTCCCTTACAGCCAATTAAATTTCCCATTGTTAACTAAATACATGATGTTTACTGCTATTCTCCATCCCTGGTTTTATGCCTGTAGCTTTTCTCTCTAATAATAAATTCGTCATCCCTAATTTATTCTCCTTGTACTGTGGCCACTGTAGCAGGATATTTATTATCCATAATGACAGATTATGTGCACCTACTGTATCAGAAGTCTCTTCCTCTGCAAAATGGTTTTTATCATCATTCTCCCAGTGACCTTGTGTCCGTGGGTGAGCAGAAGCCACAAGCTCTGGCCTGGGAGGTTTGTGCTGGACCTTAGAAAAGTCTTCAGAGTGGTGAAGCTCCAGGTCAGACCCCACAGAGATGGGAGGTCTCACTGAAGTGAGTTCCCACAAGAATCCTCCAAAGTCCAGTTTCTACTTTAGGACCTCTTTTTAGCCATTTTTAAAATCCACTGCTTGCCAGGAGTTCTGTCAAGAGTCTGCCTGATGGAGAGGACATCCTATTTGGTATGGATTGCTTCGTCTTCCCCTCTTGTGGAAAGCATAATATTTTGTCTGAGGTTTGTGGCTGCGAGAAGATTAAGGAACATTATCTTTTTTCATTATTCTGGCATGTACTGGGGCTGAGTACTATGAAGTCCTGGGAGACCCTTAATAAGACATGGCAGTTGTTCATTGACAAAATATAATGTTTTTTAATCTTCTCACAGCCACGAAACACAGACACTTCTGCTTATTTTTTCAGCACAGGGGAAGATTTTCCCTTCAGAACGTCCCTTGAGTGAATGGCTCAAGTCCAAAGCCCTGGTAGAAAATCCAGGAGGATTCTTCCTTCCAGGAGGCAGGAAGGGCTTAAGCAGAGCCTTCAATCCCTGTGTCCCCATTTGTGTGTGCCACTCCTGTGCTTAACTCCTCAGTGGGAGTGGAGAATCCTGACTGCTCCAGAGCTGGATGACAGAGACCCCAGTGCCCACCCACTCTTATCCCATTTCCCACCAGTGACCCCCTATCCCATACTGAAGGATCAGAACCTGCTGGATCAGGTGTAGATCCACAGACAGACTGGGACACCAGGACTCAGCCCAGAAGTGGTCTATGGCTGCCTTCAAAGAGTGGAAGCTGTAGAAGGAAGGTGTTCTAATTCCATTTATTCTGCTCTGGAGGTAGCCAGTGACAGCAAAAGGATGGAGGGAGATCAGTTTGGGTTTTTTACTTCCTGGCCATTCACTTTCTACCAAAGACCCTCTTAGCACCATGGGCATTTTGCCATGCTGAGGATCACTGGAGCAGGAGGCAGGGGGAAGGAGCTGGCTTTGGTTAAGATGATGGCCAGGAGACTGAGGGGACACCTCTAAGTGACCTTCAGGACAGTAATGAAGAGACAGAGCCAAACTCTTTGCAGTGGCACCAGATGGTACAATAAGGGGTCATAGACAAAACTATGGCTGGGGAGGTTCAAGGTGAGCAACAGGAAAAGCTCCTTCCTCAGGAGGGTGGTGGGACAGGTCACCAAATGGGGAGAATCATCATCGTCATTGAAGGCTTTCAGCGTGGCTGGACAATCCACTCCACCCTGAGGGATAGACAGTCCTGTGCTTCTTTCCTTCTGGGATTTTACTAGAATATCACAGGCACATATTGTGGACACTGCTATTTTTTAGTTGCTTCTGCTCTCTCTGTTACCATCCCGTTTTTATCCTTCAGGGGGGGAAGATCCCAATCCGCTGGACGGCACCTGAGGCCATTCAGTACCGAAAGTTCACCTCGGCCAGCGACGTGTGGAGCTATGGGATAGTCATGTGGGAGGTGATGTCCTATGGAGAGCGGCCCTACTGGGACATGACCAACCAGGATGTGAGTTCTTGGGAAACCAGGGGCAGAAGCACTGCAATGGGGAGCATTGCAAGGCCAAAGCGTGTCCACAGCCTGTCCCAGCCTGTGGCAAGTCCAGAGCCTTCTCTGTTGTGGCAGATGTGTCCAAGTTATAGGCCCCAAAATTATTTTCATTACTGCTTCCAACACCTTTGGAAGCAGTAATGAAAATAATTTGGGGGCTTATTCTGGCCCCGTGGTGCTGCTGTGGCAGAGACTGGGGATGGCACAACACCCACTGCTCAGGGGAGCACCCCGGGGGTGTTGGCAGGTGCCAAGAAAGGGAAGGAGCAGGTGGGTGGAAAAGGAGGTGTCCCTGAGCTGAGAGCCTCTGGAGCAGAGCTTCATCTGCTGGGATCACAGATGCTCCAGGAAAGTCTGTTACAAAGTCACACAATGGCTTGGGTTGGAAGAGACCTTTAAAGATCATCTCCTTCCAACCCCCTGCCATGGTCAAGGACATCTTCCACTACATGGTCATTAAATCTCCCATGGCAAGCTTGGACTGTGGTCTGTAAGGAGCCAAGTGACTTAGAAACAGCTAGAAACCAAAACCATGAGGTACTTCAGAACATGATCAATGTTAAATATTTCATTCCTCTGCTGTAAGTCAGGTCAAAGAGTTACATGCACTCCTTGCTCCAGGGATGTTTCCTGCAAGGACAGCCCCTGGCTGCAGTCCCTGCCCTCAGCTCAGCAATGCCATTTGCATTCTCCCTTGTCCTCTTGGTGTGGTACCTGGGGCTCAAAGCCCATCTGGCCGGTGGCAGTGAGTGCTGTGAGGCTGCTTCCCCTTCATGTGTGTGTCAGAAGGCCTGTTTTAACTCTGTCTCTCAGGACAGCTGCCCTTCCTCATGTCATGAATACTCAGGATGTAACACCAAGGTCCTGGGTAGACCTGGAGGGTGCAGAAAGCTCATCCTGGCTCTTGCAATATCTGCCTGGCTTCCAGTGTGTCTCAGAGCAGCCTCTGGGGAGTCCCTTGGAAGCCTTCAGACATGCACTTCCATCTCCACCATTCTGTGGGCTCCTAAGGCCTTGCCTTACAGGGAGAGAGCGAGAGCCAAGCTCCCTGTCCCTCCTGTCTCCTCCCTGACTCCTGTCCCTCCTCCTGTCCCTATGGCAGATCAGACCTTTTCCATCTCAATAGATCTCCATTTGTGCCACGTCAGGTTTCTCCAGAGTGGGACTATTTCCTCCCTAATGCCTGGTGGGAAATTTATTAATATGAACTCCTAAGCCTGGAGCAGGTGGATGATGCATTAGAACCTTTGGCTGTTTGCAGCCTCTGACACACCAAGAAAATGTTTCCATCAGTTCTTGGAGGCAGAGGGATGGGACTTAGGGGTCTGCCTTTCTCAGCAAGGGCAATTCCCTTCCTGCTAAGCCATTGTTGTCACCTGAGTTTCAGGCATGTCCTGCACCAGATGTTCCTGTACCTTCCCTTTCCCTTGTCCTTCTCTGGGAGCTCTTCCCTCGCTGGTTTCTCCTGCCACGGCTGCACTGCTGCACAGCCCCGATTGCTGTGCCAGGGATGGGAGAGCTGTGCCTGTCCCCTGGATCCTCCTGCTGCGTGTCACTGTCCCCAGCCCCGATTGCTGTGCCGGGGATGGGAGAGCTGTGCCTGTCCCCTGGATCCTCCTGCTGCGTGTCACTGTCCCCAGCCCCGATTGCTGTGCTGGGGATGGCAGAGCCGTGCCTGTCCCCTGGATCCTCCCGCTGTCCCCAGCCCTGATTGCTGTGCTGGGGATGGCAGAGCCGTGCCTGTCCCCTGGATCCTCCCGCTGTCCCCAGCCCTGATTGCTGTGCTGGGGATGGCAGAGCCGTGCCTGTCCCCTGGATCCTCCCGCTGTCCCCAGCCCTGATTGCTGTGCTGGGGATGGCAGAGCCGTGCCTGTCCCCTGGATCCTCCCGCTGTCCCCAGCCCTGATTGCTGTGCTGGGGATGGCAGAGCCGTGCCTGTCCCCTGGATCCTCCCGCTGTCCCCAGCCCTGATTGCTGTGCTGGGGATGGCAGAGCCGTGCCTGTCCCCTGGATCCTCCCGCTGTCCCCAGCCCTGATTGCTGTGCTGGGGATGGCAGAGCCGTGCCTGTCCCCTGGATCCTCCCGCTGTCCCCAGCCCTGATTGCTGTGCTGGGGATGGCAGAGCCGTGCCTGTCCCCTGGATCCTCCTGCTGCGTGTCCCGGTCCCCAGCCCCGATTGCTGTGCCAGGGATGGGAGAGCTGTGCCTGTCCCCTGGCACCTCCCGCTGTGTATCACTGTCCCCAGCCCCAGCTCCCCTTCCCGTGCCGCAGGACACGGTGCCCCAGGAGCTGTCACCACTTAAGCACAGCTGGTCCTGCTGTGGAGGAGCGTGCAGATATTGAGGGCAGATTACCCTCCTGACCCTGGGGTGTGAGCGCCTGGGGCGGCGGCGGGAGGGGACATGGAGAGAGCTGGGGCTGCCTCTGGGATGTGGCTGATGGCAGCAGGACTCGCTGGGAACAGAGAGGAGTGCTTGGTGCTTGCGTGGTGCTGCTGCCCACCCTGCGCCTCCCCTGCCGCTGGCCTGGGCACACCTGAACCCAAGGAGCTGGGCTGGGGCTCAGCACCCCTTGGGAGGTTCCCTGAGCTGCACAAAGCACATCAGTAGCCGTGGAATCCTTGAGGCTGGAAAGGCTCTGAGATCATTGAGTCCAACCATCAACACGGCACTGACACGTTCACCCTAAACATGTCCCCAGGTGCCACATCCTCACACCTTTCGAAGCCTTCCAGGGATGGTGACTCCACCACTTCCCTGCACCGCCTGTTTCAATGCTTGACAACCCCTTCCATGAATAAATTTTTCTCTACCATCCAATCTAAACTTTCCGTGGTACAACTTGAGGCCATTTACTCTAGTCCTGCCACTTGTTACCTGGGAGAAGAGACCAACACTCCCTGGCTCCACCCTCCTGTCAGTGATTTGTAGAGGAGTTACCTCTGGTCAGACCTTCACAGGCCCCATGGGGCCACCACCATGTCCAGCCAGGGCAGCAGAACTGGGGGAGGACTCTTCCATCTGGCAAATTTTGGCAGCAGCAGTGCCAGCCCTGTGTCTCATGTCAGCCTGACCAGCACCTTGGCCACACACAACAGTGCCTTCAGCACCTCCCAGTCCATTCTCTGCCTGGAGCCACAGACCATCTCAAGCCCTGCCAGATGCCTGTCTCACCCTCTGGATTGTTTGGCGTGGATCAGCCACCAGCTCTTCCCTGCTTCTCTCCCATTCCCAGTATCCTTAATTTTCTCTGTGTAGTCTTCCTACTCAACAATATGTCCACCACCACGAGTATGTCTAGACTTCGCCAGGATGGGGGCACAGCCCTAGGGAATCCCACCAATCTTTGGAATTGTGCGAGACATGGCTGGACAAAGCCATGGCAGCCTTGATCCCATGGTGAGAATAGCCAGAGACACTGAGGTTCTTCCTCAGGATCCCTGAGGGAGGTTCTGGCGCTCTTCCTTCCCTTGTCCATCATTCCCATGGAGACTTCATCACGTCAAGATCTGCTCCTGATTTCTGCAGTATCCTCAGTTCTGGTTTTTGTCCTTACTTGTGGGTTTTGTTGCCATGCCCAAGCCCATCTCTGGTGTTCAGGCTCCTTCCGCTCACCCTTCAGTGCCTGTGCTGTGTGTGGCCAAGGAGGCAGGAGAATCCTGCCTGTACATGCCTCTGTCAGAGGAACAGATGATCCTGGAAGAAGTAGAGCAGCTTCATCCTCGTTTGTCACCCAGGAGAGGATTGAGGGCTGAAGGTGCAGAGTGGCAGGGAGGTGGAGTTCCCCTTGAAGAAGATCCTCCAGCCCTTGTTCCAGTGGACATTGCAAGACCAGACATTTTCCTGGATTATGTGGAGCAGTAAGGAGGGACCAAAGCCTTTTTGGATGAGCCTGGAGCTGCAATGTGGCTTTGGCAAGGTGTGCTGCAGCTCTTCAGTGCACACTGCAACCAAGTTCTCCTGGGCTTTGCTCTGCTGACTGGGGTCTGAGTCCTCCCCATGGTGTTTTGCACTTGCACAGGCCTGCAGAAAGATCCAGCTGTTTCTGCTGACTGAGCACACCCAGGCCATGGCACAACCCTGTCACCTGGATGAGCTGATTTGTGTGAGGAGCACAAAACACCACTGAGAGATGGAAAACACAGGGACAGGCTCCCTGTCTGTAACTCACCCCCCTTCTCTGGATGGGAATGTTTTCCCAGCAAGCTGTTGTGCTGTGTCCAAGGGAAGCATGATCCCTTCTCTCTGACTCCCCTGCCTGCAGCTGTGGGATCACACATCCTGTCAGGGCAGCAGGGGTGCTCCTTTCCCCAGATCAGGAGACTGCTCATGACAATCAGCCACCCAGGCTGGATGGCTGAGCAAAGCTGGTGGCACCTCCCAGGACACCTCACACCTCACCTGCCCTGCTGAGGGCTGGCAGTTACAGTGTGGGGTGGGGATGAGATGGGACGGCAGCAGTGAGTACAGGCTGCAGGATCAGTCATGTCAGTCACCCTCAGGAGCCAAGAAAAGGCACATTATGAATTAAATAGGCTTTATCACAGCTGTATTGATGCCTCTTTCTCTTCCTCTTCCTGCAGGTGATAAATGCCATCGAGCAGGACTATCGGCTGCCACCACCCATGGACTGCCCAAATGCCCTTCACCAGCTGATGCTAGACTGTTGGCAGAAGGATCGGAACCACAGGCCCAAATTTGGGCAAATTGTCAACACCTTGGATAAAATGATCCGAAATCCAAACAGCCTGAAAGCCATGGCACCTCTCTCCTCTGGGTATGTGTCTCTGTCCTCCTCCTGTCCTTTGGCTCCTCTGAACGGGTCTGGTGTCCTCTGGGTCCTGGTGGCACCATCCCTGCACCTCTCAGGAGCTACTTTAGAGCTTGGCCTGTGTTTGATCCTTTATAGGGAGAGCATTAAAAGATCATAGAATCACAATTTGGGGTGGAAGAGACTTTAAAGCCCATCTCATTCCACCCCCTGCCGTGGGCAGGGACACTTTCCACTAGCCCAGGTTGCTGCAAGCCCCATCCAAGCTGGCCTTGGACCCTTCCAGGCTTGGGGCATCCACAGAGCAGGGATACAGATGTCAAGGTCCCTCTCCTTGGGCAGCTCTGGTGAGCACAGGCAGCTCTTGGACAGTGCACTGTGCACACAGAGGAGCACCTTGGTTTTGTGTATGGGGATGCTGGGGTGGTGGGATTGTTCTGGTGTTCCAGTCCCACTGCACTGGGAGCGGATAAAGCCCCGTGAGGCAATGTGGAGTTTCCCTGGGCTGGGTGGGTTGCACCAGCTTGTGGGAAGCACTGCTCCTATATGAGAATGAGCTTTCTCCCCATGAGCAGCCAGGATTTAAAGCTGCATCCCATCATCTCTGATGGCTCCTGCCTTTCCTGCATGAACTGATCCAGAAAAGCTTCCCTGATGCTCTGCACAGTCCTTCCCTTGGCAGAACAGTGATTTCTGGGTGGAATTCCACAATACAGGGAAGTGCCTACACTGTGAATTATGCTGATCCTGTGCCTCCAGCTGCTGGAGGGTGCAGGAGCAGTGATGCTTGCAGCTCTTGGTCTGTCATTGCCCATTTCTGTGTTTCAGGATGAACCTCCCCCTCCTTGACCGCACAATCCCGGATTACACCAGCTTCAACACTGTGGATGAATGGCTGGATGCCATCAAGATGAGCCAGTACAAGGAGAGCTTTGCCAGTGCTGGTTTCACCACCTTTGATGTAGTATCTCAGATGACTGTAGAGTAAGTGCCCAGGCTTTGAGTCCCAAAGCACAAGAGAAAAGTCCCAGCAGTTTTGCAACAATTGGTATTGAATTAGATTTTATTTTCATATGATGTAGTTTTACTTTTATAGAATTGTTGCTTTGTGGAGCCACTTCTAATCTATTCAGTCTCCTGACCATGTGTCTGTCACAATGCACCTGCAGATTTCCTCTCCCCACTACCACTCTGTGAAAATGAGCACCCCTGCCAAGGGTGTCCAAACCCCTACATGGGACAAACTGAGATTTCAGGCTGGCATCAGACAATTCTCCAAAGCACTTCTGAACTTTGCACTCCTCTTGGATGGCTGTATTGATGGAGACAAGCATGGTGCAAAGTTCTGCCTAAGAAAGGCAGAATCAGAGAGTGGTTGCAGTTGAAAGGGACCACTGGAGATCATCCAGTCCAACCTTCCTGCTCAGCTTCTTGAGCTCCTCACACAGGATTGTGTCTGTGGAAAGAGATTTCACACCCTCTCTGGGAAGTCTGTTCCACACACACAGTAAAGAAATTCATCCTCATGTTCTGGTGGATCTTGCTGGGCATCAATTTCTTCCCATTGCCTCTCATCCTGTTGCTGTGCTACATTGAGCAGAGCCTGGCTCCAGCCTCTGCCACGTCCCCTCACACACCTCAATAGGATCCCCTTGTGGAGGGTGGTTTCAAGTTTGTCCTGCATCCACTAAAAATGTCCAGCATCTACAAAAATCATCCTGCAGTGGCAAGTTCTTAGCTCTTCAGAGAAATCAGGCAGCTGAAATCCCACTTCTGGTGGGTTTTGAAATCCTTGGGGCTGGCTGGGACTTTGATGCCTCTGCTGAAAGATTTGTGGCTGGCTGCAGGTATCTCTAGAAACCCTCAGAAAGGGCTAAGCATTTGAGCCATCTGTAAGGGCTGCAATGTCTCTGAACCTGGTGGCCAGGGAGGTTTTTGGAATTGTGCTTAAATCCAGATCTTAAATCTACCAGTGAGTCAGAATCCATTCACTCAAGCAGCATCTGTGACTTTCTCTGGCTTTTTGTTCTTATTTGCTGCTGGGAAGTTCCCATGGCAGTTCAGACTGTTTTGAGACATCTGTGGTGCAATCCCAAGGCCCTGGGGATGAGTTTGGCTCAGAATTGGCTGTGTTTATACAACAGAAAGAGAGAGAGTCCACAAAATCTTAAGTGTAGGGAAGAACTTTGACCAAAGAGAGGTGTTCAGACCACAACCCACCCCTGCCTGGGTTCTGCTATTTGCAGTATCTGACAGCAAGCAGGATGCAGACAATCCAGCTAATGCTGGCTGTTCTTTCACAGACATCCTCAGTGTCCCTTAAATGCCAGTTCTCCCAGTCCCTTACTGTGTCTCTCAAGTCCTCTCCAGGAGCCTTCAGCACAATTCCAAGGGCATCCTCAGCTCATGTCCCACTAGTTTCCCTTCCACATTCCTCACCTGCTTGGTTGGATGTATAATAGAGAGGACAGTCTAAATCCTTTTTCCTTGGAAAATTGTGGTGTAACAGGACTTGACACCACCCTCTGATGTTCACTGGCCTTTGCAGAAGTTGATGTCAGTGGAATGTCAGTGGAGCTGCTGGTCCATCCAAATTTGGAGAGCCAGCAAAGTGTGAATGTTTCCTGAAAACTGCCTCAGTTCCCCAAATCCACATGGTCCCACCACTGACCTACTGGAAAGGGTTCTCACCTATTTGTCTGCAGGCTGGGACGCCTGGGACACTGAATTATTTTTCAAGAGTCACAGAACCATTTGAGTTGGAAGGGACCTTAAAGCTCATCTTAAAGCCATGGGCTTTAAGACACTTTCCACCATCCCAGCTTGCTCCAAGCCCCATCCAGCCTGGCCTTGGGCACTGCCAGGGGACAGGGGCAGCCACAGCTGCTCTGGGCACCCTGTGCCAGGGCCTGCCCACCCTCAGAGGAATAGGAACTCCTCCCCAACATCCAATCAAATATTTAATGTCCAGGGCAGAAGGCTTGGAATCACAGGGTTGTCCAGAGCCACAGTCTTATTCTGGTTTAAAGACACGAGTGAAGAGTTTTTTCCACCCTTTGGAGCTTCTCTTTACCCTTCTTTGCCCAATAACCTCCACTCTAAACATGGCAAAGGTTTTGCCAATCTTCCCCTTAAATGTCTGTTCCTAACACTTAAGGACAAAAGGCACCTGAAATTCCTTCAAGTCAGGTTTGGGTCACGTGGCCTCCCATCCCCTGATGGGAAGAAGAAGATCTGAAGATTTCATGACTGAGGTTTATTCACCAAGGGGAAGATGAGAGCAAACTCAGCTGGAGACACAGATAGGACAAATTTAGAGCCACACTCATGCTCTCGGCATGATTTTTATTTCTCTCAGATGTCTAAATCTATAAAAAATAAAAGCTGTCCAAAAATGAGATTGCCATGATTTAACAAAAGGATAAGTGCAAAAATTGATCACTTCATGGTCTTATCAGCTCAAAGGAAAAGCATCAAGAACAGCATCATCTTCATATGGGGGTCAGATCTACACTGAGGAGAGGCAGCACAACCCTGTCCTATGTCTCCAGGGGTAGGAAAAACGGGTTAGTGTGTCACAAAATGAAAGAAAATCCAAAATCCAAAACAGTACATAGGTAAAAAATTTAAGACAAATTGACTCACAAGCAGAGAGCAGAGCCTGTGGCATTTCGTTCCACACTCTCTGTTGAGGTTCAGGACTCTGAGGGTGCTACAGGTAGGTAGAAAGTGCAAAGATTGGACAATAAGCAAGAAAATGGAAAGAGTAGAGGTTTCACAAGGTTTGCATCTGCTTGTTGCATTGCTGAAAGAAATCCGTGGATGCTTCAGCTCTCTAAATGCCATTCTCATGGACTCATAGAATCAGGGAATCACAGAATGACAGAATGGTTTGGGTTGAAAGGGACCTTAAAGATAATTTTAAATAGCATCTATGATCTTGTTCTGCTGTGAGAAAATACCTCCTGATATTTGTGTTTGTTTCCTTTCCTCCCAAAGGGACATTCTGCGAGTTGGGGTCACTTTAGCAGGACACCAGAAGAAAATTTTGAACAGTATCCAGGTGATGAGAGCACAGATGAACCAAATCCAGTCTGTGGAGGTTTGATAGCTGCCTGTCCTCCCGCTCCTCCTCCTCGAGGCCCTGCTCCCCTTTGCCCCTGTATGTCCAAGCTCCAGTTCCTGAGTGTTCTGCATGGACCAGAGACAGGCAGCTGCTCTGAGGATCATGGCAGCAGGAGGGAACACCCTGTCCTCAGCAATCAGAAGTCGCCAAGAGTTTCTAGAATTTAAGCAATGGAAAAAGGGAACAAAAAAAAAAAAAAAGACAACTATTTTGAAAAAAAAAAAAAAAACCCGAACAAACTACAAAATATTTTTAAATAATAATAAAGCAATTGCATTCTTGTAAAGGGCTCCAAGACCAATGGGAGTCTCCAAAGGAAGAGAAAAGAGCAGCTTCATGTTTCCTCTTGCACAAGGCTGCTGCAGCTGGACCCAGGCACCTCTGGAGCAGTGGGACTTCTCCAGGAGGAGGAATGCAAGGAAAGGCCACGAGAAGCACATCTCTTCCTCCCGTGGGCTCTGGGAAGGCCGTGAGCCAGGCCCTGCCCAGAGCCCCTGTGAGCAGATCAAACAGGGAGAGCTGAAGCTCTTTGGTGCTGTGAAACCAAGTGCATCTCAGAAACTGATGGACTCCTTCAAAAGCTGAAGACTTTTTTTTTTAAAAAAAAAACAAA
This sequence comes from Urocynchramus pylzowi, assembly GCA_013397555.1. NCBI lineage: Eukaryota > Metazoa > Chordata > Aves > Passeriformes > Fringillidae > Urocynchramus > Urocynchramus pylzowi. The sequence continues at coordinate 49,689 of VZRH01007896.1, read as the reverse complement.
CAAAAACACAACAAATAAACTAAGACTAGAGGAGGCTGTTTCCGACAAATGAGAAGGAATCTGTAATGCCTGGGGGGTGGGGATGGGGAAAACCAATCCTTTTTACATCTCTTATTTTCTCTTGTCATGGAACAGTTTTGTGAGTGACAGTTTCCTAAGGGTCCGTCCATCCACCCTCCAGTGGCATCGTGTCTCATACATATCATTGCTCAAGACTTTTAGTGATATCCTTTCTAGATGCCAATGATCTTTTCCCAGAAGACTTCCCAAGTACAGTATGTAGTAGTTTTTGATTACAAATGCTGACGTGTACCTTTATTTTTTGGTTGTCATTGTTGGGAGATTTGTCCTTTTACATTGTTTTGTTAACATCAGTTTGTGAGTTTGGGGTTGGAAATTTTTTGGTTGGTTGGGGGTTTGGTTTTTTTTTAATGAAAAAGAAATGACATCTCCAAGCATCATATCATCCAAGAACTTAAATCCCTTCCCTGTGGAAGGAAAAATTGCAGCTTATTGACCATATGCCAGGAGAAAAAGGTTTTTTATATGCACATTTCCTCCCGTTTGCTTATTTGTCCTTTCCAATTGGTCGTGGCACAACAGATGTTTGTGGCTGTTGGGGTTCCAGGTGTTTGCCAAAGTGAAATGGCCAGCTCAACTCGGGGGTGAGCAGCATCACAGGGGGGTTGGGAGGGAAATGTGGGAGGGTGGATGGGTTTTGTGAGGGAGTGATGACTCCACAGCTGGCTCCAGAGCCCTTTGAAAGCGTCTGGCTGCTGAGGAAGGTGTTGGATTGGTGCATGGGAAAGGCAGGGCAAGCCCAGTCCTCTCAGAGGAGCTTGTGGCACAGCATTTTAGAGTGGGGATCGTGTCCCTGCAGGTGCCAGGCCGTGCAGGTGGGCTCTGTGCCTTGGGGACCTTGTCCCTTCATTGGGTGATGCAGCTTCAGGCTCAGCCCCTCACGTCAAAGAGAGCCCAGGACAGTGAAAGCTCCAATCCCACCTCTCTGGAGGCAAAATGCTGTGGGTGAAGCTGAATGATCAATCAAGGGATTTGTAAATAACTGAAAAAAAAATCTTTAGTTACTGACCAGGTCTTTGGGATGTGTGAATGCCACCAGCTGAGTGCAGGGAGGTGCAGATGAGAATTGGGTTGTTCTCTGTGCCCAGCACCACCTTGCATCCTTTGAAGCATTCCACACATGGCATTTTCCCACCCATCTCCTGGTCATGGCCTCAGGACTGGTGTTCACAAGCCCTTGTTGCCATTGCCGTGTCATTCCTGGGCTCCTCCTCTTGTTTTTGGCAGCAAGGAGTTGAAGGCATGTTCACTGGGAGCTGCCTGGCTGTATTTTCCAGGAGCTGAATCCAAGAGGAAGTGTGTCTGCTGTGGATGAAAATCCCAAGCTGTCTAGACCTCTGTGGCCAGACATCATCTCCCCAGACTGCTTGTAAAATATGAGGCCCTTTATTAAACACTTCTAGCATTTTCTACTGCCAGACCAGATCCAACAACAAAGCCCTTGCGAGTGGCATCAGATCAGTCCCTACAAGTGAGACTTCTCTCCTGAGCTCTTGCCCTGTCCCAGGGTTTGGTGGTCCAGCAGCAGGGGCTTTCAGTGGAGGAATTGTCCCTCCAGCCCCTGTTAATCCAAAATCTCTAGTGCAGTGTTGTGTTTGTGTTTGCATCCAGCCCAGCCCTGGGTTTGCAGCTCTGGGCTTGCCTGTAGAGATGGCAGCTAGGAGGTGTGTGCTGGTGCCAGGTCCTGTCCTGAGCTCAGTGCCCACAGGGCATCCCCTGTGGCAGCCCCAGCATCTCCCTGCGTGGCTGGCAGGTGGTGCAGAATGGTGTGGAGCGAGGGGCAGCGGGCTGTAGGGTGCAGCTGGCACCTGGATGGGCAGCTCTGCCCTAAATCCAGCCTGGTTTAGCCTGTGTATCCAAAGGGATACTTGGAATGCCTTTGCATCCAAAAAGCACTTGCTCCTGGGAGGTGATGGGCTCAGCTCTGAAAGGACATAAAGATCACTGGAGCTGACTAAACCACAGGAAGTGTTTGCAGAGGGCACACAGGGAAACCAGGAGCTCCCAGGTGTGCCCAGTGCCAGTGTGGTGTGGGACCCTCCCCTGGTGTGTCTGTCCCACATCGTGGCTGCTGTGCTTTGACAAGGAGCAGTTGTCACTGTGTCCCAAAGGCAGGTGAAGCTCTCTGATGGCAGTGCAGGGTGAGGGCAGGATGGTGCTGTGCCAACTGTCCAGCCACAGCCAGGAGTGACCTCGTGCCCCAGAGCTCTGCCAGGAGAGCTCTGCCTGCAAAACTCACCAGCAGATTCCTGTGGGGCAACCGTGTGGAAGGAGCACATGATGCCCTTCTCTTGTCCTCCCCAGACAATTCCTAGCTGTTCTCTGCCACCCCCTACATTCCTGCAGACACTAAAGAGGAGCAATGCCCATCCCTAAAGAGCCACCCAGGCCCTGGAAGGGCACTTCAGGTCTTCTTCATTTGGAGACATTTTGTCTCAATGCACTGAATCTCCTTGCTGGCTGCTTCAGACACATCTACCTGCCAGACCCAGCCCACTGTGAAGGACAGGTCCCAGTGCCACAGCCCCCAGAGCTGTGGCAGCCATCTGTAGGACAGAGAAATCCCATCCTCGTCTCTTCTTCTGACCAAAAATCACACGGTGGTGGTGATACTAAAAGTAACACCTTCCCATCTGTTTATACCAGACATGGCTGTGACATCTGTGTTTGGCTGTGTAGGACTAATGGAGAGCTGGACTAAAATAGGCATGGTGCAGAAAACACTGCAGTTTTCTGCATCCTTCAGCTCTCCTGGGAGCACGAGGAACCGAGTTCCTGTCAAGTGCTTTGGTTGTAAACGCCTCTGGCACATGCTGTAGTGAGGGCAGAGGCACTGGAGTGACAATAACATTTTTATTTCATGGGTCTCCAATGTACTGCTACGAAATGGGAGTCTAATGGAAAACTTGGCGTGTTTCAAGGAGAAAAGGGAAAAAGCACTTGCTAACATTGACACTGTGAAATGCTGTTGTGCATGTGCATGTGTGCATGTGTGGGTACGTAACAAAAATCATCACATGGAGATTTTCAGGCAGCTTGTTGCAATTTTCACATTTCCCCTCTACCTTTCAAGCTACCTCCCAGTCCTTCCCTTCTCCCATTCCCATTTCCTGCTGAGGATCAGCCTGTGGAGGGCATTTGGTGGGAATGCTGAGCAGGTTGGAAGTTCTCAGTTGGTTGGACAGTGATAAGTTCAAATATTGCAGAGCATCACAGGGCAGAGCAGAGGAAGCAAAGCATATGTGGACAGTAAAAAGTTAAAATATGTTTTGTGGGTCATTTCCAGCTGTTGCCAGCAGCCCATTTGCTGGAATTACAGCCCAGAGGTGTGAAGGAGAAAGAAAAAAACAAACCTGTAAGACACAGCACTGCCATGAGGAATCATTTGTCCTAGTGGCTGTGGGGACACAAAACAGGGCATGATGAGCTGCCCTCCCTAAAGGATCTGCTCTCCTCCCCAGTAAACCCTCAGAACTGCCTTTCATGAATTAGTGGAGATTGGTGCTTTTCAGCAGCTGAGGAGCTTCTCCTCTCCATAACATCCTCACTGCCGAGCAGCAGCTTCCAAAGGCAGCAAGCCGTGATGGGGCTTCCATGTGATCCAGATAAACGTGGCTGTCCCAGGCTTTCCCATTGCTGCAGGGTTCCTTTAGTGCTGTACTCCCAGGGTGGACTGGGATCCACCCCATGGCTCCACTGCAGTTGTACATCAGGGGCAGCTCATGCCAGGGTGAGAGCCATGTGCAGGGCAGGGCTGGGGGGCCTGGGGACACAGCAGAGCTTCACCCTTGTGAGCTCTGCCTTGTGAGATCAGCCACACAGGGACTGCTGGCTCCTGTTAGCCCTTTCCCCAAACCAGGATCCTGCTCTCTTCCCTGGCTAATGAGCACTACCTAGAGCAGCTCCCTCCTGGCCTGGCCTGAGCTGAGCTGAGCTGAGGAGAGGGACCTTCCTCAGCATCAGCTGCACAGGGCTTTTCCCACACTCCCTGATGCTGTTCTTGGAGTTTGGGTTAAAGGAAAGGTTCTTTCCCAGGATTCATCACCCAGGCTGTGGATTAGCAGTGGCCTGTAGAGAGAACCTCTTGGAGGGTTTGAGCAGCTGAGGAAACTTGTTATATTTGCCAGGCTGATTTATATGAATCCTGTAGTCAGGGCTTGAACTCTGCTGCATCGTTAACTGTTGTATCCTCTGATGATGCAATAAATCTGGGACTGCCTTGGATGTACAACAGAGTACTGGAAGTGTCACTGCTGTCTGGTTTGGTTTAGTGGAGTTTATTGTTTTAATGTAAATCATCTTCTTTCCTGCATGCCTAACTCGAGGCTGATTTAATGTAGGTCTTTTTCCATCCTCAAAAATGTTACATATTTGCAAGCTCTTCACATACAGGATCCAACCTTTTTTATCTACAGTCACGTTTTGGCCTTTTTTATTTAAACTTGTTCAGGACATCTTTGCTTCTTGTAATTCTTTGCCCTTCCCAGGACACAACCTTGGCCTGTGTTTGCTTCCATACGTGTTCTAATCTTCCACTGCTCTCCTAGAAAACTCCCTGCACTCTCCAAATATTTCCTGGAATTTACCTCCTTGCTGTCCCTGTGTAAACTCCTGCCAACTCCACTGACAAATGTTATTTGCAGAAATTTGGGACTGGAAGCAAGAAGTCCTCTCTCCCCACAAATCTTTCCCTGAATCTACATTCCTGCTGTCTTAAAACTTATTCAGCAGTATCTCTCCCTTTTTTCTCCTTTTTAAATTCTGCAAGAAGTTCCTCTGTGAGCTCTGCAAGAGTGCAGAGCAGTGCCACTCTGTCTCGCTGTCTGATTCCACGGGGACATCCCAGTGCCCCCACTGCCACCCCTGCAAACAAACCACAACTCAGCCTTGCGTGCCTCGCTTTTTATCAGGAACTCCGTTTTGCCTTCATGAAAAAAAGAACAACAAACACTTGGCTGATCCATTTCCAGCTCTTCTGTTCCAGTAAACTTCAGGAATTTTTCACTTGCCTCAACTGTAGCTTCTACTTCTACCTCTGGGGTTGGTCTGAAGCTCTTGCACAGATTTCGTGCCATATCCTTTGGTTATTCCAACTAAGTCTGGGAGGGAAGGAATAAATTTTGTCTTTAAGAGCCAAACATCTGTGTTATGAAAAACTAATGGAAGGGGTTCAAGGAGGAGTCCTGCCCATGGCAGGGAGTTGGAACAAGGTCCTTTCCAACCCAAACCATTCCAGGGTTCCATGAGGACTGGGGGAAGTACGTTACTCTACCTGAGGATGAAGCTGGCAGTCAGATCCCCTTTTTCCCCAAATTGCCTTTGGTCTGCACTTCCAGCTCACTGACTCCAGGCTGAGTGGGCTGGGTTGGGAAATGGAGGTTGATAAAATCTCCAGTCTGGGACAGATGGTGTGGCAAACCCACAGCCTGGCTTGGCCTTTGCTGGTGGAGAATAAATGTGAAATCTCTGATTGCTATCAAATATTGGCATTCAGGAGCCTTCACACAAGGTCACGAGCCAGTGAATTTTTGATGTGCTGGCTCTGCAAATGCTGGAGATGCTTTTGTTCTCCTCCACTCAAAAGGGATACACAGAAATGAAGAAATAAATATACAGATAGGTGCAGCCAGATCAGGGCTTCTGTAACAGCCAGAAGTCTGTGGGAGGTATAAAAGATAAACAGATTTTGATTCTTGATTCTGGCCGAGGTAAACCACAATGATAAAAAATTCATGCCCCTAAATCAGGAAAGATGTGAGAAAGATGAGAAAGTGGCAGTCACTGTTTCTGACAGTTAACAGCTCAAAGGCAGGGGAAGCAGAATATTCCTTGGCACAGGGCACAGTGGTCTCATGGGTGGAACACGGATACCCAGCACTAGATGGATTGATAGGAAAAGGAGAGATGACTTTAAACTAAAGGAGGATAAGTTTAGATTGGATTTTAGGAAGAAATTCTTCTCTGAGAGTAGAGAGGCCTCTGCACAGGGTGCCCAGAGCAGCTGTGGCTGCCCCTGGATCCCTGGCAGTGTCCAAGGCCAGGTTGGATGGGGCTTGGAGCAGCCTGGGACAGTGGAAGGTGTCCCTGCCCATGGTGGGGGAGGGGCACTGGATGGGCTTTAAGGTCTTTTCCAACCCAAAATGTTCTGGGATTCAAAAGGTGACTGGACAAACTTTTAAAAAACTAATCTTGACACAAAAATACCTCTTCCAGTTTCTCTGGGTCATGGATGCCTGGGGGCACAGGGTGTATAACAGGATTCCTGCAGAAATTCTTTTATTCGATCGTATTCTTGGGACTGACACGTTCTACATCTCTTAAAAGCCCAAACACTCCATCAAGCATCATTGATTTTCCATTTTCACTCTTTCTGGGGAAGGATTTATGTGTGGAGCCAGAGGGCTTCCTATTTCAGAGGAAACCACTTGCTTCCTCCTCCCAATTTCTTGGGCATCCCAAGGCATCCCTGGGTCTCAGAGGTGCAGTGGGACATCAGTGCCTCAAACAACTGGAAAAGCACAAAAAGAGAGATTGACTGGGTGATCCATCATGTGTTGGAAGCTCTCTGTGGAAACATTCTTACCTCAAACCTTCTTTCATGACCCAGAGAACCTTAGGAGTGCTGGGTCTGAGACATCCCTGTCCTTCCCTTGCTCTGCTCTAGAGAGACCTCTGACAGTGAGATTTGTCCCTCTGCATGGCTGGCTCGGCCTCCTCACCTGCTGGTTGGTTGGGAATCTAACCATGAGTCCAAATGGATGTGTCAGAGCTGCCTCAGAAGTTAAAATCAGGAAAGGAGACTGTGAAAAACTTCTAAAATGGGCAAAAAGCTCTTGGTGCAATGGAGCAATTCAGGGCTAGGCTGGGGGAGTGCAGGGAAATCCCAGAGGGGCCCTAGAGCAGGCACTGAGTGTTGAGGGCTCCAGGACAAGATCCAGGCAGGGATTAAGTGCAAGGTTTGGTTTTGAGTGGTGGCCCAGCTCTGAAAATGAATTTGTTCTTTATGTCCTGGGGACAACTTGGATCCAGACATTAAAACCCTTTGTTGCTTGGTCTGCCTTGATGGCACGAGTGAAAAGGTCTTTGGCATGGGCAGGGATTTTTGTCCCTCTGCAGAGCAGCTCAGGAATGTGGGAGAAGGTCCAGGCTGGAGATGAAGGGTCCCTGACTGTGTATTCCTGGCCCCTGCAGACCCTTGTGAGCTGTAGGGGACCAGGGAAGGGACAGGTTTGCTTCACCAGTGCTTCTTGCTTGGCCCAACCTGGGCTCTGATCTCCAGGAGGAATGGATGGGTTTATGAGCTCTCTGATGGTTCTTTTTTCCTCTAAAAATCCCAGCTTCTGTGTCTAGGATCCCAGGAGCATTGGGATCATAGGAAAACCCCAGCTTTTAGTGAAAGACAGTGCAGCCCTCATGTGAGGTGGCCAAGGTTCGGGGCTGTGGGTTTCATGTTGGACAGCCCAGCTCCCAGTGACCACTTTGTCCATTCCCACCCTACCTGAGCACCTCCTGGTGTGTCCTAGAGCCCAGCCCAGGCTTTTTACAGGACTGAAGTACAGAGAAATAAAGTTCAGATTGCAGGAGTTCCTAAAATCCTCCAGGGTTCTCAAGTGATGACTTGCTCAGGCTGAGGCCATCAGGTGTGGCTGGGTCCCTCAGGTCTGTGGAAGCACTGGCCATCCATCCCTCAAGCTCCAGAGTTTTCTTTCAAGCTGTTCAACATTGGAGGCAAGTGAAACAGCCCAGCTCCCCCTGCCCAGGATCGGCCATGGGCAGGGGGACAGACAAGTGTGGTCATTCCTGTCCTGTCCAACAGTGGGATCTGAGCAGTGAAAAGCCTGGTTTGAGCAGAGGAGGAAGGAAAGACTCCTTGGAGGGTGAGAGAGGTGGAGACCCTAGGCAGGAGTTGCAGTCTGTGGATGCCCTGACAAGGAGAGCAGTCCCTGGTGCCAGGCTGTGGGCGTCCCCCTGGATCATCCAGGTTCTCCTGCCCAGGTCCTGGCTTTGCTTCTCCCCTCCTCAGCATGGTCCTCCAAGACCCCTCATCACAGCACATCCCCTGCCATCCTGCTGGAGATGGAGGGGGAGAAATCAAGGATCAGAGATGGGGGCTTGCATCTGCTTCTTTTTTGTGGATCTGCAGCCCCTGCATTGGAGATTTCTGTTGGGTGCCCTCCTCCAGTGACTTCTCCATTCACTTTTCAGCCTGTGACTCTTGCACCCTTTCCTTTGTCATTGCTTGTCCTCTACCTTCAGCTCTCTGTGCTGTTTCTCTGCCCTCTGTCCCCTCCCTGGCATGGAAGGGCTGGATGGTTTGTCCAGGTTTGGGCCATCACCAGGGGTTCCCTTCCTTGGAGCTGGCTCAGCACATCTCTGCAGGGAACCTCTACATCTCTTCCCATTAAAAAATCCCCCCTTTGCCTCCCTTTCTTTCTGGAAACATCCACCTCACATCACAGATCTTCCTGGATAAAGCAGCAGAAAGTTGTATGAGGGCAGGTCTGGTGTGTGAGGATCCCTGGCCAGTGTTCCCTGGGACAGTTCAGGGAAGAGGCTCCAACCCTGCCTCTTGCCAGGGGACAAGGAGCACATCCATCGGTGTCAGAACACGATTTGTGTTTCCAGGTTTGCTTTGGAAGGGCTTGCTGACCTCGTGTCACTTCCTGCCATGCTGTTTGGGCTGATGTGAACTCAGTCTGTCCAGGGAGTGCTTGGAGGACCTGGTTTAAGTTTGGGGAGCCTGGGGGTTTTCCAGCCCCTGAAGCCAGAGCTGAGGTGTCACAGTTCTTGCTGGATAAATGAGCCTGGTGCTTCCAAGCACGTCCCAGATAAAGGCATGACCCTTCTCACTTCCCCAAGCCGTGGTCTGAGAGCAACTGGGGAGCAGGAAACAGGAGTTTGGGAGCTCAGAGATCTCTCAGGATGAGCTGGGCACAGGTATCCAAACCTCCTTCCTGTGCCATCATCTGCCATGGGCTTCTGAGGAACTGAAGAGCCAAGGTAGCTGTCTGTGCTCCCCTTGCAAAATACTCCTTGCAGGAAAGGTCTTTTCCTAGCTCAGATACCAAATCCCAAGCAGGTCCCAGAGGGAAGGGAGGGGTGACAGTGAGGTGGCAGGTGGCAGTGAGGTAGCAGGGGGGATGTGGCAGGGAATTGTCCATCAGGGCATTGGCTCCTGTGATCTGCTCACGGGGCCCTCCCACAGGACATGATGTGACAGCATCTGTTGGGAAGTGTCCTTCCCTGGAAGATTTGTGGATGAGCTGCCAATGGCACAGGGAAGGTTTGCAGGGAGAGGAGGCTTTGCCAGGCTCTGACCTCGTGGTCATGGCTCTGGGAGGAACTGCAGAGTGGGTTGGGGAAATGGGGTGAGTCCTTCAGCCACCCAAAGGCAAGGGTGTCAGCACTGTGTCCTGTCCTGCCCTGGCACCAGTCCCAGGATCCATCAGCTGGGCTCCAGGGTGTCCCCAGCCCTGGCTTCCTGTTCTTGCTGTGTGTTGGCCGTGACCCTGAGGACAACAGAACACTTTTCATGACAGTATTTGTATTTTTTTTACTTGTGAATGGGGAGATCATGTGCAGGTCCTTGTTACACAGGGATGTGTCTTCCATTCAGCCCAGGGCTTCCCTGGCTTTGTCAGATGTCTTTCGATGTTACTGAGAATAAATAAATAAATAAATAAATCAGATGTATTTATAAAGGAAACAGAAACCTGCTGCTCCAATGCCTTTGTAGGAGTATTTTTAACAAAACATTTTTTCAAAATAAATGTGAATTGTAAAGTTTGAAGCATTTGCTTGTGGCTTTCCTTTCTAGGTGCTTTATCCAACTTTTCTCCTTCCCAATAATCCTGCTTGGGTGTAAATATGAAGGCAAAGAAACAAGAGAGATATTGATTACTTAAAAGGGAGAAAACATGCCCAGAACTTGTTTAGTGCCTGGTGAATGACTGCAAGATAAACAGATACCATTGTTACCCTGCTTAAACCATTTAATCTGAATAATTAACCCTCAAGTGTAGCAATAAATTATCCACTCTGTTTGTCACTAACTTGTTCTTTAGTTAGAATATACTGCAAATTTATATGTGCACATGTTGGAGTATTTCAGGTTAGAACTTCAGTGATGATCTTCCTTTTCTTCATTATTCATGGAAATATCAATGCCCAATGGATTGACAAACAATTGTAAAGAGGAGAAGGAAATTCAAGGCATTTCAGTGTCTAAGCAACCAACCCCCAGCTTGAACTCTGTGTTGGGAGTAAATCACAGCTGTTTTCATGGGAATCTTGATCCCTTGACAATTCTGTGTGTAAAAACAAAAAACAAAAAACAAAAAAAAAAAAAAAA
>VZRH01007896.1:0-39172 GCA_013397555.1 Urocynchramus pylzowi | reverse complement strand
AAAAAAAAAAAAAAAAAAGAAGAAAAAAATTAAAACAAAGGAAAATCCCATATATGAGGGATTATTGTAAATCAGTGAAAAGATCAAGTCCTATGGAAATTAATTTGATTTTATTTTAATTAGCATCCACAAATTCTTCTCTGCAATGATCTTTCAACCCTGAAAGAGCCCCCATCAAGAGAACAAGGTGTAGCTCAGATGATTGATATAAATAATGCAGTGAATAATCTTCACAGACCATTGGCTGTCATAATCCAACATTCAGCTGCAATAAAGAGTTTGACTCATAAGAAGAGAACATCAATAATTCAGTTTATAGTCACAGATCCGTGTGTCTGGTTCTGTCACCCTCCTACTTCTTTTCCGAAGGAAAAAGGCATTTCTGCATGGATTTGTCAGGAGAAGCTTGGGTTTGATTTTGCAATTGAGGCAAACATTTCTGCAGTTGTAAGACACTTCTGTGCAGCTGGAGCTGGGGATCCTCCTGGATCTCTGGGTCTGAACCTGCCTGCTCTGATCCTTGCTCAGGATCAGCCACACAGCCCCGAAATGGCAGCAGGAAAGATGGATGGGAAACCCTGGACTGAAACCAGTGAGCCCAGCAAGGCTTTGATCTGGTTGTGAACCAGCCCCAGTCCTTCTGGCACCACACAGCTGCTGCAGCTGAGCAGGGCATACGTTTTTCCTTTTTTGTTGGGTCCTGGAAAGGCCCTGAAGGTGTCTGGGGAGGGAGGGAGCCTTATTTCCTGCAGGGACAGCTCTTCCCAGGAGCCCTTGGTGAGCAGCAAGGGGTATGAGTCTCAGGAGCAGGAGGATGGGAAAACAGGATCCCTGAGAGGGAGCAGGTGGTTCTGACCTGCAGGGAAGTGGGTGAAGCTGTTGTTTACCCACCCTGGCACTGGCCCTGAGCCAGTTCTGCAAGCAGAACAAGCACAGAGGAGGGTCTGGGAAGGCAGTAAAGGCACTCATTGCCTTAAATTAAAGCTCACCTCCCACCCCACTGGCCACTTCAGTTTATGAGGGAACAGTGCTGTCTTCATCTGGGGTAAGACCTGACCTCTGTTGGAAACCTATTGAACAGATGATGGGGTCAGGATCAGCTCCCAGGGACTTCTCTGGGCACACCTGAGATGCTTCCCAAGGAAGTCACATATTCAGCAATAGTGGTGCAGGTTGGCCTGGGGCAGGCAATTCCTCCTGGCTCTCCCACTGGACCAGGAGCCCTCTCAGCTCCCCATTTCTCCTCACAGCCCTACGTGAGCACCTGGTCACTCCCTCTCCCCCAGTGAGGCCCTGGACACTTTCCTCCATCTGCACCGAGGGGGGAAAGAACCTGCAAACAATTCAGGGAGGCTCCTGAGCCCAGGACCAACTGGCAAACCTGAGAGAGGTGACACTTTGCAGGATATCCTGGGAGGTGGAACACTTGTACTCGAAGCTGCTAATAAAAACAGAGCAATGGATCTTTCACGTAGCTACAGGCAAAATACCTGGCACAGAGATCAAGAAGTGTTTGGACCAAGCTCTTGGGCACAGGGGGGGATCATTGGGTTGTCTTGTGCAGGATCAGGAGCTGGGCTCCGTGCTCTGCTTCCTTGCTCTCAGAGCAAACCATTAAAAAAGGAATCTCAGCTGGATGGGTCTGGTGTAAAAACTTAAATTTCCCAGGCTGTAAGCTTGTCCTTTCCTGCTCCAGGAAGGGAAGGTGACAGCACAGTGCTGTTCTGGCCCCTACCATCCATTCCCCCAGTAACTGATCTGCTTTGAAAAGAGTGCCAACAGCAGCCCCAAACCCCCACCCCCCCCAGGCTTCTCTGCTACACCCCAGGAAGACACAGCAGTGAGTGCTGAGTAGTTGAGAATTCCCTCCCATCACCCTGATGCAAGTCAGGCAGAACTCAGTGGGAATCAGTGGAAAAACACTGAGAGGAAACTGCTGTGCAATCAGAATCTATCCTGGGAGTGTAGGGCTGCAATTTCCACAAGTTATAGAGACCCAAAGGGTGAATTTGAAAGGGATCCAGCTCTAGGTCTCAGCAATCCCTGCTTGAGACCCACATGTGAGCTCAGGCCCCAAGGGGCTAAGTCATGATCCCCAAAACTGTGCTTTTAAGCACCTGGATTTCTGCCCCAGGAGAGCCTTGACCTGCCAGAGCCTTGGTCAGCTCCAGCCAGTAGGAAGCCTGGTGGCCACTGCTGGGGTCATTTTTACCTTTCATTACCAAGCCCACTCTGAGGGCCAGCCTTCAGTTTGGAGTGGTTTTCCTGTACTCCTGACTGAGTTCCTCTTCCCTTCACAGTGACCTGGTGATGATTTGCTCTCACCTGCAACGCCAGCAGTGAGCCCCTGAGTTCTGGTATTTGTGCTGAGATGTGGAATCACAGAATAACCATGGAATCTGAGAGTGCCAGACTGGTTTGGGCCGGAGAGGAGCTTTAAAGCCCATCTTGTTCCACCCCCTGCCATGGGCAGGGACACCTGCCACTATCCCAGATGGCTCCAAGCCCTGTCCAGCCTGGCCTTGGGCACTGCCAGGACTGGGACAGCCACAGCTGCTCTGGGCACCTCCCTCAGTGCTTTCCCAGCTCCATAGTTCCCTGAAAAGATCCCAACAATGCTCCTGGTGGGTTTCCCAGGCACCCTGTGCCCCAGCTGCTGTGGTTGATGCTCTCTGTTACATCAATTCCTGCCAGGAAGATTTTCACAGCTTCATTCAGGGTTCTCTCTGTGCAAAAGGAAGAGTGGGAGATCAGTTCCATTTTGGCACTCTTGGCTCTGAAGTTACACCAATATCTGCAGTTCTGGGTAGCAGAAACAATTTCTTCCTTGCTGCAGATGCATCATCCTGACTGAATATTTTATGTTTGCTTACCCATTTCACTCCTGTGGGTTTGTATGGAATATTTCTCTCTGATTTTATGTCAGTATTCCTTTAATTTACTGCTGAAAGTAACGATTCCTGTGTTGTTTGGCCGATAAACATCCTTTCTGGTGTGTTTGTGTCTTACACTGCCTTAGACCCTGCATGAAATTTTAATTTCTCTTTGCTTAGCTCTGGGTTTGCTTTCTCCCTCAGCACAATGCAGTGAAGCCTTTGTAGCTCTGCTCGTTCACAGAGCATTGATGTCGACTTCCCATGCAATTTCCTGCTTGTTTGTGTTCCTCTGACAGTTTTTTGCCTTATCTGGTGCAAGTCAGAGCTCTAAAAAAAAATATATGTCTGCCTTTTTGGAATGTGTTGGTGTCATAAATGTATAAAATCTGATATTTTGAGGCACTGCTTCTATTGTGCTTTCTTTCCTTGGCTTTTTCTGGTCTGCAGACTCCTGTATAATAGTTGATTTTCCAGTGATTATTAGATACAGGGCATTTTTCTTGAGGCAGTTTATCCATTGTCTGCAGTGTTCCTTCTTTGCATATTTATCTCCCTTCTTGTATATTTTCTTATTTGTTTTTCACAGTTTTGACACTTTTTTGCTGCGTCCCAGACTGGTTTGGGTTGGAAGAGACCTCAAAGCCCCTCCAGTGTCATCCCTGCCATGGCAGGGACACCTTCCACTGTCCCAGGTGCTCCCAGCCCTGTCCAGCCTGGCCTTGGGCACTGCCAGGGGACAGGGGCAGCCACAGCAGCTCTGGGCACCCTGTGCCAGGGCCTGCCCACCCTCAGAGGAATAGGAACTCCTCCCCAACATCCAATATTTTCATGTTTTCTCCAGCTCACTCTGAGCCAGCCCCTCTTTATCTTGTGCTCACCAGCCTCCATCACCCCTCTGCCACCAAGAGAAGTCACTGAGAGCCTCAGTTCCTCTCATCAAGGCCTTGGTTATTGTCATCAAGGCTTTTTTATCCTTTATTCTTTGCTTTCAGGGCATTCAGCAGCCAAACCAAAGACCAGGAGCATCTTGGCTCATTGTTGGGCCATTTCCACCACGAGCTCACCCTTTTCATGTCTTTGCTCAGGGACAGACCAAGAGCAGATGAGTTTCCTACAGCCTCCAGCAGCCTTAGGAGCTGTAACCACTTTCCAATACACTTTTGGTGGCAAAACACAGTGAAAGCTTTGACTCCTCAGGTCTTCCCAGGCACATTTGCAAGGGAATCTGCAATTCCCTTATGCTGGATATGAATTCCCACAAGTTCCCAGGCATCCCAGGGCTGTGTGACCAGGCAGTCGTGGCTTTGTGCAGGTTGGGAGCCCCAGTGGGAACATCCCCCCCTCCCTGGGGCTGCAGCACCCCTCAGAAATGGCCCTTTCCCAATTCCAACCAGCTTCATTCCTTGGCCACCAGCCTTCACATAAATAGAGATAAATATTATCCTTTAGAGGGACTCAAATGTAGAATTGTAGTGTTCTACCAAACCTCTTCCTTCCACACTTTCACTGAATATTAGCAATGAATTTAGACTTTTTTCCTTGGTTTTTTTTTTTTTTTTAATTCCTAGCCAAGCTGTTCCACAGATCTGACTATTATTAATTTTATTTTCTGTTGTATCAAATTTCTTTTAGTCATTGTATATTTATTTTGGTAAGAATTTTAATGGTATTGGTTTGCAGTCTCCTCTCTTAGTCCTTTATGCCATGTTTTGTTTAACATTTTAATATCTAAATAAGGTTCTTTCTTGTGATCTTAATGGAAAATCCATCAGAGTATGAAATGCAGCTCAGCTTAAGTGAAGATCCAGGCTCACTACAAGCACAGTAAAATCAAACCCCAGCTCTTAGGATTTGTTGATAAAAATCAATTAAAAGTGTATTTCAGGTCAATCTAATATATATAAACTGCCAGGATGAGATAACATAGATAATAGGATGTTGTGGTTCTCAATTAATCAGATCAGGCCACATATATGAAAGTGTCACATTTATGCTGGTTAGTACATTATTCATGAGAATTTATGGAGCTGGGAATGCTCTCAATGGGAAGATTTGCAGAGAGGGAAATAAATGCAGTGTCAGTGGTCATGCAGTGGAAAGGGAATAATCAATTGTTCATTTTCCAAACCAAGGGGAGAGGGCAGGATGCTCAAATCAAAATGATTTTTTTTTTTTTGCTGGGTTTTGTTTGTTTTGTTAAATAAAATAAAAAAATAAAACCATGCACACCATCCCTGAGGAATTTAATGAGAATGAAAAGAACCCTTTTTGGTTTCACAAATTCATGTGTCCCACGAGAAAGAGTAGAATAAAATAAAAATCCCAAATGTAATTTCTTCTTCTTGTTTCCCCAATGTAAATATCTTACAGATGTTCTTCTGAGTCAAAGGTAAGATCATTTCATGTGAAAATGTCACAAGTCACTGGTCTGGCTGGTCAGGCAGATGATTCTCTGTGCAGTGCTTGGAGGAGGATTGGTTTGACTTCAAAAAAATTCTGTTTTTTCTGGTTGAAAAGATTCACCACACAATGCGATTTTTTACTGATTTCCATCCTTCCTGAGCTCTTCCTTTTTCCTTTGCAAATGTGTTTTTAGCAGCAAATCTGGACATATATGGATGTGTGTGTGCTGGGGGCGTGTCAATAATTTCATTTACTGAGTGCAACAAACCCCCAGTCCTGCACCCCCAGCCCTCAGTTCTGGGCAACTGCTGGGGGGAAACAAAGGGTGAAATTGCCATTAGAAAAAAAAGCAATGGGAATTTATAGAGAACAAATAATGCCATAAATCCAGGGATGGTGTAGAAAATGGCAGTGGATTTTTACAACGAAAACATGCTCCGATCCCTGGTGACAGCCAGCAAGGCTCAGTGAGCTGCAGCGTGACAACAAATCCACATGGACAGCACAGCCTGGTGGAGTGAAAATGGCAGGAGGGACTAAATATGGGAAACCCTTTTGTTCAGATTAAAATGTCCTTTTTGTAGGTATTTACTGGGGAGGGGAAAAAGAGGAGGGAGATTAAACAATAATGAATTTCTTTCACTGGAAAGATGTAAACTTAATTCATTTTTTCACTGGTACATGGAAAGAAAGCTTGAGTTTACACTTGGTTTTCAATAAACAAAAGATGTCTAAAATATCTGAAGACAGGAAATAATTATTTGTGTACTTTTCTGTTTTTTTCTGATGCCTTGGTGTCTGGAGATGTTGCTCTGACTTTATTTCCTCCCTAAATTACATTATGCAACTTTTCAAAACACCAAACAAGGTGTTGCATTCTGCATCACTTAGTAAGAAGCTGGTTTTCCCTCTTGGAAATCTCCTGCTCAGTTGTTTTGCCACTCTAAATCAGATATAATGATTTAAGGTGTCTTGCTCTTTATATCAAAATTTTAAGTTTATTCAAAGCTCTGCGTTACCTTTCTTGTGCCTTCTGCTCTACATCCAAGTAATCATCTCCATTTCAGTATTTTGCTTGTTGCATATCTGCCAGATAATTTTCTAATAGTTTAGTGTTCCACACTGAGCCTCAGCTTTCTCTCTGCTGCATTTGTATCCTTTTCTATTTCCCCTTTTTCCACTGCCTATCTTCTTGACGAAGCTGTGAATGTCAGCTGGGCATCCCAGGCTGATTCTGTGAATGTGCTGGTGGCCCCTCTCCCACAGCAGACCCTTGTCAGAGCTGCCTGGTCTAGACTGACACACAGCTCGGGATAAGGGGGGTTTTAGTGACCCCAGACGATTTCTGATCACACCCTCAGGCCAGCACTTCCATACTCCCACAGGAAACATTGCCTGGAGCTGTTCCTGCCCCTTTCCCAGACACTCTCCCTCTGAAAGCCGTGGAGGGGGTGGCTGATTCCCAGAGAGTGGAATATTCACACCTTGTGGGTAAGATTTCCATGTTGATTGTTATGTTCCCCATTCAGGTATATTTTGACAAGACTTGGGAGCTGGGTCTGGCAATAAGGCAGCAACGTGGAGCTCTCTCCAGCTGGGACAGTTTCTTTCCTCCTTTCCCTCTCACCCTGTATTCCCACAGGTTCATGGGAAGGAAGTTGTTGTACAAAGAGCAAATGTGCATTTTCAGCAGCAAGAGTAGGAGCTGCTGCTGGCAGTGAGTACATGGAAGCAGTGAAGGGGTCCCTCACCAAACAGTCCAAGCAGTGGTACAGAAATGGGGGGTGCAGTAATTTCAGCTTCCTCCAAGTTCCATGTGATGCTGCTTTACCCACATTGTCTAACATGTGTGTGTGTTTGAAAAGAATAGAAGAGTCTCCCTAGGTATTGAAGACTAGAAAGCCTTTAGCTTTCTCCAAAGTAACATCTCCCACAGTCTGTTTTAGACTTGAGGCTGTCAGAGTGA
The DNA here is from genome assembly GCA_013397555.1 of Urocynchramus pylzowi. Classification (NCBI taxonomy): domain Eukaryota; kingdom Metazoa; phylum Chordata; class Aves; order Passeriformes; family Fringillidae; genus Urocynchramus; species Urocynchramus pylzowi. The sequence goes on along the minus strand of VZRH01007896.1, from coordinate 31,927 downwards.
TCTCATCCTTAGTGCAAGACCATGGTCAGCATCCTCCTGGGCTTCCCTCAGCCTCCCTAGTGCTGTTTGTGACAGGAATCTCTGCCCTGCTGGGGTGTCTGTGGTGTAGGACCACCGAGGGGGTTGAGTTGGAAGGGACCTTAAAGATCATCATTCCCATTCCATCCACAGCCTTGTGAGCAGCAGTTTTGTCTGAGTCTCTAGAGTCTCCCACCACAGACAGCACTGGCCCATGAGCCTGAAGTTCTTCCTTGTACATGTTTTGGGTCATCCCTGACAGAATTCCTGGGACAGCAGGGGAAGTGCTCCAGAGAATTTTCTTGGCACAGGTATTGGCAGCAGCAGCTGCTCAACACCCTGGGTCCCAACGTTGTCTGTGGTGGGAGACTTGGAGACTCAACAAAACTGCTGCAGGGATGTGGCCCACGAAGCCATGGATGGAATGGGAAGGATGATCTTTAAGGTGCCCTCAAACCACTCTGTGATTCCAGACCACAGAGACCCCAGCGGGGCAGAGATTCCGACACTGACAGCGCCGGGAGGCTGAGGGGAGCACAGGAGGATGCTGACCATGCACTGGTCTTGCACTAAGGATCAGATGACCCTGGCAGCCTCAAGTCAAGAAAAGACAGTGGGAGATGTTACTTTGAAGAGAAAAAAGGCTTCCAAGTCTTTAATCCCTAGAGAGGGTTGGGGTTTCTCCCACCCACTTCCTCCTGCTGCTCCTACCAGGAAGCCTTTTCCATCAGCCTTTGCCTTGGACAAAGAGTACACACCCACTGCTCTGTACAAAAGGTAGGAAAACCCAATGTTTGGTGATTCCAGTGGATTTTTCCACCCAACATGTATTGGGAAAAACATTTCAGGAAAATAAAACCACAACAAATCAAGGTCACAAGAGTTTGCCAATTCAAACTGCTCAGTGGCCTGGATTTATGATTTTTTTTTTCTTTTCCAATTAAATTCACCTTCCCTAAGTGGGGATTTCACACCCCTCGTGTTAAATAAATTGGTGTCTGGACTTTTATGAGCTTTGGCAGGAAAAAGTAGCCAGTCAACCAAGAAAAATCCTGAGCTTTTGGATGGGGGCATCCAGGATTTCAGGCTCACATCTGAACCAAAGGAATGCTTGTGAGACGCCCTTTGATGAGTAAAGACAATCATTTTGATGCAATTTATAATTAAATATTGTTGTGTGTCTCCATTCTTCCAGAACCTCCCCCTGCCACTGGAGTTTCATGGGGGTTATTTATGCATCGGTGATATATTCTGAATGCCTCACTAACATTGACGGATATTACACTTGATGTTTTTCCTTATGTCCCTTTGGTGGTGCAAATGTGAGAAAGGGCAATGAACTTTCGATGACTCTCTTGTAAAAAAAAAAAGATTTTTTTCATCGGGTTCAAAAGTTCAGCGCGTCAAGAGAAATCATCTTCTTGGCGCCATTGCGCGAGGGGCGGGCGAATTTTGGGGAGATTTTTGTCTTACAGTGAGAGATAATTATTCTGGGGTGCAAGTTTGGTAATTGTCACCACCAACTGGCTTTCACACGACTATGTTGGTAAATTAGTTGGTAAAAAATTGAGTGTTTTCCTCATCCTCCATGACCCACAGGGTGGGTTTGCCATGCTCAGAGTCGCTTGCGTTGAAGGACAAAGAGCTCTTGGTGCGCCATTCATCGCGGTAAGAGCGCCTCGGGCTCCCTCAGTCTGCACTTTGCTGAGGTTGGTAGAGTCAAAACAACAAGGTCTTTGCCTTGACAGCAGTGGGCATGATGGGAAGGAAGCATGGAGAAAGAGCATAGCGAAAAATCCCAACAATTCCGTCCCTCTCTGCAAATTCTCGCTGAACTTGGGGCTTGGGCCTTTCCGAAGGCAGCGTTTCCTCAAAGCACGCTCATCGGGAGGAACTGAAGAGCAATTATGTCTAAAAATAAATGTGTTGGCAGGAAAAGTCCATTCTGGAAAAAAGCCATCATTTTGGGTAGCCAAATAAAACCCCAAGCAGCTTCTGTGCATGGGGAGAAAAAAACAAAACAACAAAAAGCCCAAATGCTAACTGCAGTGTAGTTAATAGGATCAGCTTTTTATAGAAGGTGGCTTCTCTGGACAATGGGCCATAGTCCAGACTTGAACAGAATCATAGACCAGTTTAAGTTGGAAAGGGACTTTAAAGCCCATCTTGTTCCACCCCTTGCCATGGGCAGGGACACCTGTCACTGTCCCAGGTTGCTCCAAGCCCCATCCAGCCTGGCCTTGGACACTGCCAGGGATGGAGCAATCCCCATCATGCTGTGCAGATCTGGGCAGAGAACCCCTGATGGTCACTTTGATCATCATCTAGCCCCATTGTGGGACCTCAGCAACAAACCTGAGGCTCCTCCCCAGCCAATGACATTTTCTCCATGAACCAGTCCATGTGCAGGGTGTAGCAGGGTGGTTTTGTGCAGTGATGTCTGTCAGGGCAATGTTGCCCCCTGCCCAATACCTGTTGCACAAGGGAATGTGGAGATCAGTATTGGAGCAAAGTGTTCTTCCCACTCCATCCTGTTCTCCTCCTGACTGACCCTGGCTTTGAGACCTCTGCCACTCACCTTTGACAGGTCCTGATGGAAACAGCTGAAGCTGGATTGTTCATGACAGGTTCCAGGAAAGCCTTTGGCAGCAATTGCATTGTCCTGTGAGCACAACAGCTCCAAAGGCACTCCGCTTCTGGCTCAAATAAAACATGCAGCTGATGCCACATCTGAGCACCCTCAAAACCTTGAAGTAACTGGCAGAGACAACCATCTGCCCTGCATGAGGGGCTGGGAGTGAGGCTGATCCCACACCACCACACGTGTGTTTGCAGGCACACACATTTATTTTAAAGGGGAAGGTAAAGCCAGATGCCCTTGAGCAGCCTTCTCCACTTGCTCAGGTGTGTCCATGCACTGTAACATTGCACAGCATTAATCAGGCCAGCTCCCTGTTCTAACAGCACTGGATTCTCTCAGTCTTGCTGGAAGGTCACAGGTCCTGCTGAGGGAGCTGTGGATTTTGTGTGGGATGTCTGCCAAGAGCTTGATCCCATTGCAGATGAGGCAAACCATGGCCTGGGCAGCATCAGAGGGCTGTGCCCAGCTGCTAAAGGGAAGGTAACTTCCTCCCTGACTGGTGATGGGGAAGACAAATGGGGCTTACTGTGGCCAGTTTTAGGAACTGTCGCATTCCAGAGGGATGTGGAGAAAAAAGAGAGAGGCCAGAGGGTGATGAAAAGGGTCAGACCCATGTTCCAGGCCCACAGGCAGGCACAGAATTGGGTTGGGTTAACCAGGAGGACTCCAAGGAGCAGCTGCAGCAACCCCAAAGCTGTTACAGAGAGGATGGAGCCCAGATCTCAGTGGTTTAAACAACACAGCAAGGGGCAGTAGCCAAACATGGCTGATGAGGTGGTTCACTTTGGACACCAGTAGCAGCCCACTCCTCTGCACTGCAGGTGGGCCCTCACTCCCATGACAGACAAAAACTTTGATCATCAAAATCTTCCTTTGGCTACTCATAGATCTGGTGTGACAAAGCTTTGTCCTGCCACTCCCTTCCAACACTTTTACTCCTATTCTGATCCCTTCTTTCTCTCTGAAAACTCCAGAATGCCACATTTCTGCCGAATTTACCATTTCATCCCATCTTCTGTTTTGCACTTCTCTTTTTAACTTGCCCAATGCAATCCTATGCAAATACCCAGACCTCATGTCTCTAACTTGACTATCTCTGCAGTCTGTGGCCTATTCTTCAATCAGATCTTCTTTAACACACCAGCAGCATCCTCTGGACCCAGGTGAATGTGCCTTGACCTGTGTACTGGAAATAGGGGTTTCTGCTGGGCTCTTTGCAGTATCATCCACATGTCACAGAGCTCTGACTGGAAGCTCAGCAGCTTCCTGGTGTTCATCTAAATCATTCTCCCTGTGTGAGTGTTCTTGACTGCACAGGAAGAGACTGTGCTGCTCCTAAGGGATAACACACTCCTAAATTTCTGTTCCCTGGTCATAATACCTGCAAACAAACCCTCCTTCAGTGGCAGCAACAGGGACACCAACAGAAACAGGGATGTTGTTTGGGCAACACCTCAGCGCCTGTCAGATCACCAAGAGCACCTCTGCAACAAGGCAGACCCAAATCTTCCCCAGGACAAAGGGTGACTCCTGCTCCCTTCTCTGTGTTTGTTCTCTTTGTGATGTGTCTCAGAGAGCCCTCCCAGCACTTCCTGAACTCGACAGGTTGCACTTGGACCTGGCACAGGTCCTAGGCTCCAGCAGGGCATCGTGTGACTCCTCAGGGGCCTTCTCGTCTCCCTTGATAGGAATCTTTTTTGCAGCAATGTTCATTGGAGGGTCTGCAGGTATCTGCTGATACCCAAGTGTTTCAGGAAAAAGGGCACTGGCTGGATGCTGCTTCTGTGTTTGCTGGTGCTGCTTCTCTGGGAGAAGAGCTGGCACATTTGACTTGCACATTGACTCTCCCTACATAAGCTGCTGTTACTCCTTCCATGACTCCATCGAGGGATGAGGCATCCTGGACAGCCTTCAGGACAGCCCAAACACACAGTGTCAGCAGGACTGTCCTTGCCACAGCTGGCCACAAAAACACAGACTGAGTGGATGTTTAGGAGTGACTCTGGGACACGTGCACCCCTCTGGACTCCTCCACCTGCTTTGGCTTGGGCAGAAGAACCCCACAATCCTATCACAGAATCATGAAATGGTTTGAGTTGGAAGGGACCTTAAAGGTCATTCTTAGCTGGCACTTCCACTCCACCTGCACCATTCCAGGTGAGACAGCTCCTATCTACAAATCCTCACACCCCCTGGGAGAGCCCTGTGTCCCAGTTCTTTGCAGTGTAGGAAAAATTTGATCTTCTCCATCATACCACCCATCAAACCACTCATCTAGGACTGCATGAGCTCTGTGGAAAAATTTAGAGAGACAAGATTTCTCTGGGATGTTCTCTGTTATGGCTGAGAAAGACATTTCACAAGGGTATCAACAAGTGGAGTGTGGAGACAGCTGTCTGTTTGTGTCCCTGGCACACTTGGGAAAGCTTTTCCTGGGAGATAGGTTCAGCTGCTGGTGGTACTGCACTGGCTCAGCAGAGCAGCAGATTGCCTCTGTTTGGAAAGTGGGAAACTCACTCCCAGCACTTGCTGAGACATTTGCAAAACGATTGTGCTCATCTTCATAAACTGAGCTTTGAAGGATTTTTGGCTGGAATGAGCCAGTTGCAGGGAATGTAAGTGCCAGTGAGGGAGATGGAGTTTAAATTTTTGAGCAGCAGAGTGAAAAAACCCCAGGGAGGCCAAAAAAAAACCCAAAACAAAACAAAACAAAACAAAATCAAAACAAAACAAAAATATTTTGAAGACTGCATTTGCCAGCACTGAAGTTTAGCAGTTTCAGAGCAACCTTTTTTGGTTGCTGTTCAGGGGCCAGCTCTGTCCCTGGTCATTTTTTTTCTTCTTGGTTAGTGCTCCGTGACTGATGAGGATCTCAGTAAAACACAAATTGATTTGCTTGGCTTTCATGGTCACCTCTGGACTGTAATTACTCAGGCAGGAAAAATTAATTAGTCCAGTGTGGGCCGACTGCTGCTCTCCAAGCGTTGCTGAATCTTAATTGGAGAGCTCCAGAGAAAGGTGCTGATTCACACCATGGCACGATGGGGTGGGGATTTTTCCAGGGACAGAGGGTGGAGGGGTGAAGGGGGCTGAAGGTCAAGAGGAGATATGTTGTCTTGCTCCACCATCAGCAGCTGGACTTTCTTTCCTGTCCTCAGCTGTGATAATGAGCCTGTTAAAGCCAATTTGCCTCTTTCAAACAACAGCTGAAACAAGAGACTGTGGATTTGGACATAAAATATCTGAACAGATCTTTCTGGAGAATGCAAAGCTCACTAGGAAAAAAAAAACCAGGACAACTCAGTGGGGGTTGATCTCTGAGACACAGCAGTGATTAATCTCTTACGACTTTCCATGATGATGCCATTTGTGAGGATGATGTAGCACTGACATCTCTTAGAATCACAGAATCACAGAATGATTTGGGTTGGAAGGGACCTCAAAGCCCATCTCATTCCACCCCTGCCATGGCAGGGACACCTTCCATAGCCCAGGCTGCTCCAAGCCCTCTCCAACCTGGCCTTGGACACTCCCAGGGATCCAGGGGCAGCCACAGCTTCTCTGGGCACCCTGTGCCAGGGCCTGCCCACCCTCACAGACAGAAATTCCTTCCCAATATCCCATCTAATTCTGCCCTTTATCAGCATAAAGGTATTTCCCCTTTAATGGCTTTTGAGACCCACTCTTCTGTGGTTGGGACTGTGCAGACATGAGCTGCTGGCACAAACTCCCAATGGTTCACAACGAGCTCATGGCAATGGCAATGGCTTTGCTGTTGCTGAATTATTTTCATTTTAGCATCTGTCTGCTCCTCTCTGTTCCACAATTGTTTGATGCAATCTGATGCAGCAAGGTTGCCTTTAGCTGTGCAGTGAAAGAAATATTGAAGGTGCTGGTTTGTGGAGGATCAAACAGGGAAATGTTGCTCAGCCCTCACTTGAAAACTGGCGTGGGAGATGGCTGAATTTCATTTCCCCATCTTTTTCTCAGGCAAAGACAGTTTTTCAGACAGTTTTCAGTGATTACTGCAGCTTGGCTGTGGGCTTGCTTCACTTCCCTGGTGTTCCTACCCAACAGCAAACATCAGCACAGTGAGAGCCAAACAGGATTTTCTCATAGCTGATCAGCCCTGCTCACAGATTTGCTAATTAAATGAAGTTTCGTTAGCAAAATTCCTCTACTAAGCTCTAAATATTTCCATTTTGGGTTTTGCTTAGGAGGATCTGAGGCTTGCTGCACTAATTCTCTGGTGAGGTCGTGGTGCACCCCTGCCTGGGTTCATGATCATGGCACAGAGCCTGGCATGCTGCTCATTAGTGCAGCAGACACCTACATCACCTTTACTGCTCCTGTTTGCTCAGAAATTTATTGTCTCAGAAGCACGGTTTTATTGAGAAAAGATAGAAATCCTGTTTTTCTGGCCAGCTCCACATCTATTTTACTGCTCCCAGGCTGACTCCTCAGGCTGCAATAGGTAACAAGGCTTGTGTCTCTCTACATTAAAGTAATTGCCAGGTGGGAGGAGGGGGTCACTCCTGGTTTGTCATTCACAACATTTTTGAACTTCAAATCATAATCATTTTAATCCAGAGACCAAATCGACCCCCGGCTGCCCATTTGCAGTTCAAATCTCCCACCAAAGCCTTTGGAAATTTCTCATTTTCCAAATGAGAATTTACCTTCAGCTAACCAGTGTCACCATATCTTCTTCCTCTGCCCACTCCTTTTGAAGGTGGGGGAAAAACCCTGAGAAGATGAGAAAAGGCCCTTAAAAATATAGGTATGGTTTGATACACATCAATTCAACATGCTGTTCTTTCCAGGTAAGAATCAATATTCCAGAAAATATTGGGCAGGAAAAATGAAGCTTGGTGTCAACACTGTAGAAGAGACCTGGGAAGAAGTAATGTGTCCTAAGGTGCATGAACACATTGCTGCTGGAAGAGAACACAGGGGAATAAAGCATTTATATATCATAGAATCATGGAACCATAGAATCCCTGAGTGGTTTGGGGTGGAAAAGAACTTAAAATCCACCTCATTCCACCCCCTGCCATGAGCAGGGACACCTTCCACTATTCCAGCTTTCTCCAAGCCCTGTCCAGTCTGGCCTTGGACAATTCCAGGGATCCAGGGGCAGCCACAGCTTCTCTGGGTAAATGTCTCTCTGCCTTTCTTTCAGCATGTGGAGTGATCATGGTGCTGTGCTCAGAAAGGGCAGGATCACAGTGGGAATGATACTGCCAGTTTAGAGAGCTGAGGGAGAGGCAGAGCAGTTGGATGGAGAACTACAAGGGAGGGAAAAAAGGATTTGAGATGTTTATCCAGAGAAGAGCTGATTTACACAAATAGCCTTGGTTCCAAACCCATTATGGATAGGACAGAAACTACTCAGTTTCATTTGCATAACAGGATTTAGGTCAGAGTCAGCAGGGAGATTGTGGAAAATTATGATATAGAGATTAGATGAATATTTATCCAGGGAGATGAATGTGCAGAGCTGGACCAACAGGCTGCAGATCCCTGCAAATTCCTGCTCTCTGATTCTGGACTCACCAACCCCTTGTAGGCTGGAACAGGAGCCCTGGGGTGGCCTGGGAAAGGAAATGCTCTCAGGGATGTGTTGGTTTGTCTTTGCCTTTTGCCAGTGACCTTCAGCTTCATCCCTGAGCAAAGTCTGTCAGTCCTACAGGACAATTTTCCAGGCAAGTTTTACTTGGGCATCACCCACACAATAAAACTCCTCTCTTGTGGAGGGGGATCCACCCATATTTCATCTGACAGAGATGGGCCCCTTTTCTGTCTTATAATGATCCAGCTGGGTCACCAGATTGACCTCAGTTCTGCTCTGGTTCCATTGTTTGAGTGCCTGAAATTTTTATATGAAAAGGGCTTTTCATTCCAAATCATTTGTGCAGAATGAAACTATTTCTTGAAGAAAAGTTCATTATCATTTAAACGCTTTGCTTTTCACAAACTTACTGGTATCTAAAATTGATATTTTAATCAAAGCATTACTAAACATCTATCAAACTAATTTAAATAATTACTGCTTTGCTGTCTTTACAGTAGACACAATTTTCTGTAAGCAAATGCAAATGAGCAAAGAGTGAATATTTCAAAAATGGTTTTATTAGCTTTAGAAGAAATCTTCCTTTAAATCTGATAGATTGTGTAGAACAAGGAGCATATGTTGGATCCAGTTAATGGAAAGCATTTCATAATCTTGATAAAGAGTAATTTTCCCATTTTTGCCAGTTTCCCTCTATCTAAAGCATTTTTTACATTAAGAACTTGATAATGGCCTAACCACCTTGCACCTCTTTCTAGTAGATAAAATGCCTTTCTATTATTGTGAGCATTTTCACTCAAACATTTGCTCCTGCTTCGTGACACTAAATGTGACTCAAGAGGGAAAAGCATTTTCTCCAGGTTGATGGGTTGAGCAGAGCAGCTCCTGTAGCAGTTTCACAGCGATGGTGAATTATAAAAGCTTCAGAAAATGCTCCAGTATCAAAATGAAAGGTTTTTATTCTGTCTTTGGCAGCAGCTCCACCAGGAGCTCTGCTTCCCTGGTATCACGTGTGTCACAGAGGATGACTGAGCCACAGGCCTATGATTCATTAAAAAAGGCACTAATTGTTCCACATGAGGCAGGTGGGCAGAAGGATGAAGAGATGCAGAGGGAAGGGACAGCCAAACCATCTGTGTCCCACAAGGCACAGGGATTGCACGATTACTGCCAGGTTCTCTCAAGGAGGAACTCACAGGATCACAGAGTCATTAAGGCTGGAAAAGACCTCTAAGATCACTGAGCACTGCCAGCAGCACCACAAAACCATGTCCCCAAGTGCCACAGATCTTTTGAACACTTCCAGGGGTGGTGACTCGAGAATGGCCCTGGGCAGCCGGTGACAGGGTCTGACAGCCCTTTCCAATGAAAAAAAATTCCCAAATATTCCATATAAACCTTCCCTGACCCAGCCTGAGGCCGTTCCCTCTCCTCCTGTCCCTGTTCCCTGGTCAGGTAGTTGTCCTCCCCAGCTGTCCCCTCCTGTCAGGGAGTTGTGCAGAGCCAGAATGTCCCTCCTGAGCCTCCTTTTCTCCAGGAGCTCCTTCAGCTGCTCCTGGTGCCCCAGATCCTTTCCCAGCTTCATCCCCTTCTCTGGACACACTCCAGCCCCTCAATGTCTTTCCTGTCATGAGGAGCCCAGAACTGACCCCAGGATTTGAGGTGGAGCCTCACCAGTGCCCAGCACAGGGGAACAATCACTGACCTGGTCCTGTGGTCACACCATGGCTGGGACCATCCAGGTGCTCTTGGCCTTCTTGGCAAATGCTGTTGTAATATTTTAGCCATGTAATGAAGACCATGCTGCAAGAACACCCAGGTGCTTCACTGACTGCTCTGAGACCTCTGCAGCTGCTGAGGGAGCTGGGAAATTCTCTGTCACTCTGATCCTTTGCCACTGGGGTATGATGAACTGGCCACTGGATTTTAGGCGAATGCTGACTTGACACCCATGTTATTCTTGGAATGGGAAGGTTTTCCTAATTTCAGTCCAAACTGGCTCATGATCCACCTCCAGCCATTGCTGCAGACCCACTCTCAGTTCCTACTGATACATACATGGGATTTATGTTCTGTCACATGAGCATTTCCCCTTGGAGGAATTATGAACACAAGGGACAGAACAACCTGGTGGAAGGTGTCTCTCCCTGTGGAAGGGGGTGGAATGAGATGGGCTTTAAAGTCTCCTTCCAACCCAAACCATTCTGGGATTCTTTAACTGTACAAGAAGTCTCAAATGAGTGTCAGAGCTGGTTGGTTCAGTGTTAAAAATAAAAAGCCATATGCAACCTATAAATGCTTGAAACTTTTCCACCTTCCTTATGCCTGTAGTTCATGAATTTTTATTTCTTAACTCTTGGCCCCCTATTTTACAGCAAGTATCGAAAAAGACAGCCTTGATTGAGACACTCTAAGGACACGAGTCTGCTTTGTGTTCTTGGATGTCTCCTCATTCAAAAGGTGACCCATTTCAAAGAGTGAAATCTAGTTCTTCTGCCGGTCTTGGTAGCAGTTCCCAGTTTGTGTCACATTCCAGTCATGAAGCTCAGACCTAATTTTTAGTCTTTGCTCACCATCCCATACTAAAGAGATTTCCCTTTGCAGTCAGCTGTGCCCTAAGAGGAGTTTTTTCTGCAGGGATCTCTCCCAGGAGACTTTTCCCCACGAGTCCATGTCCTGTTGGATTCAGAGCTCTCTCTGAGTACCACCATTCCCTTCTGTGGTAATTCCTTCTTCAGCAGGAGCACTTGCAGAATCCTTTTATTCACTTTCAGCTCCAGAGCCCAAATCCATGGCTAATTTATTAGGATATCACAGAAAGTGAGAGGGATTTAGTTCATGTATGTCCTATGCATGGCAGCACTGATCCTACCAGGAAATGCTGCTAAATTATGCAGAAACAATTTAGCTTTGTTAAATTATCTTGTACTTCATGTATTTCTCCCTGCTCCCTTGGCTTTATCTGTTCTTGTTCCGTAACTTTGACTTCCAACTAAGAGCCTACACTTTCTGAACCATGCTTCACCCTGTTCTTGACAGTGGTGTTTTATCTGTTACTCCACTATGAGGACTATCCCTGATTTCCATTGTCATTATCCATGGTCCTTGCTCAATCTTGTTCAGACTGTGCTGTTACTGGTCCAGGTAGGAATCAGTGTTTTATTTTTCACTTGAATCAGCCCAAATTGTGGCTTCTCCTCAGATGGCGTCAGGCCTTGTGACCCACCCTAATTTACTCTGGTGTCTTGGTTTGAAAAGACAGGTGTCTGCTAAGGAAGGCAGTAGCCTCCCCTGAAATGGAAAGTGTAGACCTCCTCCCTCCAAACTGTTATAAATTTGAAATTAAGGGGGCTCTCAGGCAAAGATATGAGAGCAGGAATAACAGAAAATCATTAGGGAAGAAAATAAAATAAAATAAACAATGCAGTAAATCAAACCGACACTGGCAGAGTCAGAATACAACTTAACACCCTGTTGGTCAGGATGTTGGTAGAATCCAATTGAAATGGTGGATGCAGTCCTCCTGGAGTGACAATTATGGCTCTGTTGGAGCAGTGATCCTGCAGAAGAGTGTAGTCTTCCTTTGAAGATCCAGTGGAAGAGGCAGCTGCTCCTCTGGGAATCCAATGGAAAGGCTGTTCTACCATCCCAAAACCTCAGATTCTATCCAGGTAGGAATGCTTGGCTCCTCCCCCTGGGCGGAGCATCCCCCAATGGGATGATGGAATTTTATCAGCCATGCAGTGACACTCATTGACAGAAGAGATCTCCTGGAGGGAGGATTGGTTGTGGAAGAGATAAAGAAAACTGCCCAATTAACAGAAGATAACTGCCCCATCTCTAACAGATGGCAAATAAAATACATCTTGCCTTGCAATCTAGGACACCTGGGATTTCTGTTAATGCCCTTGATATCACCTTGGTGCTGCTGTTAGTTGTGGTAAATAAGATTTTCAGGCTAGCCAACAGGTAACTTCTGATCTATTTTTGTCTCAAGTGTGCAACTGTCCTAATTTTCTCTTGGCTTCTCTTGGTTTCTATGGTTTAAGTGCCATTTACTATTATTAATTTTAATTTCTTATGTGAGGTGGGTTTCTGGTCATTCTAACTTTCTTTTTCAGTTTGTAACCTCTCAAACATTCCTCTTCTCACTGCTCTCTCTCCCTTTTGAATTTTGAATTTTAAGTACCTGTGCCTTCTCTGCTCACAGCTCCCAGAGCTGCTTAGTCAGACTCAATAATTCATTTCCTTAGATTTCAAAGTTTGCCTTTCTAAGCTTCCAAACCTATTCTAGACCTACTTTTGCCCATTTGAAAGTTAAAGTGAGAAAAAGCATCTCAAGATTGCACTTTATTCAAATTTTACTACTTTTATAACCACACAGGAACGAGGTTTAAAGCAGTGTTATACTTGACTTTTGCAAAGAAATCCATCACCTAAAATATCTGAGCCAATATAAGCAGTAATTACCATTCAATCCATTTTTGAAACGTTAAAGGCTCCCATAATTCCTATCAATGCCCATGCATTTGATAACTGAAGAGGACTAATCATGATTAGGTTGGAGCTCAGGCTGCAGAGACTGTTGAGACTTTCCTGCCCTTTCCAGCCTCCCCCCTGGCCCTGTTGTGCCCCTGACATAGCTTCAGTATTTCATTTCCCCAGACTCTTCTTGCTGACACAAGGCACCACCTCCCTCCATGCACAGGTTTCCAGCATCCCTGAGGTTCCCATTACCTGTGAGCCTTCCACAGCTCTGTGCCCACCTTTCACCTGCCACAATTCCTTGCCAGGTGCTGTAAAACGACCCTGCTTACAGGGAGGTTGGCCCAGAGGACCCCACTGGGGTCCCTTCCCTCTCTGGGGTTCAGAGCAGTGACTGCTGCAAAATCCTGTACAGGAGCAGCTCAAAGTGTCCCTCAGAGTTGGTTCTTTCTTGCATTGTCACCAAGTGTCACTTCTAACAGTCATGGGGTGTTTGGTTCACTTCTGGACATTGGCTTTTGTGCTGGGGGTCCATCATCTCCTCAGTTCACTCCTTCACCATCATCTGAGGCCTCATTCTGCCCATTTACCTCCCAGGAATCAGAGAATCCTACAAATCATTCAATGGTTTGGGTTGGAGGGGCCTTAAAGTCCATCCAGTTCCACCCCCTGCCACGGGCAGGGACACCTTCCACTGTTCCAGGTCACTCCAAGCCCTGTCCATCCTGGTCCTGGACACTGCCAGGGATCCAGGGGCAGCCACAGCTGCTCTGGGCAGCAGCAGGGCCTCATGGGGCCCAGGAGACCATTTTGAGGCCATGGAATCTCTTGGACCCAAGGCTCTGATGGACACAGTGGGGCCTCATGGGGTGAGGCAACCTCAAGGAGGTTATGGAACTTCATGAAAGTGGGGCTGAAATTTGAAACCCGTGGAATGCAGGAGACTACTGTGAGGTTATGGGACCCAATGGAACCAAAGCTCAAATGTGACACAGAGGAGCTCCAGGGAACCAAGAGCCCATGGTGAGGTTTTGAAACCTCATGGAACCAGGGCTCCAGTGTGACACAGCGGGGCCTCATGGAACACAGGAGACCACACTGACACTATGGAGCTCAAGAAACCAAAATACTGAAGTGACACATCAAGGGGCCTTATGGAACCCAAAGCCAGAGTGAGGGTATGGAATCTCAAGGAACCAGGGCTCTAAATGGACACAGTAGGTGCTCATGGAAGCCCGGAGGTGCTGTGAGGCTGTGCTCATCCAGGGAACCAAGGCTCTCCTGTGTCACAGCGAGGCCTCTTGGAAGCCAGGAGACCACTGTGAGGTTATGGAACCCGATGGAGCCGGGGCTCTCATGTGGCTCAGAACACTCGTTGAATCAAAGATACCACAGTGAGGGTATGGAACCTCACGGAACCAATGCTCCAGGGTGGTGCAGTGGGGCCTTGTGGAGCTCAGGAGACCCTGCTGAGGTATTGGAACCTCACGAAAGCAAGGCTCTCATGTGTTCTAGTCTCGTGAGTGCCAGGGCCTCCCCACCCTCACAGAAAAGGATTTCTGTCCAATATCCTGTCTAACTCTGCCCTCTGGCAGTGAGAAGCCATTCCCCCTTGTTCTGGAACTCCAGGCCCTTGTCCCAAGTCCTTCTCCTGATCTGGAAGGGCTCTAAAGTCTCCCTCCACTTCTCCATGCTGGACACCCCCGAATTCCCAGCCTTTCCTCACAAGAGGGGTATTCCATCTCTCCAACCATTCATCCTCTCTGAAAGACAGCTTCTATATCTTAAATTGCCATTGGCTTTAGAACATCATACAAAATTAAAGAACTTTTATATTTTCATACTCCTGCTTGGAACAGGAAAGGATTTTCCTCAGCTTTTTAGCAAAGCTCTGCAATCCTGTGCGATCTTTTGCAATTTCATGGTCTGTTATATTCTTACTTCCAGTGCAGAAGCCACCATGAATAGTGTCAAAGAACCAGAAACATGACCATAAAAATGGTATTTTTGATGTAGAATGGATATAAGAAATATTCATCTTTTCCAGTCAGAACTAGCAAAAAAAACCAAAACCAACAACATTTTAAGCCCTAAAATGCCAGAATCATGGCCAAAGAATTAGGAGAATTAGCTTTTTTTTCAAAGCTGGGATGTTGTCCATTCCTCTGATGCCTTGAGAAGGCTGACTTAGAATAGAGACTAGACGGAGCTAAAGAATAAAGCAGGGATTTATTGGGAGGCCTCAATGGATCCACCTTGGGCAGCACAAGAGCCCAGCCAGGGCTACACCCAAGACGAACCAAAATGGTCCCAAAATGCACGACCGGTCACGGGGTCTCTCACTTTTATAAGTTCTGCTCCATTTGCATCTTGGGGTTCATTGTCCAATTACAGCTTCACCCCATGAAGTCCCATCCTTGTTGTTTTTCTCTCTTCAGCCCACATTGTTTATGCTCTTGGGTCTGAAATTTGGGTCGGTTTTCCTTGGTCCCAAGCTAGGAAAGGAATTGTTTTGTCGCCCTACTCTGTGAAGAGAGCTTACCATCTCTTTATATGAAGCCCAGACCCACACACTAAAGCAGAATAGAATCTGAANACTCTGTGAAGAGAGCTTACCATCTCTTTAATATGAAGCTCAGAGCTACACTCCTAGGACAATAGAATCTGAAAAATATAAAATATCAGCTAAAAACTGAGGCATCACCCCCAGCAGGGTGGGCAGAGCACAGGAGACCTGGATGGTTTCAGCTCACAGCTGAAAGCCTGAATGACCAACAGGAAGCTCTTCTTCCCTCTGTGCCTCGGTTTCTCTTCCCACTCCCCCTGTCTCTGTGTCTCTTTACATCCCTGTTTCTCAAAGTGGTTTGGACATGTCCATGCAGCACCATCACAACATGGTCCCAGGCCCCTCCAAGGCATTCCCACGCCACAAACAACGAGCAGTGATTGTAATTCCTACAGTCAAACTGCTGCAGCCCTGCATCATTAGCTGTGCCCTGAGAAAAAGACCCTTTTAATCAGTCTGATGTATCAGCTGTGCCTTCCCTCACTGTCACTGGAGATCTGGCAAACTCCTTCATGCTGCTTGATTAGAAACACCATGGCAGGCACTGTGACTCCTGGTGCTAGGGCAGCAGGGCAGTGCCTCACCAGCTCTCCTGGGGTCCATCCCTCAAGAGCAGAATGTCTGAAAATCTGCCACCTGTAGAAGGCTTTGTTCCCTCATTCTTGGCTCCCAGGTTGCTCCATTTTCTTGGTTCCCTCTCAGCTGAGGCTTAGTTTGGTTGGGTTTGGTTCTGCAATTGTGTTACTTCTCCAGAGAGCACTTGAGGAAGTTACCAGTCTCTTTATCCTATTTAAAGTCCTCTTTATCATCTAATATTGGGATCGTTCTGGTGTCAGTCACACTGCAGACAAAGTTCAGACACGAGACTTGCTGTAAAAACATCACTGCAAAGGGGCAGGAACACTAGGTACTTTGTGCAATCACATAAACTTCTGGTTTCTCTAAATCCCTGTCATTGCAGCCTGCCAGGAACAGTGGGCAAGCAAACCCTGGCCAGACACCAGCACAGGGGTTCAGCAAGGCTGTGGGATCTCTGTCACTGGGGGTGGTCAAAACATGACTGGAGAGGACTCGAGCAGCAGGATGGGTCTTTAGGGACCTGCTCAGACTTTGGGGTGACCACCAAATCTCCATGGGTCCTCCCCAGCCCAGGATTTGTCTAATATTATTATATGAAATGAAAATAGATTGAGCATTTGTCATTATTCCTGTCTCAGGAAACATTTGACACCTGGGAATGGTTATTACAGTGTTGATAAGCTTCATGGAGAAGGCAGGGGCCTCATATTTATGCTATTTCTACTGAAACATTTCTGAGATATATCTGTCATTTCCTACTTCTTCCCTGTGAGGGTGGGCAGGCCCTGGCACAGGGTGCTCGGAGAAGCTGTGGCTGCCCCATCCCTGGAAGTGTTCCAGGCCAGGTTGGACTGGGCTTGGAGCAGCCTGGGACAGTGGAAGGTGTCCCTGCCCCTGGCAGGGGGTGGAATGGGATGAACTTTAAGGTCTCTCCAACCCAAACCGTTATGGGATTCTTTTTTTGTTGTTTAGGTTATGTTGCATTTTTTTCCCCAGGAATTCCAAAACTTGCACAACAGCCACCTGAATGGGATACCTGAAATAATTCAGACTCATTGAGCTTTTGTTATTTGCCATAAAGGATGCTGTGCTCCAACATCTCATCATCTTCAGTGAAGGTAAAAGGAAACACTCACATACCAGCTCCTCTTTCAATCCTGCTTTTCTCCATGAGTGAGCAGAGTGCAGATAACCACTCATCTTCTTTCCTCTTTTCCCAGTATTCAGAATATTCTGTTTGCTTAGGTGAGCCCACAAGAAACTGCACTACCCAGGATATTTTTGTGTGTGTCTTTCAACTTTTTTAATGTGTGAATTCATTGACAGTCCTCATTCCCCCAGAGCTCCAGAAGCCAGAAGGGGACATCAAACTTAATGACTGACATGACTTTTCCTGAGCAGGGATATTCCAGGCCAGAATAGCATCAGGTTGCTGGATCTGGCAGGCAGACTGGAAAAAAAAAATCCTCCTTGTTCTTATCCTTTTTCAGATAAAATCTCTGTGGTTTGTTGTTGGTTTTGATTTTAAGAGAAGTTTCTTTGGGTGTTTATGGAAAAAGACCAAGGAAATCCATTTGAAAGTCACGGACAGTTCAGAGCCTTGTTACAAAAGACAGTTGGATGTTTGGTATTTCCTATATTTTAAATTCATCTTTTTCATTGACAATATAATTAACATTGGTTTTAATATTTAATTAAAGACCATAAAAAACAATGCTGAGAAAACCTCTGCTCCTCTGGGGAGCAAACTTCCACTGCAGTTCTTTGATTTGTATCTTTTAATGAAATCAGTTATTATGACTCATTTCCCTCTCTCCTATACCTTTTTATTTTCCTTATGTCTTTTATGAGGAACCTTATAAAAAGTGTTTTCAAAATCCAAGGAAATAACATGCACTTGGGTCACCTTGCTCTCGGATTTTATTAACTTTTCCAGGTTAACAAGACACGCTTCTCCCTTCAGCAGCTCTGATGGTTTGACCCAATCAAGCTACTCTGGGTTTATCTAAATGCTGGATTATTTGATTCTTAATTAGACTGTTTCTCTGGGACTGCTGTTCCTGACACCAATGGGCAACTTTCTAATCTTCTTGGTAATTGCTGCAGGTTCGGATACAAGGACTGATGCAAAGTCCACTGGAAAAGCAGCCTTAGGAACTATTTAAAACCCATCTGGAAATATCTTTTGCTCCCGGTTAGCAGTTCCTTTCACACCTTCATAGCTTTGGTTTTAAGGGTTGAAAGTTCTTTCAAGGTCAGATTCATATTTTTTGGAAAAAAAACCCCCAAAATTAAAAAAAAGAAAAAAAAAAACCCAAAACAAAATAGGACAAGAGCAACAAAAAACCCCAAGCCAACTAAAACCCACACAAAAAAAACCCACACAAAAAAAAAAAACCAAACCACAGACCTAAAAAAACCCATAAAGTTCTGCTTGCAAAGGACAATTACATTTTTTATTATTCCCCATATGGACTGGGTGACTGCTTTCCATGTTTCTCTTCCCTTCCCTCTCTCCAGGTGCACCTTTTGTTTGCAGAAGTCTCTTCCTTGTCCTTCTTTTCAAAATGCACAAGGGTTTTGGGAATAAATAGCCAAAAAAGGAGACCAAACCCCCTGCACACCCAGCCAGTCAGGGGATGGGATACAGCTTTCTGTGTGTTTTTTCCCACATAGAAGGTTTGCTACCCTGTGCATTTGCTGTCTTCTGGAATTTGCAGAATCATGGAATCACTGAGCTTGGAAAAGCCCTCTAGGATCAACTCCATCACCCCAGCACTGCTATGGTCACTGTTAAACGTCCCCAAGTGCCACAGTTACAAATTTTTTGCACCTTCCCAGGGATGGTGACTCCATCACTGCCCTGGGCAGTCTGTGCCAATGCCTGACTACTCTTTTCATGAAAAAAGTTCTCCTGTTATCCAATCTCAACCTCCTCTGGCACAACTGGGGGTCACTTCCTCTTGTCCTGCCCCTTTTTATCTGGGGTTGAGTCCTTGTTCTAAGAAATGAGACAGGAGCAACATGTGCAGAATCCAGATGTGCCATGAACCAAGTGATACTTTTCCATTTCCCATTTCCAAAATTTTATGCTTAAAGCTGTGGATAAACAGCCTGAAACATAAATAAGAAGTAGCTGAAGATACTATTTTCATGACTTGCTGTACGTGGAGCTGTGCAGAACCAGGCACAATGGGCAGCAGGTGCAGCTGGAACAACTCTGGACCCACAGGTTTTGGTTGCAAGTTCCAATTTCTGGCTCAGTTCCAGGTGTCCCACATTCCAAGCAGGATTTCCTGGCCAGAGGTCTGTCTGTGACAGGTTGCTTTGCTGGATCAGAGGCTCACCACTGCTCTGACAGGCTCAGATGTTGGTGTTCCTCTCACAATCTCTTGTAAGGAAAATTGCAGGGGGATGTTTGGTAGTGGTTGAAAAGGGTGAGGAACACAGGGTGACCAAGGAAGGGGATCTGTGCAGGAGAGCAGAGCACCACAAGAGTGTTAGAGAAGTTGTTGCTGCCCCATCCCTGGAAGTGTCCAAGGCCAGGTTGGATCAACCAACTTTGGAGCAATCTAGGATAGTGGAAGGTGTCCCTGGCCATGGCAGGGCATGGAGTGAGATGAGCTTTCTGTCCCTTCCAACCCAAACCAGTCTGGGATTCTGTGGCTCTACGGAGGAGAAGACATTAGGGAACAAGACAGCCACTGGCCTTAGAGCTCAAATTCCATCTTTCAGAACAGGAATAGGGGGGTTGGAGTTCTGGGATCCACAGGGATGTGTTCCACATATTGCACAAAGTGCTGCAATGGCTTCTCTGGATTTGGGCTGAGCCTTTTCATTGCCTACAATAGACTACAAAGACAATTCCTTTGTGGGGCAGGGAATGTGCTCCAGAAACCCAGCAAGGGCAGGGGGATTGTGCAGGAGTTCCCCACCTCATTCTCTCATTAGATGGGAGCATTCATTATTCTCAATTTGAAGAATGTTTGGGGGATGGGAAGGACACCATTGCTGGAATTGTGTTTTTTCCCAGACCCTCTCACACCTCATGCTGTTCGTTCTTCACTTTACTTTCCTTAACCTCTGGATATTTCTCCTCTTTGTGAGTGTTTTGTGATTTCCTGTCTTCTGTCTTTGTGTCCAACACTGATTTTATTGCTCCTTGAGCATCTTTCTCCATTCCCTCTCCTCCTTCCTGGTGTTTTGCCTCCCCTCCCTGCAGCCAGCCAGCACTGCCTTGATGGGTGAAGTGACAACGTGTCACCAACCCCACAAACTGCTGAGCTCCTGAGTGGCCAGAGCAGCTCTGGAGCACAGCTGCAGACCAAGGGCAGACCACCCATGGCTCACATTTGTAAACTGCTTGTCGCAGTTCCTCACTCCCCAGCCTGTGATGCTGCCAAGAGCAATCTCATCTCTTAGGCACCCATCCATTTCCTCTCTTCCCAGACCCTCAAGGTATCTGAGTCAAACCCCCCCCTCCATCCTGCCCCATCTGTCTGTCCCACATTCTGCTTTCCTCGGGGCCCATCTTTTCTTTCCAGCAACAGTAGCTCCTGCTGCTTGAGTCCCCACCTCCCAGGGACTTGGGATGACCTACTGAAAAAGAAAAGCTCTAAATAACAGGAGGAGGGGGTGATACCTGTCAATCTCTGAGAAGGAGACACTTAACGGAACAGAAAATTGATAAAGGGGTTTAAGGTCCTCAGTGAAAAATCCACAGCTGCAATCAATAGAGCAAAGAAGTTTTTTGAGTGCATTATAAACCAAAATTCTGGTAATGACACAGATCCAATGTGAGGTGAGAATTGTTCAATAAGGATGAAAAAAAGTGTGTGTGTGTGTGTGCGCGAATGTTTTGTGCTGTATTTCGGGAAAAAGCAGATTAAACACTATGTCATTGATGAGATTATTGTTGGCAAAGAGGATTGTTTGTCTCTAATAGGGAGTTCTTAAGAAAAACTCCCTATTGGTGGTAGAAAAACTTCCTGCATGTGACATTACTGGAATCTTCATAACTTTTGATTTTGGCCAGGTTGGGTGGGGCTTGAAGCAACCTGGGACAGGGGAAGGTGTCCCTGCCCATGGCAGGGGTGGAAGAGAAGAGGTTTGATGCCCCTTCCAACCCAAACCAGTCTAGGATTCTATGATTTAAACCAAGCTGGCATTTCAATGTTTAATTCTCCAATAAGAGCTGTGTAGGATTTTCTGCTGGACATCCTTGTGGTCAGTTCTGGAAGAATTTGTAATCAGTTCTTCAGAGAACTGGAGCCAAGTTGGGTGTTACAGCTCAGACCTGTGGTGGGTGAACTACTGGCTGGAGTGGTAATTAATTAATTACACATTGATGAGCAGATACAGACATTTGACAAAGTCTAGTGAAAATGTTTTTTATGTAGGCAGACTGATACCTCCAGTAAGAAGAAGTGGGCACCGGTGTGCTGGTCCCAGTAAAAGGCCAAACTCCTGCCCAGCTGCTCACTCACTGCTCCCTGCAGCAGGAGGGGAGAGGGTTTGGAAGATCGGAATGAAAAAACTCAAAGGTTGAAATAGGAAGACCTATTACCAAATATCATGGAAGTCATCCTAGTAATCATCCTAGAAATCATCCTAGAAATCATGGAATGGTTTAGGTTGGAAGGGACCTCAAAGATAATCAAGGAGGGATGGCCCCCACTAGATCTGGTTACTCAGGGTCCCATTGTTGTGGACTAAACAGACTCAGCTTGGGGAAATTATTTTAGTCCCAAATTATATATAAAAAGATATATATATATATAGATATATATATATATATATATAAAAAGATTTTTAAGTATTGATTCAGGTAGTTTGAATCAGAAGGACCATTATTAACCCACAAAGGGAAACAACCTTTCCTCCTCCTTTCCTTGGCTGACCTCATTCCAAGTCCTGTCCTGCCCCTGCTGCTGCCACCAAAGGTCTCACCAAGGCCTTCACTAGAGAGCAGGCAGTGCAGCACACAGCTGCAGCTGGGATGCAGAGGCTCCTGGAATTCTCTTCCTCTGCTCTGGGCCTGGCTCCTCCACAGGCTGTGCTTCCTGCCAGGAACCTCCATCTGCTCCAGGGCAGGTCCTCACGGACTGCAGGGATCCCCTGGCCTCCCAAGGAGTTCTCCCCATCAAAACCTGGTCACAAACATTCCATAGACACCTGTTCAAAGGGGGTCTGTCTTTTGAAACAGTGATTTGGGATCCAAGTGGGGAAAAGAGGTTTCTGTTCATTATTTCTGCAATGCTGTTTTGAGGGCACAGAGAAACAAAAAGGTTCTCATGGGTTCATTTGCTTTGGCCCACTTTGCAAATTATCCCAAGTCCAGTCTAAATCTGTTTTGATTTCCTGGTACTAGAACCATCCATCAATGCAGACAAGTCTTGTCCATTGTTATTAATGTTCAACTCCTTCTTCCTCCACACTCATCCCTCATCATGACAACACTCATCTGGCTAAACTCATGATGGACTCCTGCTCTGTGGTGTGAGGCACTTCCCAAACTGAGTAGCAGCAGCCCCATTCCAGGGATGGAATTTGCAATGCTGAGCTGGGGGAGCCTGCACACACTGGAGTGAAAATGGAAAGACCAGGCTCAGGGAGCAGGGCTTGTGACAAGGATGATGCTGAGCACAGGGATGTCCGTGGCCCTGCGCTGGAGACGACAATGACACAGGTTGTGTGGAGTTTCTTCCACATGAGTTCACGTGTCTATCCAAGAGCAGCACTTAGGCAACTTGTGAAATTGGGATTTGGAGCATGAAACTTATTCCTATGTTTAGACACTTAGACCTCTGTCTTCTTATAAAACACGTACGGCTGTGTTGTATCCTGCAGTGAGAGCACCTGCTCAAGAGACAAAGGGCAAATCCTACATCCCTGCTAAGATCTGGAGGGATCACTGCACTCATTTGGGAAAGGGAGAACAGAAGTACCTCCCCCCACCAGCCTCACTCTCTGTGAGCATTTAAAATTGGAAAAGGAGCATCAATACATTGTGTACGTGTGTTTTGAAACTGAGCATAAAATCCACATGTTACGGAACAAGCAGGTGGGAAATCTCTTCTGTGGGACCTGCTGGAAAAAAACTATGCCTTGAGGTTCTGCTCTGATGGTTTAGGTGTTTTACATCTGACATTTACTGGGTAAAGAAAAAAACCACAACATCAAAGGGCAGAGACTCGACAACAGATCTCTGGGATGTGCTCGGCTCAGTTCTGTGCTGGAGGCTGAGAACAAGACACGTTCTGCATTTCCAGATCTGTGCCCAGCAGCACCAGCTGCCCAGTTTGGGTCCAGGGAAGCTGAGAGTGGAGGATGTGCCACGGCATATCTGCATGTGGCTGTTCCCTTGTCCAGGGCCAGGCTCTGCTGCAGCTCAGAGAGGCTCTGGACTGCATGTAGTGAATGAAACCAGGGCTTCAGGGAACCAACACCTGATCCCTCCAGGAGGGGAGGAGAAACATAAACATGGAAAGTACATTAAGGTATCATTTCAGCTCTTAGACAGTGTCCAAAGGAGGCCACGAAGATGGGGAAGGGTGTAGGAGAAGCATTGTAAGGAGCAGCTGAGGGCACTTGGTCTGTGCAGAGAAGACTGAGGGGAGACTCTTCTCACCAACAGCTTCCTCTGAGGGGAAGAAGAGAGACAGACACTGATCAATGCTCTGGTGACAGCGACAGGACCGAGGGAATGGCTGGGGCTGTGTCAGGCAGGGTTGGGTTGGATATCAGGGAAAGGCTCTTCCCCCAGAGGGTGGTCGAGCACTGAACAGGCTCCCCAGGGAATGGGCACAGCCCCAAGGCTGCCACAGCTCCAGGAGTATTTGGACAAGGCTCTGAGGCCCAAGGTGGGATTGTTGGGGTATCTGTGCATGGTCAGAAGTCAGACTCAATGATCCCAGTGGATCCCTTCCATTTCAGGACATTCCACAATTCTGTCACCTCCTGTTAACACAAGAAAATGCCTCTGCTCAGCTGTTTTCAGGAAGGTTTATCCTAAAGGTTAATCTTGAGTGAGGTCATGGCATGAATGTAAAATAGGACATTGTGGTTTGGATCCATCTGCTGGCTTTTGAAGTTCCCTACCTCTTCACATGCCACAGTATGGAATAACAATGGAAATTGCCAGCTTTCATGTGGAAGGAGGTAAAGCAGCTAAAGCCCCAGCTCCAGTTCCAACCCCAGCTCCAGTCCCAGTCCCAGCCCCAGCCCCAGCCACAGTCCCAGTCCCAGTCCCAGTCCCAGTCCCAATACCAACTCCAGACCCAGCCCCAGCCTCAGCTCAGTCACAGCCTCAGCCCCAACCATAGTTCCACTCCCAGTCCTAGCAGTCCCAGTCCCAGTCCCAGTCTCAGTCCCACTCCCACCCCTAGTCCCAGCCCAAGTCCCAGTCCAAGTCCCAGTCCCAATCCCACTCCCAGTCCCAGTCCCAGTAGTCCCAGCCCCAATCCCAGTCCCAGTCCTAGTCCCAGTAGTCCCAGCCCCAATCCCAGTCCCAGTCCTAGTCCCAGTAGTCCCAGCCCCAATCCCAGTCCCAGTCCTAGTCCCAGTAGTCCCAGCCCCAATCCCAGTCCCAGTCCTAGTCCCAGTAGTCCCAGCCCCAATCCCAGTCCCAGTCCTAGTCCCAGTAGTCCCAGCCCCAATCCCAGTCCCAGTCCTAGTCCCAGTAGTCCCAGCCCCAATCCCAGTCCCAGTCCTAGTCCCAGTAGTCCCAGCCCCAATCCCAGTCCCAGTCCTAGTCCCAGTAGTCCCAGCCCCAATCCCAGTCCCAGTCCTAGTCCCAGTAGTCCCAGCCCCAATCCCAGTCCCAGTCCTAGTCCCAGTCGCAGTAGTCCCAGTCCCAGTCCCAGTCCCAGTAGTCCCAGTCCCAGACCCAGTCCCAGCCCTGGCTCTCTCTGCTCCCTCCTGGCTTGCTTTAAAGGCTGCTCGGAGGCGCTGCCTCAGCGCTGTGACTTCATGAATGTGACACATCACTCAATAGCGTCGACCAAAAGCCACTCTGTTGCCATGGCGACTGCATCCTTAGCCCAATTCCTGGGGCTCCTCAGGACTGTTTGATATTCACCTTGACACCTTCTCAGAGACCTTGGGGAAGCACATTAAGTGTGAGAACCCCTCACGTTCCTGGGCCAAGGTGATTCCTGCCAGCCATGCCCACGGTCCCGGTGCAGGAGAGGGACTCCCACCCCTGACTCCCATCCATCCCCCCTTCCCTCTCTCCCTCCATGGCTGATGAGCTTCAAAGCCTAACCTGAGAAGAGACTGGTCTCCTCTCTGATCAGAAATGCTGAATTCTCAGAGCTCTGCCCAGGTTCCTGCTGGAATATTTGACCCCAGCCAACATGATTTCCCTGTGTTCTGAGCCCTGCGTGTGACTGGCTCTCCTTACTCTGAGCATTGCTTCTTTCTTGTTCACTTGCTCTTTTCCCCTCATTTTCTGGGCTAGGCATTAAGTTTTCTGATTCTCTGTCCTTCCCAGGGAATTATTCTGGTAACTTTTCCTTACACATTCCTTCACTCTGCTCCTGTGTGTCTCTCTCCACTGGCTGATCCACTGCCCACACTGTCCCAGTTCCCTAACTCCTGACAGCTCATGGGACTGGCAATTCCAGTCACAGCTGCTGGATCCTGTCCCTGGCTCCTTACACCCATCACAGAAGGTTGCCACACGGGCAACCATGAGCATAAAAAAAGGGGCTTTAATAACAGGCAAGATGCTCAGTCAGGCAAATTGTGGCTGTCCTGTGCAGGGCCAGAAGATGGACTTGATGATCCTTGTGAGTTCTTTCCAGCTCAGGATATTCTAAATTTGATGATTCTAAACTTTCAGGAGACATGATCAGTGGAAATGAAGAATAAATTTGTTTATAGCCCTTCCCCAGCCTTTTCCAACAGCTATTACTGATGGCACCTGTGTCCTTGTGCTCTGTCTCATCCTGCCAGGTATCTCTCCAGCACACCTGCCTATGGATAATTTGGGTTTCCCTAATGCTGTGCCCCCACTGGAGATTGCCAGAAATCTGCTTCAAAAACCAGCCCCAGAGTGAGTGAGAGCCAGAGCTTTACTGTAAGGCAGAGATACTCTGGAAGGAGAAAGACTTTGTGTTGCTAGGAATGTCTTCCTTAGTGGTGGCCCTGGCAGTGCTGGGATAATGGTTGGATCAAATGCTATTAGAGAGCTTTTTCCACCTAAATGATTCTGTGAAATATCTCATCCTATTTCCTGTTTCCTCTTCATTTGGATGCGAGATCTCCATGAAAAGGCTCTAAACCACATGGAATCTACAGCAGGTGTCAGGAAGCTGCAGAAGGGAGGCTTAGGTTGGATATTAGAGAGAATTTCATCACAGAAAGGGTGGTCAGGCATTAGCACAGGCTGCCCAGGGCAGTGGGGAAGTGTTCAAAAACATGCAGGGACATCATCTAGTGATGGCCTTGGCTGTGCTGGGGGAAGGGTTGGACTCTGTGATCTTAAAGGACTTTTCCAACTTTAATGATTCCATGATTCTGTGAAAGGCAGAGGAGTTTCTGCTCCCAGGTTCCATCAGGAGCACAGCACTGATGCCAAAGAAGATTTTTGATTATGCCTTGTTTGGAGATCTGGAATCCTGTGTGCCCAGCAGCCACTCCTTGTTATCTCCTGGAGCAGAAGGATGTTATCCCACTTGTTCCTCAGCATGCAGAAATTGGGAAACTGAGGCACATGATACACGAATATCCCAAAACAGCTCTGTGTTGTCCACACTGCTGTGGAGAAGCTGGATCAGGTGGGGGACCATGGATGGAGGGCAGAGGGTGTTTGATGATTCCCAAGTGCTCCCCTGTGCTCTGGGCTGTGCTGGGAGAGGAACAATTTAAGCTCAACACCGAGGAGATGGGGCTGCCCTGAGCTGGCCTCACAGCCAGTCCCTCCGTCTCCTCCTGTGATGTTTGGGCTACTGCAAAGGTTTGCAGTTTGCTGGGAAATAATCAAGGAAATCTTTTTGATAGGAAATGCTATTTGAGCATTTGAGCAGAAGAATCCCGTGCTTTTGATGGTGCTCTCCCCAGGAAGGTGGCCGAGGGCAGGAGAGCCTCCTCTGCTCTGTGGCTGTGGCTGCTGAAGCAGCAGGGGTGGCCAGGCTGGAGCCTGTTTTCCAGCTCTGGAGAAGGGAATATACATCAGCTTCCCTCACAGCAGCTCCCCCCTCCCGTCCTGCTGCCAGCCCTCCTCTGTTCCCTCTGCTTTCTGCCTCTGAAAGGCTTCCAGCCATGCTGAATTTTACTCATATTTCACCATCCCAGGACTGTGTTCCTGTATCCTCCTGCACAGTGGCACTGCGAATTCCCAGCCTGCCAGCAAAGCACTCACAAGGGAGCTCTGCATCAGCCCCATCAGAACACCCTCCTTGTAGGTGGGGCACTGTCCTGGGGAAAGGCAGTTCTGGATTTGGGAATCACACACAGCTTTTTGGTGTTCTTTCACATATTCTCCCCACTGGGCTTTTCTACAAGGCACTGGGTGTTGTCCCCACCTCCAGCTCAACTTAAGTGAGGCACAGAGCCAAGCCCTGGCACTGGAGAACTCCAGCTTCAAGGGGATGTCTAAAATCCAGGCAGACAAGAATTTAAGCCATCTTTGTGCTTACAACTGGCAGGTTGTGCCACCCCCACACTCCCCACGAGGCTGCTGTGACTCCCATCCCACACTACTCACTTTCCTGCATCACAGACACACAGAATCATAGAATGGTTTGCATTGGAAGGGACCTTAAAGCTCTTTTTGTTCCACCCCTGCCATGGCAGGGACACCTTCCACTATCCCAGGTTGTTCCAAGCCCTGTCCAGCCTGGCCTTGGACACTCCCAGGGATCCAGAGGCAGCCACAGCTTCTCTGGGCACCCTGTGCCAGGGCCTGCCCACCCTCACAGCCAGGAATTTCTTCCCAATATCCCATCTATTCCTGCCCTCTGGCAGTGGGAAACCATTGCCCCTTGTCCTATCAATACACACCCCTGTCCCAAGTCCCTCTCCAGCTCTCTTCATAGACCCTGAGGACAGGAAAGTGCCTGTCCTTGCTCCATGCTGTCCATGGCAGCCTGGGGATGGACCCCAGCATGGAGCCCCTGCAGGGATCAGCCTGAGGAAACCCTTTGCTGACAGTTTGCAGGACTCTGTAAACTGCACCCACAGGCTGAGAGCCTGGGAATGGCAACAGCAGTGGGACCACAACAGCCACAGGCAGGATGGGGAAATCAGTGCTTGGCTTCTGCCTGGAGAAGGAAGGTCTGGGTGGGCTGGGAAATTCCTGCCAAACCCCTCTCTAGTGGTTATTACTTTTGAAATACTTGGTGTACCTCTGAGAACATTTGATCTCCCCTGATACCAGCAGGTTACCAGGAGACACTGTCAGGGCTGGGGGTGGGTGCTGAGCAGGGAGGAGGCAGGCTGTGAGCACTGAGGTGTCTCTGCTGCCAGGACCAGTTTGGGCTGGGATGAGATGTGAGACTGGGATGTGCTGTCGCAGGGCTTGATCCGCGGCCGAGACGAGTTTGGAGCAATTGCTCAAGGGCATATCTGAGCAAACAGAGCCAGTCTGGATCCAGACCAGTCTCTGGGGCTGTACCAGGAGACCCAGAGGCCGTGTTCCTGCAGGTGGGAGCACCAGGATGCTGGAGGCAGTTTGTGACCAGCAAAGGAGGTGATAACATCCCCCCCGCCATCCCCTGAAAGCTTGCGGACACTGTTCTGCTCTCACACCACATCCAGCAATGCCTCACAGCCTTGGAGATACCTGATTTTAAACCCAGACCCTTCAGACAGACTCTGAGGATCCCCACCCCTGAGCCCCCAGCAGCTGCTTGATGTGTGGTGCAGACACAAGAATCAACCCAAGATGGCACAGAAAGGCAGAATGTTCTTGTCATCTGCCCTTCCAACCTTTGCTTCCAGTCCATCAGCTGCATTTCAGCTTCCAGGGAGCTTTTCATGCTCCCTCTTTTGGAACCAGAGGAAGACACAGATATTCTTCCCAAGCATGGCCTCTCCTATTAGGTGGGAAAACAGGGTCAGGCAAAGGTGTGGTGTGTAGGCAGAACTAGGGATGGTCCCTGCATGATGTGGCAATTCCTGCTGGCACAGGAACCTTGGCAGCAACCACTGGGAGAGTACAGGAGAGGAATGCAAGCAGCACATCTTGTAGGAAACAGGGAATCTTGTTCCCAGAGGGTGATCACCTGGTGCCTTCCTTTGGCTGAACTTGCATGAGAAATGACAGGACTGGTGCAATCCTTCCACTCCTGCCAGCACCTGTAACGAGACAGGAGCTCTGGAGCAGTGCTGTGTCACACCTCCAGCCAGGCACACTCGGGGTGACACATGGTGGTGAACCAGCTGGGAGCAAGATCTGGGAAGGTGCATTTGCAGGGGCTGAGGAGTACAGTGTGCCCTAAACCTTGGCTTTGACTTTCTTGGAGTCACAGAAAGGTGGAAAAACCCTTTGGGGACCTTTAGCATCCTGATCTGTCCCCAGGGCTAACTTCAAAGTCAAAGCAAGATGCTCAGAGCTGTGGTTGCCCCATCCCTGTCCAAGGCCAGGTTGGATGGAGCTTGAACCAACCTTCATGTAGGGGGTGCCATGGCAAGGGGGTTGGAACTGCAAAATCTGTAAGGTCCCTTCCAGCTCAAGCCTTTCTCTGATTCTGTGATTTCTCATTACCTTGTCCAGTGGAATTTTGAAAATTCCCAGGGCAGAGATTTTTGATCAAGCCTTTGCCACAGACCTTCCCCAGCCAGGCCAAACAGCCCCAGTTCCTTCCCACACCACACACTCAGTACTTTGGGACGTTTCAGTGACCCTCCACTGGACTTTGCAGGCTTTTCTGGCCTCCCCACAGTTCTCCAGATGCAGCCCCAGGAATGCTGAGCAGGTGGGAACAATCCCATCCCTCCAGCTGTGCTCTTGCTGACACAGCTGGGGCTGTGCTGCCCTGTGGGGGTCTGGGGGAAGGGGCCTCTTTGTTGCACATAAATCTAATTTTGATTAGTGAACTGCATTGGTGCAGGTGAGGATTCCTGTCCAGCCCATCAGCATTCCCAGTGCATCTCCCACCCAGGAGACATCCCTTTGAAGGGCTGTCACCAGAGCTGGACTGACACTCAGGGAGCAGACTGGGGGACATCGTCCAGAAGCAAAATAGGGTTCTGAAGGAGGTCAGATCACTCTCTGTAAATATTTTGGGGGGCTCAGACTGCCTGGAGAGCAGATGTTTTAAGCAATTGGATAGTAGTGGTACAAGGAAAGATAGATGGATTCACAGACTAAGTTTAGACTGAAAACTTGAGGTGGTGGAAAGTGCAGTGGTAGTAACAGCCTAGAGAAAACCTCCACTTTCATGTCAGGAGGGAGAAAAATTCTGAGAAGGTTAAAAAAAAGGATGGCAGATTCCAAAGAGATCTACCTGAAGCAGTGTGGTACCCTGGAGAATTTGGGCAGGGTTGTCATGGGTGAGTGGGAGCTGGCAGGACTTCTTGACAGACACCCAGATGGCTTAACAGAGCCCAGTGTGCCCCATTTGGCTCAAATTATTCACACCTTTCACACCAGAAGTGTGAGCCCCTGGATTACTCAGTCTTCTTGGAGCTGCATCATGTTCCTGTGGGCTCAAGGGACCCAGTACAAATATGGGAATTTGGAGTTTAACAGCTTTCTCTGATCCTGTAACATGGGAGTTTAAGGCAAAAAAAAAATGAAAGATATATTCCATGGGTCACTGGGGTGATTCTGGACAGTTCCCCAGCTGAAATTTGTAGATTCATACTGGGGGTAAATAGGAAAAGAATGAAAAAATCAAAGGCATGTCTCCAAAGTTACATTAAATATATATATATATATATATAAGGAAAGCATTTCATCCATCTGCTTGCATTTTCCTTGGTGCTTCTTTTCCAGTGCTTTGATAAGCAAGACTCTTAAAGAAATGCTATGGAAGAAATTTCCTTCCCCCAACAATCATTTTCCCTTATCAATTCCCCCCAAATGAAAAGATTCTTTAAAAAAAAAAATAGCAGAGAAAGAAAGGAAAGAAAGGAGAAAAGCCGCAAAGGTTTCTGTGATTTAACAAGGCCATTGTGGGATATATGAAAGAAACTGAGGAACCCACAGGCTGGCTTTGATGTGGAGCCTTTGAGAACCTGAGCAGGGAGAACAGCCCTGACCCAGGCGATGAAAGGGGCGAGCGGGGCTCGGCACACCAGAGCCAGGTCTCCTTCTGCCGGGATCCCACCGAGGTGCCCGTTCCAAGCACGGCTGTGCCGGCGCAGTCCCCGGCCCCATCCCGGGCTGCAGGATGGGCTGGGTGGCGTGAGGAGCTGCCAGAGCCCCCTCCCCTCCTCACGCCCCCAGCCTTGGCAGGGAGCAGGGTGGGTCTCGGGATCTCCTCTGCTCAAGATGACCCCGAGGTGTGGTAAAAAATGTCTTTTTTCCCAACCCGGCTGTCGAAGAAGGAGTCAGAAGACTTCGGCTGTCGGTCTCAAGGCTGTTTATTATTTCTTATCTAAAACATTTTCTGTCTGAGCTGCTGAGGTCTGTTCAGCAGGTCAGTCCGAAGCACACTGCCCTCCCACGGGGCCGGTGTTGTCCTTTATACTATAAACTACGTACTCGATATTTACAGTTATGTTCCAATCCCTATCACCTATGTTAGACAGTGACTTTCTACTCTGACCCAATCTAAGAATGCCAACACCACCTAGAAAAATGGACGTTAGGAAGAAGAAAGAAGGAGGACAGGGCACGCCCTAATTCCTCCATCTTAGAANTCAAACTCAAAACCACAGCGGTCTTTGGCTGCGTGCCAGGGTCTCTGACCCCCCTGCCAGGGCTTCAAAGCCCCCTGGCTGGGACTGGAACATCCAGGACTGTCAGAGAGACGTCCTGGGTTCCGACAGGTGGGAGTCCATGGAGGGACTGCGGGGTGGGGCTGGGCTGCACAGCCCCTCTGGCAGCCGGGAATGATCCCGGTCCATCGGAACCCCCGCAGGGCACAGGGGGTGTGCTGCTCAAGGGATGCAC
>VZRH01007895.1:310403-351145 GCA_013397555.1 Urocynchramus pylzowi | reverse complement strand
CCTTTTAACAAAAGGCAACAGCTGCCCTCTCCTGTGTCCAACTTAAGGCCCTGGGGGCATGTAAAACTTACCTGGACACCGTCATGTGCAAAGAAAGACTTTGCATCTGCTTCTGTGGCCAGCTGAAGGCACGTGGTTTTGCTCCAGTACTGATTTTTCCTCACCAACAGAGCAAATGCTCTCTCCTCACTGTTGTGGTAGCATTCACTAAACAGTTCTGCCATATGAAGGAAACACAGACAAAAAAAATGTATCTCTTGGGTGATCTTACACTTTGAAGGATGAGTTGTCATGCTGTCCTCCCTTTCCTGAACAGACTAAAGAAGACAAGCAGACCAGCTTTATCTTGTAGACAACAAATCCCTCATTTTTAGACAGAGCTACTTGACATAAAATAATATTAGACTTGGTAGAGTGTTATGGCATAATTGTTTCCAGAGAAACTGGTCCTGGAGCTTAGAAACCAGGATAAATTTAATGAGTCCAAAAAAAAAAATAAAAATCAAGATCATCTCATTAGACAAGATCTGACTTCTGGTGTCTGTTCCATTCTACTGATTCACTTGATTATCTCAGTATCTTTCCCAAGCCAGCCCACACCTTGTTACACTGTGAGGCTGGGCAAAAAGGTCAAATGCACTTAAAATTATATACAGACATCTTTTCTAGTTCATGTGGTATTTATCATTCTTAAAGAAAGTTTGCTTTGCATAATCCAGGTCATAAAATTAAAACTGAGGATCTGATCTAATACTTATCAAAGCCAAGAAGCAGAAGTTCTGTGTATTGGATTAGGCCTCATAATTCCATGACTAAATTACTCGAGCCCTGTGATTATATGAGAACCTCATTTTTAATTTTTGTAAATAATAATAGCCCTGTGAGAAGAAGAGAAAATGTGATCTCTGTGTAAATAATGCAGCAATGCCCACATGAGCTTTCAGCTGCTTGATGAACTACCTCAAAGGAAGGGGAGCCTCTGTGTTTGCTTCTGAGTGGGGCACATTTTAAAGCCCTCTCCTCACAGTAGTGAAGGTATGGACTGGACTGAAGTCAGACCAGCAGAGAAGCTTGTGTGCAAACATCTGTTTCTACAGCAAGCAAAGGGGCGAGGGCTCAGCATTCCAGCATTGCGGATCCTGGATCTGACTGCTGTAGGGAGGGGCACCTTGTCTGCTGCAAAACCAGCCTGAGCCTCACTGCAGTTTGCAGTGCACTTGGCTCTCTTCTGGGTGAGGTAATCTCAAATTATTTTTAGCTGCAATGACAAAACTTAAAACTTGTTGCTCTAGTGGCCCTTACAGAGCAAGCTTGATATTGCAGGAAGAGCAGGCTGCTGTGAGCCTGGAAGTGTTTTGGTTATTCTGTGTTTCACATCACTGTAACACTCCTTGTACTAAGATCAGACGATTAAAATACCAACAAGCAGCAGGAGAGTATCTGTGCATCCCAGGGGGCCTGTCTTGGAACACAGATTTTTCCAAAATGAGTGGGTTTTAAATCTTTCCTTTGTATCTGAATGTTTGGGACTGCCTGTGCTGCAAGGCTATTAAATTATTCATGACAGTTGACCTTTTACAACTTAAACTGTATTTTTTTTCACTTGTTTGCCTTCCAATGGCAGTTCCTTCATAAATTTTCAATGCCATTCAAAAAGTGCCATTACTTACCAACAGCGAGCTGCTCATACGTGGCCTCTTTCATTATACAGGCTGCTTTGGTCTCTGTCTCCAGGCGGGACATCTCTTTCAGGATCTTGCAGGCTGCCAGAGCTGAGGCTACACCCTCCTGACCCTGTAGAATTGAAAGGGGCACTGCTGTCACCCTCCACTGGAGGGCATTTATGAACGGGGAAGACTCCACTATGCAGCGCACAGAACAGCAAAAAGTT
This sequence comes from Urocynchramus pylzowi, assembly GCA_013397555.1. Taxonomy (NCBI): domain Eukaryota; kingdom Metazoa; phylum Chordata; class Aves; order Passeriformes; family Fringillidae; genus Urocynchramus; species Urocynchramus pylzowi. Next base: position 349,254 of record VZRH01007895.1, on the reverse strand, counting down.
CATGCCTTTCTGTTGGGGTCTTCTCTGCTCTCTGAGATGACCCCAGCTGTTGGTGGAAGCCGCTTTTCCCAACCCAGCTGTCCAAGAAGGAGTCAGGAGTCTTCTGCTCGTGTTCTCAGCGATGTTTATTATTTCTTATCTAAAATATTTTCTGTCGGCCCCGCCGAGCTCCGGCTAGCAGGTCAGTCCAAGGCGCACTGCCCCCCAAGGGGGCTGNGCTGAAATCAAAGCCCCAAGTGTTTTTGGCTTCCTGCCAGGGCCGCCCAGACCCCTGCCCGGGGTTTGGGGCACGAAGAGGAATATCTTGGATTCCGACACCTTTCAAGAAAAATCTTCCCTCCAATACAGATTTGAAAGTCGCAAATGATAATCAAAATGACCGTTTGGATGATATTTGAGAAATAAAACCACATATTGTGGATGCCCCATCCCTGGCAGCGTTCGAGGCCAGGCTGGATGGGGCATTGAGCAAACCTGTCTCGTGGGAGGTGTCCCTGCCCATTGCTGGAGGTTGAAGCTGGACAATCTTTAAGGTCACTTCCAACCCAAACTATTCCATAATTCTTTATTGGTAATTATTGTGCCTTGTAAGGCTGGAGACTTGTGGGTCAAAGCTCTTAGAGGGACCTGATTTGAGATAGCAACCCAGGACAGAAAGGAGAATAATATGCTTTGGAAATCAAGCAACGCATTCTCCCTGTGCCGAGATACCTCCAGCATGCTGTGCCGGGACAGAGCTGCAGGAGGAAGGAGGGAGCAGAGCTGGCGGAGGCGCAGCAGGGTTGGAGCAGGGGTGCCGATGTGCCCGCACGCACACAGCCCGGCAGCCGCGCTCTGCCAGGTCGGGGATGGAGCTGAGAGCTCTGGATGGGGGCAGGGAGGCTCCCAGATGCGGGGGACACGGCCGGGTTGTGAAACAGGAGCCGATTATGCCAGCTCGAAGCTCAGCCTTGGAGAGCGTGATGCTGCTCCCTCCGCGTCGAGCACGTAAGCTGAAGATGCTTCACTGCTCCGTCTTCCCTCCCGTCACGCTCGGACCCAAACAATCGGCGATTGTCGGAGGCACAAACGCCGCTCCTGGGAGCTGTGACTCATCGGGAGCAGGGAGGGGAGCGGAGCTTCAGCCCGGGCTGATTTACACCTGCTCCTGCTCTCCCCTGGCCCCCGCGGGCGGGAGCCGGCAGAGATGAACGGCCCCATAAATGCCACCTCTCGTGTTCTGGAAAAGAACCCATCTGTCATCTGAGCTGCGAGGCTGAGCAAAAAAAAAACATCTCGTAAACTTGAAATATGGCAATGCTTCACCTGAAGCAGCTACAGCTCAGAGCTTACCATAGCCCAGAAATAGTTTGCCATCTTGTGCCGGTTTTGAAGTACTGCCCATACAAACAAATCCCTCCAAGGATTTTCGCTTTTCTGGTTCATGTCCAAGGGCCCAGGTAATCGCTTTGTGTTCGTTTTGTCCTGAAATATGGGTTGAAGAATTCAAAACCTGGTTGGCAGTCTCGCTCCATGCAAATGACACGATCTAAGATGCTCTCAGCCTCCCTGAGGTTTCTTTGACTTTTCAGTAGGACCAAAAGGTAATTAGCTCATTCTGTACTGAGTAAAGGACCCTTGTGTCCCCAATACAACCCAATATGTGTGAGAACATTCTGGATGAAATGGTGACTCCATTGAAGCCAATGCTAAAGTTTTCATTGGCTTTATTGAGGCTGGGGTTTCACCACTGGTGTGTAATATCAGACAAGACAAACCTGTGATTAACTAATCTGAGCTTGCCCTCAGTTATATCAGACTCTGCTCTGCTGCCACAGAGGACAAGGCTTCAGAGAAAAGGGAACAAAAGGCATTTTATTTCATCAGAAATAAATCTTGCCAAGGCCCTGTATGGGACAAGAATAGAGTACGTCAATACCCCTTTTAGTCCTTCCTTTGAGAAACCCTTCCCTCATGCAGAGAGCAGTTCAAGTAGAACACTGCTTATTCCTTTAGCACTTGATAAAAAATAGTCTAGAGGAAGTGTAGCCACTTAGGTCAAGTTCTGAGTTTTAAGTATATTTTAAAACTACCTTTTTATCTATTGTGTTGGTTAGAAGCAGCCAGGGTGTATTTATTTTTAATTAAACAGGGTTTTGTGAGAATATATTTTTTAAATTATCGGATTCTGTTCAAATTTGTTTTAATGGCACTTTTGGGGGATGTTGGGGCGAGAGGGGGGGTGTTTCTTCAGTTTGCAGTGAGCTATTGAATCAATTAAATTGTATTGAAAGCCTTGCAGGAGACAAAGATATCCTAAAAGTCTCATCTGTTTTCGTAACCACAAGTTCCTAACTTGAAAAAAGACATACAATTTGGCAGCAGTGATGCTGGTTTTTCAGTACTGTGATGCTCTTTCTGTTGCCAATGATAATGGGATTCAGCCATGGGAAGAAGCTTTAAAAGGGAAAAAGCTAGTAGGCAGCAGGAGCTGACCTCTGAATTGGGCCTTATCTACAGCACTGGTCTTTAGTTTACTTGCTGCCAAATGCCAGGAAGGTTAAGTGAGGGCCTGGGGGCAAACTTTTATTTCTGGAGTATGCTTAGTAACTTCAGAGGTATATTGTCTCAAGTTGTTCATCCTTGTGAATGCAGAAACGCTGAGTAGATTCAAATTTAACTTTTCATACTAGCAATAAATTTAGCTAGGCTTTATCAAAGCAAAAGTGATTTAACATCTCCAATGAGATTAAAAAAAAAGTTTCTAGTTTTAACAGTTTTCTAGGTGTAATTAGAACTTGGCAAATACCAAAAATTAAATTTGTCTGAAACTGAGCCCTAATCAAATTTCTTTATGAATCTTTGTTTTGAAACCTTGCACCCAAACTTATTTTCAATGCCTTTGCAAGCATTTTGGTACTTAGGTGTTTTAATGTTAAACACACTGTCAAAATGCAAAAATGATGATGCATCTATTGCACCACTGTGGATTACAGACATTCCACATTGGTACCCCCATCACATATTTTCCTTGTCATATGTTGCCAGCACACTTGCCAGGGCCACGTCACACAATTGTTCCTATTTCATGCTCAGTGTTCTGGCACTCCATAAAAGGACTAAAATTATCTAAAGGCAAATATCAAATACTGGATATTACTGAATATCAGTATCTGAGTTCAGTTTACTCATACAGAGTATAAATCTGAGAATAGTTTAGTGTACAAAGATGACCATTTTCAGACCTGGGATTGAAAATCTCCATTGCCTGCTTTTCTTTCTCCTAAAAAAATTGCCTTTCCAGTACTACTTCTTGAAGTTCTGTACAAGAAAAGCAGACCCCTATTTTCATGTCTAATTACTCCTTAGTAAATATAAATCTTATTTGTATTCCCCATACATCCTTAACTAAATCTGTTCCCTGCCCCACCCCAAAGACTAGACCTAGTTAAAATTGTCCAAATTCTAAATTGGAGGGGAGCAATGATGCAAACTTGTGACTCACAGATTTCTTCTTGCCTCCGTGTCTGAGGTCTTGATAGAAACCTTTGCATGCATCATGAAGAAAATCCTTGAGAACTCTAGAGACCTCACTGAGGGTGAAGAGGGGGCAGATCTCCTTCTGCTCGCTCTGCTGCTGACCAGGGCGCCCTGCCAGGGTCAGCTTGCTTTCTTCATGCTTCTTCAGGAGAAGTTCATAGAGGAGACATTTCTGAGAAATGGAACAGTAGAGTCTCTGCAGACGACTGTAGGTCAGGAATTCATATATGTTAGCCCCATTGTCAATAAATAACTTCACAAATTCTGGTTTGTTGTTGACTAGAGCATCCATCATCACTTCCTCCAGGTCACAGGACTAGATTGATGAAAGAGAAAAAAAAAAAAAAAACAAAAAAGGGAATTTTTGGGGGTAATCGTGGATGGATGATGAGAGAGTTTAGATTTAATGTGAACATTTTGTCTTCCACCAGTCAACAGTGAGTACAATGAGAAAGAGGTGGAACTCTACTCATTTTTCTCTGACAAAATGTCTGTGCCAGCATTAATGTTACTACATCAACATCAATTGTGTGCTGTAGGACTGGATGTGAGGTACCTACCCCACTGGGTGTTTATATAGCAGCTGAAAACAGTGACATTCTTCATGCCACCTTCTAACAGTAATATCTGCCTGCTTCTTGTGCTTTGTAAACTTTGGTTTGTTAGCTTTAAAGGTCTGTACAGAAGGGGAGAAAGATCATTGCTCTCAAACAGCTCAAGAAAGGGTTGATGACCAGTGAGTTATTCCTCTGTCTTTAGCCATTGTTATACAGGGGGCCAGAAAGACAAACAGCCTCAGGAAGTATAATACCCCTGCCCAATCTCTCAGTAGAGTGTGCAGGTAGTGGTAAAAACTGAAGCCATCTTTTGGGATGCTCCAGTGTCCTGTACACATTGGAATATACACTGAGTGTCCTCTAAGGCAAAAAACCTGGTACCTTCCACTCCACGTCACCATTGAATATTTCACTTTTAGCAATGTCGACCCTATTCCAGGCCACTGCCAGTTTCAGTTCATCCAGATATTCCTTAGCCTCCTGACTCTGACTTTTGCAGGCTGGAAAAAAACCAGGAAATGCAAATAAAGTCAATACTTTACAGTTATGTTTAATTTAATATAGTATTGGTACTTCGTTTAGCAATGCAAGTTCTCCTTCAGCTATCACAGATCTGTGGGTTGCTTAACCAGAAACCCTTCACAGCAATGTTTTCCTAAATTAAGAAACATTAATATTAAAATTTTTTTTCCTAGATGAATTCTATTAAAAGCATTAAGTTTAAATGGCTGTTGGATAATAAGAGGGACACTGCCCCTCTTAGCAGGGGACAGGACTGGCTGTTGGCTTTGCCTTGTGTCAATTAGCACATCAGGAACAGAATGCCTTTTTTTTTTCCTTCCATGTTAAGTTTAAGGTAACACAAACCATTAAGCTAACAGAAACTGAAATAGATGGCAGCACAAGAAATGTCTTTTTTCAGAAGATATAGTGGAGATTTCTTATAGGAGAAATGGATTGTTTCTGAAACAAAGGTAGCTTTGGTCTACTTGTGGGTTTTGGTTTTGTTTTCATGGAGTTTTTTCATGGTTTAATTGGAATAATATACTGCTCCAGTATATTTCAGTTCTTTCAAGAGAATTTGCTTTCTTAAGAGAAGCAAGCAGTGAAATAAAGGAGTGGCTAAAATAGCACCATACAATAGCATGAGATTAAAAAGCAAACACTAGCTTAAAGGAAGCTTACAAGAGCTGCAGTAACTTCCACAGTTAATTTGTCAATAAACAAACAAAAGAACAGTGCATCAGAAATGCAATCTGATCCAACAGTCAACTGAATTTGCACTGGAAAAAGAGGAAATATATTTATGGCATAGAAGTTAAGTAAGACAAACATTACAATGTTTGCTTATTGTATCTTACCTTTTACTAAGGCTTTTAAAATGACTGTGTCTAGTTCTTCTGAACCATCTTGCTCAAAATTGTGCAGAGTTAGAAGATGCTGGTGTGAAATAATGCTCTGAATCTATTTGGAGTCAAAACAAAAGTAATTTTACACATTGTCACTGGATGCACAGTGGTGCCCAAATGCCCAGTGGAGATCACCCAGGCAGTATTCCCCAAAAATTTACGTTCTAGTTGTAAAGCTGAGGTTTGGCAAAATGGCCAAAATTATTAGTTTCCCATATATAAACAACTCCTAAGGCAAGGAGGGATTTACTGCCTTTTCCAAGTGACCTACCAGGATAGGAGGAACAGAACTTGGATATTCTGAGAACCAGAGCAGTGCTTTAATTAAAAGATCCTTCCTTAACTTACATTCTTATTTGACTTAAAGTCACATTATAGACAGCATACCACTAGTTTCATTTTACCTCATCCTGCTTTGACATTTAAGTTTTGCTCTCTGAGTTGTTTATTTAAAAGCATAGTCTCTAACTCTTCTCTGAGTAAAAGTCCTCAAATATTGATATACATACAGTACTCTTATCTTTCCTTCTGTTTCTCTATTTATTGAGTTTTCTTTCTCGCAGTGTACCTGCACTGAGACTTTGTGAGCCTCTGGCAATATTGCTTCCAGATGCCTTTCATCCCCTTTTGTTAGTGATCTGGTAAAATTCTTCCTAATGGAATTAGTATGTGGAACTTTTGAAGCTGAGGATTATGGCAGGGAATGCAAAGAATAAGTAGTGGGCCAGGTCAGGTGGACTTGGTTTGTCTCAGAGGCACCCAGTGCTCTTCACTCTTCACACAAGGACAGTCTCAGAGTGGGCATTTGTTCCTAAAAGGCTTATGGGAGTGTACCCCAAGACAAAGAGTAAAGAAGATCTCTGAATCTGTTTTGTCTTTCTGTTTTAAGAACAATGATACTTAAAGAACAAGTAATTGACAACAGATAGGATAATTTCTAAACACGCTTCATTCTACTTAATTTATTCATGTTTATCCACAACAAGGTTTCCATTGAACAGCTGTAGATCATGAATTAGGTCTCTTCTGTCACAGCTGCACTTGCTCCACAGCTGTGGATATAAATAATGCTTCGTGTCCCACAGAAGGGCTGCTGGGTTCCTGGGTGCTGGCTGTCACTTGAGGAAGTAATTGAGGAAGGACAGAGCCCTAAGTGTTCAGCTGAATTACTGGGACAGCAAAGTAGTTTGCATGATCAAATGACCACTTGATTTTTAATGCTTGAGAGGCATTCTAAGACCAATGTCAAAGAGGCATTCTAAGACACCAGTGTCAAAGCACTGGAGTTCCCAAACTTCTGAGCAGCTCCTTGCCAAACCTGTACTGAAGGGGCTACCAAAGCTCCAAGTGTTAGGGGACAGCTTTGTGAACATGATGGTTTATCAAAGACATCAACTCACTGTCACTGTCCACTGGAGAATGTCCTTCCACGAGAAGCTCTCTGCAGGGAATTTCTCCTTAAATTGCTTTTCAACAGCTTCTGGCATGATAAGCTGTGGGTCATTCATGAATGCAGCTAAGATGTCAGCTGTACCTCCAGACCCTGCTAAGATAAGCCAGGGAGCAGAATTTTCCAACCCGCTGCAAATTCTCTGCAGTTTAAAATAAGATGTTTTTAAAATTCATAAGTGGAAAGAAAATGTTATTCAAAAGAAGGACTTCTAGCAAACCAGGAATAAATGTGTACCTAAGTCAGATTCACTATGGAACCAGTCCAGACTCCTCTAAGCTATTAGGATTTTTTGAATTCTCTAGCAGGTCATCCGTGTATAGGCCTCTGACTCTGCTTCTTCTCATGACACATCTGCTGAGTATCTAAGCAACCTGATTTGGACAAACAATGCATAAAATTTCTTTGACCCTGACATTTTTTTTCCCTGAAGTCTCTGTTTCAGCATAGTCAAGTGCAAGAGTAACCCTGTACAGAAATTATCAGCAGGCTTTTTTGTATAGGCTTTTTTTTTTTTTTCCTGTCTGCTAAACCTGGCAATATGTTCTGAAAATTAGGAATTTGCCTGTGGGAATACAACGTTGAGCTACAGGAAAAAAACACTGAATCATAGCAACTACAAGAGTCAAAGACTACTAATTCTATTACTTGTGCAATTAGAATGAGTCAGGCAGGTTGTTGAGAGAGGAAAACAGAGGCCATGGCTTCATAATTGCAAAAATGTCTACTTGCTGCCAGTCTGTTTCTTCCTCTAGAGTTGTACAAGGCTGTATTGATTCAAGTGTGGTGCAAGGTTTTTTTCTTTAGTGTAGCTATTGAGGTTTTTAAAAACTGTTTGTAGTCTCTGGTGTGTAAGAAATTCATTTAAGAAATAGGTATTCTAAAAAAGTGTGGCCAGTCATCCATTCCCAGCACATGTCAGTTTAGAGCAATTCCAGCCAGTCACTTTTCATCTGCCAGTCACACTGTTCTGTCAAACTTTGAAAAGAGGATTTACATGTCATAACAAGGGATTTTTCTAAACCAAAGATACAGGAAACACTGCAATATTTGGCTTCTCATGAAAGAAAGGAAGTAAGACTATGAGGTGACATAATCTTTGTTTAAGCAGAGAGATTTCTAATATGAGTGTGTTTTAGTCCAGCTGACAAAAATTATGACAAGATACAAGAAACTGAAACTAGAAAACATCCCCAGAAAGGAATAATTATTCTGGAAAGGGGTTACCAGCTTGCATGTCACAGTCTCAGCACTTAGAAACATTAAATTATAGTTAAATTATGTCTCTCTAAAGGTTTTCTAGACTGACAGTATTATAAAAAAGAAAAGTAAAATAGAATAAACATCAAATACTCTCTCCTTGTTAACAGGTTCTTTAAGTTGTAGAACCACTCAGGGAAAAAAAAAAATCAAAACTGATGCATTGCTGTAGAAGATTTGGGATTATTATCAGACAACACTCCAGTCTTCAATCCTACAATGCACTTTTGCTCATTGGAACTAGGACACTCCAATTTTAAATTACATGTCCAGCAAACCTGGTCTTGTGCTTCCTCTGAGCTCTGGGACAGACAGTTGTGTCATCGTTGCTGAACAGAACTAAAAGATTCCTCCTCTCTTTTTTTGTGTATGTTCTCAAGTTATAACAGAGTATTTCTGTTTCCCTAGATCTGGAGCTGGTTTCTGTGGGTTTGTTTTGGGTCTGGATTCTTTCTTCCCACTGGACAAGCTGGCAAATGGAAGTTTCAATGATCAGCTGGTGCCTATTCAAAAGTAAATATTTCTCCCAAACAAATACTGTCAAATATAATATTAACAGAACTCAGTTCTTAATGGTGTATAGATGGGAAATTTGACTTTATGTGAAGTGCCAATAGATGGGTTTGTCATACAGCCAAATTTTCCATTAATTACTTGGCACCAGTTAATTTATTTTTCTAAAGCTGAAAACAGCTTCTTACCTCAAGTGTGCCTGGTCCTCCATTTACCAGCAAGCAAAGCACAGGGATCTCAATGCTACCTGTTCCTGTGAAATAGAAGGTTTCATTTTTAAAAAGTAACACCTTTCACAAACCTATTGCTGTTTTGCTGACACCTTGAAAATATTTCTCCTCTTATGTGCTGTTTTGGTCACTACATGAACCTGCAGAAGGATGTGGCAAAAGAAGAGAATTACACTGACCTAACAGAGAGGTCCTGGCCTAGGATTCAGGACAAAGGCACCTTGACATTGGAAATTTTGTGTGATCCCAGGCAAGTGGTCCAGGCTGTTCTGACCTCAGCTGCAAAAGATGGAAATTGGCACCTCTGTGTGTCATGCCACTGCTGGCTTTTTAAGTTATTTATTTTCTGCAGGGTTGTCAGGCTGGGGAGCAATGGAGCTGCATTAGGGTGCAGCACAAGGCTGGTGGGTTTCCAGAGAGGCATCTTCCAGCAGGACACAGTTAGAGGTGACAAACTCTCAGCTTGTCCTGGGTGTTATGCATGTGCACAGGGTGTGCTGCAAGGGGGACTGGAATCCAGGACAAAAGCCTTTTGAAAGGAGGATTTAAGAATATGAAGAGGCTGACTGTGTAGACTGGGTAGGATGAGATGAGTCAGATACAGGTTGATAGGAACAAGTTGATGTATTTATTACTCTGCTTAAACAGCTTAAAGTTTCATTCAGCACAGCCTGGTGTGGTGATTGATAATAACACAGTCTGATACTTTTAAAAGAAACGCTAATGAAATATTTAACATGTCATGGTATTGGGGGAAGAAATGAGGTCAGGGTTCCTGTCCTAAGCCATCCTCCCCCAGGGGCCCACATAGTTCTGGATGGTTTTTACTATAAATGCTGAATTCTGCAATGCAAAGGTGACTATAGATTGGCCTGAAGGAGCTCAATCAAAGCAGTAATATCAAGAGATGAATGCCTCTTTCAGCTCAAAGATAAAAGGCATTTGGTTCAAACAATTTTTTGATGTTTCTCTTTGTAGGTCTCCCAAAACTCAGTACAGATCTTTACTTGCTATTTTTTTGTATTTCTTTTGAGATGACTACAGAGATAAGGTTGGACTGAGCTGTAGCCAGGAAATGGTTGGCAAGAAACTCAATTTTTTTACTGAATGGCATGGCATTATCACTNCCCAAAACTCAGTACAGATCTTTACTTGCTATTTTTTTGTATTTCTTTTGAGATGACTACAGAGATAAGGTTGGACTGAGCTGTAGCCAGGATATGGTTGGCAAGAAACTTAATTTTTTTTTTACTGAGTGGCATGGCATTATCACACCTCTCTAATGTGATGCTCTTTGACGAGTGACCTCTGGGACTACAGGTTCTTCAAGTATGATAAGGCTACAAATATTCTTCATTTGCCATAGATTTAGTTAAAATTTAGCCAGAGGGGAGGGTTAGGTGGATTTTGACTTTATGCTGTGAATCTGGAAAGTCCTCAACTGTAAAAAATATTCCCTATATAAAAAATATTCTTAAAGACTTCTAGGTGGTTTTTTTTAAGCAGGGAAATTCCACATGACCTTATTAAAGCGTTGCACTTCAGTAAAGCCACATAGCTTTGCTCAGCTTGTTTATAAATGAGCTTAAATGAATGACATTGGTTTTGTTAATAGAAGATAATACTGAATTCAGTATGTTCCAGCGAAGTATTTGTCATATGAATCAGCATTCTTTGTCAGAATGATGTTCCCATGAGATTTGCTCAATCAGATTTGGTTGGTGAGCAGAAAGAGACTGCTTTGTGACTCTCAGCACTGCAACCTCAGGCTCCCCTTACAGCCTGCCTGTGGTCATTCCTATCTGAGTGACCAGGTAAGGATTCTTCAGGTGTGTTTGTGCTCTCAGGCACCTCTGTGCTACCACCCTATGGGCTGTGTAAGTGGAAATTCCATTGCTGCACACAGCTGTGAGCAAGTGAGCTCTCCCTCCTGTTTCAGCTGGGCTAGCACTGCACGTATGACACAAACAAAGCAAAGGTAAAAGTCACTCTGTTATCTCTCAATAGACAACGGAGTTCTTTCCATAAATAGCAGTAGGAGACCTGCCCAATACTCAGCTCTTATTATAAAAAAAGATCACAGAGATTCAGATGGACATTAGATGCTATGGTGTTTACCCAGGATAAGATTTTATCCTGAAACAAATATGGCTCAAAATATTTCAGAGGGCTTTGGAACAAGTCTTTTCTTCCAGTGTGGGAGCAATTCAAGACACTGCGTGCGAGAGGGGATAAAAGTACACAACAACGACTATCAATCTCTTAGAACCACCGGTAAAGCCACTTGAAGCTGGATTTATTTTCCATATGTTGTCTTTTAGGGCAATTTGAGCCGTGCTTTGAAGATCAGCTTTGAGCCACATTTAAGGAGATGCAATAAAACCCCAGATTTTTGCTTCAAAGAGCAGCTTTCTCAACTTCAGAAGTTACCATCACCGTGCCCCTCGCACGGTGACAAGCGTGCTGACTTGGTCTAGCCTCGCTGGCCCGCTGGAGCCAGCTGTGCCAGGGCCAGGGCCGCTGGCAGCCGGCACTGCTGGGATGGGCGGCTCCGCGGAGCCCGCTTACCCCCGCAGCCCGTGCGCTGCTCTGAGATGTGCTTTTCCAAGGCGAGGCGCAGCTCGGTGGTCCCGTCCGGCTCCTCCGGCGAGGTGTGGTCCACCAGAATGAAATGGGAGTGGTTGTGATCCAAGGAATACAGCGGGCCTTGGGTGTTGTCGTCTGACTGGTAGTGTACAGGGCTTTCACTCTGGAGGGAGGAGGGGAGATGTCAGTGCTCTCTGCAAAGCCCAGCCCGTGTTTTAATACCTTTCCTCTCCGTTTCTGTGCTGTCTGCACCCTGACACAGCTCACCACCCGTGAGACACTTTGATAGACTCTTAAAAAAGGCTGAAGATGGAAAATCTCTTCCTTCTGGAAGCAGCCAGATTTGGCAGGACTGATAGCTGGAGTCCCTGAAGTTTCCCTCTTGGCCTCTGCAAAATACAGTGATATCAATCATCATCTCTGGAATGCAGGTTTTGGAATAGTTTATTGGACAAATGGAAAGGGGCCATGAGACCTGATAATTGTGTATGGAGATGTGAAGCCTCAGCTGGTGTAAAGAGGAGCAGACTGTCCATTTCAGTAGTGTTTTGTCCATGTTTTGGCCAGTGAATGAGTTAGCCTGCTCCATGTCCCTGTCAATTTATACACAGCTTTACTTAATTGACAGGGTTATATGAAATCTGATGGTTATTCTCAATTTGGAGATTGCATTCTAAAAGAGAGAGTGGCAGATAGATTTTAGTTCTATTTTTTGTTCTAAATATTGCACTACACATGGGCTTCTGTACGTATACCTTTTCAAACTCCCCTTTCTTTCTCAATACATCTTTCTTTCTCTCTGTTGCCTGTCCACTTTGATACGTCATTCCAGGCTGTAAATGTCTGATTATTCTTTTTCATTTTCATAATCATTGTTCTCTTGCAAGCAGGTAGATTAACACAACTGTTTAAAATCTGCATTTCCTTCTGTCATGCCTCTTTTCCAGTTCCTGCAGTGCTGCTGTGCTAAACTCAGACTGCCAGCTTGGCAGTTGTCACTGTATATTGCATTTTCCTCACACTAAAAAGCAGTAAACTTGCATGTTTCTTTCACTTTCTTCTCTCTGTCTCTCATTCCTTGGGGAAAGCTTTTTGACATAATTAATTTCCTTCAGATTTTGTCTGACAGAGGGTGTGCCTCTGTTCTGCTGCCATGTAACATTAACCCTCCTCACCAAAGATCTGGCCCTTGATTAGGACTGGGAGGCACAACAACAAATTGAAAAAAGCCTTTGGGGACTTTCCTCTCTACTCCCTGAAAATGTGGAAGTGATCTTTCAATGATGTTTAAAGCACACCATTAACACAAGAGATGGGAGGGTGTTGTATGTAAGTAAAGATATTATAAAAGAAAGGTTTTATAAAATTAGGCTTTGTTCTGTTGAATCACCAAGTAAGCCTATAAGTTCCCATAAGAAAGAATCAAAGTAATAAAAAAGACAGTTAACAAAACAAACTATTCTAGTAACAGAACTGTTCACACCTACAAAAACAAGAAATCTGTCCCATGAGAATCTGTAAAAAATGATATAAACTATACAAGAATAGAGAAATTTGATAAACACAATAAATGCCATTTACTAACCAATAAATTAAGTAGCAAAAAAAAACTACTAACCGATTAGAGTTGAACATAAAATCTGTGAAAACTATATAAAAATGAGTTATGTAAATAAAAAAATAGCTTTTCCTACTTAAATAAACTAAATCCCATCTGCTTTACTACAACAGGAGGGATCCACTGATTTCAGGGCTTGTTTTCCTCCTTGCTAGGAGGGGTTGTTAGCCCTATTTATAACAAGCTGCTTGTGTTAGTGTCAAATACAGAGAGTTGGGTTTAGATCAACATCCCTGTCTATAGTTCCTTTGTCTTAAAGTTACTGACTAAAAACCAAAATATCTTTGGGTGTAAGCTGTGCCAGAAGTCATAGGGTCAGGAATGCTCTTTGCAAAATATCTCTTGACAAAAATAAAAAGAGAGTGCACTTGTTTTGTAGCTGCTGATAGGGAAAGACCCAGATGCATTTTGATCACTTAGCCTAGAAGGGAGGTGAAATAGTTTGCATTTGCAAACTTTCCTGAACAAAATTCCCAAACACAATGAACCAAATTCTTTCCTTTGAGGCCCTTTTGGCCCAGTTGCCACACAAATAGGTTAAAGTCTTCCAGCTAGAGAGTCCCACCTGCTAGAGCACACAGGTAGCTGTCATTGCCAAAAAAAAAGAAAAAAAGACCACTGACAATAAGTTGCTGGTATGGTCTGGCAGTCTCTCAGCCTCTCAGCCTCTAGCTGGTACTTTCAGGCCTGTGTGAGAGAACAATTCTGTGTGAATTCCAAGGGCTACCTTTGTCATTTTTTTCTTAGCTTCTGCAGGGAATAAAATAGTACAGAGAGACTGTCATTCATTGTCATTAAACACCTATTTTATTGTTATAATATTCTACTTAGCACAGACTGTATATCCAGTGACAGGAAGGGAATGTATATTTTTTCTCTCCACTTCTGTGTCCATTCAGCAGCAACCCTTTCAGCAAGAATTTTGTTGGGTGAGGTTTTTTATTTGTTGGTGTGTTATTTTTGTTTTCTTCCCAAGAACTTTGATCCCCTTGACCCAGTTTGAGGATTCCCTATGACTGGGTGAAATCCTGCATTTTGACCCGTTGTATTGAGCAAGTTTTCTGTGTATTAAATACTAATTCAGTAGCGGCTTAATTTGTCTCGTAATATTTATGTCTGGTGTTCCATAATATAAAATATGGTTTTTTTGCAGTATTTATGCAATAGCTAGGAGTAAGTGCTTCTGCAGTAAGTGGGTAATTTTTCTGTGTATTAAATACTAATTCAGTAGCAGCTTAATTTGTCTCGTAATATTTATGTCTGGTGTTCCATAATATAAAATATGTTTTTTTGCAGTATTTATGCAATTGCTAGGAGTAAGTGCTTCTGCAGTAAGTGGGTAAAGGAGAAATCCATGCAAAGTCCCTTATTCTGGGATATTTTCCTGACGTTCCACCCTGTGCTGCTCGCTTTGCTGATGCCTAATGCTGCCACCCGCTGGGCGCGGAGGGCACAGAATCATCCAACAATCCTTGAGCTGTTTCTGCTTCCTCCAAAAACACAGCTCAAACCCCACTTCTGTTTGTTTCTTTGTTTGTTTAAAGTTCTATCAAAGTTGTTCTGCCAACGACTTGCAAATTCTGTAAGGGTGTGGCTTCCATCCGAACAACAGAATGAGAGAGCAGTACCTTTGTGTTTTCCAGGATTTCTCTGTGCTGGATTTCCCTGAGTGAAGCTATTCCTATGGCAATCACGCTCAGGGTGGATGAGGTACTGGCCAGGGCAAGATCTCGCACTGCTTGCACTAAGTGTCTTGTTACTCCTACACGTAAAGCACTGGTGAAAATCCAGGCACCTGAAATGATTTTTAAAAAGCAGTTAGGGAATTTCTTTGTATTGCAAGTAGCAATTACTTAGTACTGGATATAAGGGTTTTTTTAAAATAGATAAAGTGAAGACAGGTCTTGATGGACTGCAACTTTTAGAATTAAAATACATGCAAAGTACATAAGACTTTAATAAGGAAAGGAAGAAGAAATTATGAGCTCAAGCAAACAATCTTCATATATCACGTGATGCCATCTTTACTCTGAAGTTAACATGCTCATCAAGAATGCTGTGTCCACTCTGGAGTTACTCACTGTCTACACATGAGCAGAAACATCCCTGTACTAGGCAGGTCTGAGTGGTTTACAAGGAAAAGGAAAGGGGCAGAATCAGGGAAGTTGTTGACTTGAACTGAGGTCTAAAAAGTCCTGTGCAATCACCTCTTAGCAGAAGAGCTCAGGCATAACCTGCCTAATCTGGAGTTCTTTCTCCTGCTCTTGTGGGTGTGTGGAGAGTGAATTCTTCAGGATAATAGAATTTACAGCAGTGTTGTCACAGTGACAGAGAATTTGGAGAACCCTAGGTAGGTAAGCTGGCCTTTTTAAAATATGTAACATAAAGAAACTGGGGATCTTGATGCTGCCCAGTCTGAAGTACAGAAGGCAGATGGAGACAGAGAATATCTGTGTGGCACAAAAGTACCAAAAAGAGCTCTGGTACTGGACTGTCTCATTACAAAAAGCAAAACTGGTACAATTTTGTCTGGAGCAGTGAAGCTCAACAAAGAGCTTGCTGTGAAATGTTCAGAGATATTTTCACTGTATTTTGCAGGTGAGAATGCAGAAATTCTTATTTTTGACCTAAATTCACTCTTGTTGAAGTCAAATTGCTCTGCTCTCCCCAGAATTATTTTGTTATGGCACAAAAGAGGGGCAATTGTATTTGGTCCCATTTTGATGCTATATTTCTAGTGTCACCTCTGAGGGAATAATATCAGGTAATTTCACACTTCAGAAATGGTTACCTAGAGGGATTTGCTTTGAAAGAACTTTATTTTGCTGCTATAATACAATTGCTTTCATTTTCAGAGGTATTTACATGAGGTTGCATTCAGCAAAGTCTTGAATTTTCAAAAATAATCGTGTGAGCAGGCCCAATGTCATTTCCAGATCACTGGGGTCTAGATGTGAGAAACCACCAAGAATTTCCTTCTTTAAAGCCTAAAGCACTCACCTGTGCTTTCAGCTGCCTTTATAAATCCTTTCTTTAAGGCATCCCGTAGCCAAGGCTTCATCTGAAAATCTTCTTCTCCCCCTACTAAAGAGATAACCAAATTGGGAGCAGGTAGCTTCCATTTGTTGAGCATAACTTCAAACATAATCCCAGGGTGAATGGTACTCCGGACCTTCATAAACTTCAACAAACACAAGAAAAACCCAATGAGTAACAACAGCATGAAAAAATACAGTAAAGAGTCTGTTCATGGTAAATGCAGAGGGAAATTATCATCAACTTGGATATTTAAGAAAAAGTTATTTGAGCAAGATTTGGGAGAGAACTGAATACTTGAATTGATGTAGCAGACTTCTGTATAATTGCCACCTCACTAATTGGGCCAGTTCCATGGGTTAGTTCTGTGTTGCAGACTGACAAATCACACTCTCTCTTAGAGCTTCCTCTTGAATTGCCTTCAGTTTCATAGCAGCCTAGGAAAGCCAACAAATTTCATAGGTGTTTTTTGTTTCTGCAAAAGCTGAAATATTTGCCAGATTTCATATCTGTTTTTTGAGGACACATTACATGAATCTATTGCTTCTTCCAGTCCTGTATATTTTTTGGTTTTCTGCTTAAGACTTGATGGTGAAACAAAACCTTGGGGCAGATTTCAGGAATTCCTAGGAGTTCCTTCTGCTCTAGTACTAACTTGTGCATGGGACCAGTGAAGAGGTGGGTTAGTCCATGCACATCCCTCTCTGCATATCAGCAGAACAGAGAGAGAACTTTAAGGAAAACCTTGAAACAGCTCAAAAGTAGGTTTAAAATGTCCAAATCCATAGTGATTAATTATTGGTGGGTTAAACCAGGGAAAGGATACAAAGTGAAGGAAGCAGGGCACATAACTGATTTTTCTTTTAAAGGGAAAAGCGATCACCTGTATTTGTATCATGTAATTGCAAATCAAGTGATTGATTTCTGAATATTAAAAGGCCACGTTTTAGGCCACATTCATGTTCAGGGAGACATGGTCCTTACTTGGGATATAATGTGGCACCTCACTCTGTGGCACGTTGACCCTCACTGTTGCAGACTCTGCGTTTACTGCTAACAAGTAACAGCTGAGCAACAGCAGTACTCTAAAAGGGTTAAAACTCCTCAGTGCCCATACCTTTC
This sequence comes from Urocynchramus pylzowi, assembly GCA_013397555.1. Classification (NCBI taxonomy): domain Eukaryota; kingdom Metazoa; phylum Chordata; class Aves; order Passeriformes; family Fringillidae; genus Urocynchramus; species Urocynchramus pylzowi. Next base: position 331,954 of record VZRH01007895.1, on the reverse strand, counting down.
CATGGTTCTTCCCAGAAGCCATGAAGTCTATTTCTCCTATGCAGTATGGTAATTCTCTTTTGAAAGCTTCCTCTTTGTCACTGCTGCAGAGCTTGGTTTCCATTTCCTCCATTGAATTCGTGAGGTGATTGAGCACCAGTGGACCAAGATGTTCACTGGGATGACAGAAAGTTGGCAAATGAGAAGCCATTTAAACTGGAGAGGTCACAAAGTCCATTAAAATATATCTAGATGAGTTTTTTGTCAAATGTTTTACTTTTTTTACTATCATGCCTGTAATGTTTAGCTGAAATTGGAGCTAAACATGACAGCTATAGCTGTATATAGCTGTAAATATAGCATTAGCTACATTTAGCTATACACATGTCAGATGCTGTATACAGAAGGCAGATTCCACACCAACACTCTGTAACCTAAGGTATAAAAAGGCAGGAAGAAATAAGGCTTCCTGAATTCTCATTCAGCAGACAGAAAGCTGAGTGGCAAAGTGCAAGATCCTGCAGTCTCAGAGGCCAAAGGTGACCCTGATTCTACAAAAGAGGAAGAGGAGCCTCAGCCACCAACTCTTTCAAGCAAGAGTGGAGCAGTGGCAGTGAGTCATGGTTTCTTGCTGTCACTGTGCCTCAGGCTGCTCTGATCTATCTCACCTGACATGAATGCTAAATAACCCGGTGGTGACGTTGTGTTTGTCTGGAGATGCCTTAGGAGAGGTTCACTCTCTGCTTCCTGCAGGAATAGGCTATTTATTTGTGAGCCCAAGTATTTAAGGCCAGGCTGTCCTGGAGTAAAGGTCATACAGCAAGAGTTGCTCTTCTGCATTACATGAGACACTGAAAAGGCCTGCTTGCTTTTCCTGTGTTCCAGTTTGACTGAACTGACAGAATTATGATCTGGAAAATACAGATTTGTACTTGTATGCCTTATTTTGATTCTTTTCAAAACAAAAGCAATGAAATAGCTCTTTCCCCTCTGCTTTCAGCTGCATGTTGAGCTACACAGTCTTTTAAAAAAATTATTGTGACACTAAGTCAGAAATGGTAATCAACACTGCATTAATTTTTATTTCCTAGTCTGAGAGCTTTGCTGTGGGATTGAGAGTGTGTCAAACCAGCAAGTCTCTTGTGGGTCTATTAGGATGCTCCAGCAGAGGGAGCAAGCCCTCCAGCCGTTCCCTCGGGCTGGGAAGTCTCTTGGGAACCCATATCCTGGCTGCTTCACCACAGCTGCCTCTGTATTTTCTTCTCTTCTTTTCTGTTTGCTGTGAAAACGTTGGTTTTTCCTATGACTTGCCTTTTCCCCTGTGATCTGCCTCTGAAGAGAGGCTATGGACTCTCTCATGATTGGATTCCCCTACAGCTATGTCACACTTTTGTATCTACCCCCAAACTCCTGTCAGAGATCACTGCTTTAAAGATTCTTGTTCTCATTCTCCCTGCCTGCATGCTGCTCCCTTCTGGAGAGAACACAGTGACTACTGTGGACACTCAGATACCAGACCAGTCTGGTTAAGAGCCTTACCTAAGAGAACTTCTCTTAGATCTTCAATAGTGATAGTCACAGCACAGCCCACCTTCCTGTCTGTGTGCACTTTTCCACGGGAGAGATAGCTTTATCTCCTAAGAGCATTGAAAAGAATATTATGGGAAAAACAGTTAATATATAGTAATAATAACACATTATTTATTACTTATTATTATTTGTGTAGAAATTACTTTCTGGAACTTAATGACAGAGCAAAGAATTTGATTAGAAACAAAACTACTCAGGACTGAATTTTCGGGTGCTGTAGTCACCGTTCATCACTGTTCTAGATAGTACACATTTATTTATAGCAACAGACAAGCAATGAACTTGAAATAGACAACAATTTACAATATAATCCAATGGTTAATTTGTCCTTAAGTGGTTCATTTTAAGACCAGTTATCTGTGACTTCTCTTTTGGAATAAAGACACTAGGCTGCTGAGATTTATAGGGTACATTCTTGTATTTGGGTAATTAACTTTTTTTTTCCAGAAATAGCACATAGGGGATGTTGCTGGTATTAGGGATACTGGTTCTCAATGGTAGTGGAAAAGAGTGTAGGAGGCAAAAATAGGTAAGGTGCAGAAACAGAAGCTTTGTTCACAAGCTTTTATAAGGCTGGAAAGTGAGGAAAGCACCTGCTCACTGGAAGCTACATGAGGAAGAATTTCTTTACTTGCAGGTGACTGAGCACTGGACAGATTGTCTAGAGAGGGTGTGGAGTCTCCCTCACTGGAAATTCAAGAACTATCTGGACACAATCCTGTGCCATGTGCTCTGGGCTGACCCTGCTTGAGCAGGGAGGCTGGACCAGATGATCCCCTGTGGTCCCTTCAACCTGACTGTTCTGTGATTCTGTTTTATTATGAACACTGAAAAGTCCTGGTGCATAAGATGTGTTTATGTGGTTCTTAAACACAGACTGACCACGTCTGATGCTTCCTTACCTCCCCCTAAAAGCTGTCTCAGCTTCTGCAGTGTAACCCCTCCCTGTTAGGGGCAGAATCACCAAACACTGCATGGATCTGCCTGGTGGCTGCACCTTACCTTGCCACCACTTTGCTCTGCAGTGCAGCTTCACTCCCCACCCATCAGCCAGCACATGGATTGTGTTATGTCCCTGATGTGTGCTCAGGGCAGGATATCATCAGCCCTGTCATTTCCTCCTGGATTGTCAAAACTTCTGTTCTTAAAAAGCATGTGGGTATCTCACCCAAAGTCCTCTCACAAGAAAAGTAAACATGGATCAACAAACTGTGATATAATTATGGTTTTCCAGAATACCTGTCTCCTGGGTTTGATTCAGTCTTGTTTGGCTTGGTTTCAGCTTTCACATGAGTCTCTGGTGATTTCAGGGGCTACTGCTCTGAGACTTGAGGCTGTACTAGATTGCAAGTGTGTCAGGTCACAGTAATTGGGTCGAATCTCTGTGGTGCAAGTCATGACATACCACTGCAGTCAGCTCAGCCACTCATGTCACTGCAACGTCACAGAGCGGGGTTTAACCGCGAGGGTCTGGGATAAACCTGTGCCTTGGGGTAGAACAGACAGCCAGAAGGAGGAGGAGAATCCAAGCACTTTTTGGATGAAAACCAATGGGGGGTGATATTTCATAATTTTCTTGCTTTACGTATAAATTTTTTGATTAAATGTTTTAGAGATTTCCAACATTTCTTTTATCCTGTTATTTAAAGGTTTTTCCCGTGCATCATCTAAGAGAATGTCATTGTATTAAATTTGATTAAAAGATTACTTAAAGGTAAGAAATCTGAAAAACTTCAGGGGTAAGGGAAAAAAAAACCTCACAAAAATCTTGTCTGCCCCAACATGTGCATTCATGTTTTAAATTTTGTGTATATATCAAGAAATCTTACTTTAGTTCTGGTTCAGACTTAAGTACATGTATTTCTATTTAGGCTGCTGCTGCTACATATCAAAGTTTGTAGGTCAAATCCTGTCCTAGATGTTCCATCAACTACAGATACAAACATCTATGGAAAGAATGTACCTCTAATAATTACCAGATTTGAAATATAACCTAGAAAACTATTTCTAACTAGCAAAGCAAGTTAAGACAATTATGAGGAAAAGACAATTGCCAGTTCCACCTACATCTGGAAATGTGAGTCAGTGTCATTTACATTAGGGATGGCCTGGTTAAATCATTCCAGGTGACAGCCAGCCTTGTGAATCATTATTTTTTTAACCTCATAAATGGAAGTTGTAAGAATTGTACCATTATATAAACCGGTGATGCTGGAACTTGCAGGTCCTAATGCTCTTTATTCCTTCATTTTAGATGATCCTGACTTTTAATTTCAGCACTCAAGATTTCTGGGATGTAGGAAATTGTCAGGGAGGTATCACTTCAAGGAGCAGTTGAGCAGTTGTGATGGCTCTAGGGAAGCTCCACAAGGAGAATCCTTGCAGAGATTCCTTTCTAATGGACTTATTCAGAAAAAGTGTTGAGATCAGAACCGCAGGAAAACGTTTTGACTCCTATGTTCCCCCCCTTTCTGGACTTTTCTCCCTCCTGTTTCCTCCCCCCCTCCCCTGCCATGCCTTTCTCCTACAGCTTCTCTGACTGCATCCCCCAACTTTCCACTGTCTCTTTCCACCCATTGTCACTGCCAGCTAGTCCACTGTGAATGTGCATCTCTACTTCCTTGGGTGGTAACACAGGACAGGTTGTTCACCTCCAGAGGGGTGAGAAGAATGTGGGTCTGCTTCACCCTCCCTTTAGATTTTAGCCAGGATTAGGCTGTGTCCATGGAAGGAAGAGAGCTCAAAGGCTTTCAAACATGTCTTTTGAAAATGGGCCCAGTCAAGGGATGGTTTGACCTCAGTTGTTGTCTTCCAGGGCAGTGGTTCCATTGGGAGAGTAGGCGTGTGGCAGTCATTAGCTCTCCTGACTTAGAAGTACTAAGAATTCTCCTTCATACTTGAATGCTGATCAGCAGGCTGGGACACACCCTGACTGAATCACATCAGATTCCTTCACCCACTCATGGTGTACATTTGAATATATAGGTGAAACGATTCAATGTAGTAATGCAGTATTGTTGATGTTAAACCAGCCACAAAGTCCCCCCTGCCCTTAGCTTCAGTGGCAGATGAGGCAAACCTGTTGATTTATAAACTTTCAAGTATGCTTTCATGTGGAGCAAAAGACAACTACACCAGTTCCTGTGTCCTTGCTGGGGCAGGGTGAGCTAGCAATCCCAGCAAAAAAGGAGCCTCAACTATTGATCAGAAAAAAAGAGGGCTCACACAATTGAAGTGAGTAGTAAGGGGAAAACTTGATGAAAACGAATACAATAAACTTCACTTGGGCAGGAACAGTCAGCTTCCAACACACCTAACGGGATCCCTTCTGCTGAACTGCAGCCCTGATGGAAAGGATCTGAGGGTTACAGGCAGAGCAGATCTGAGTAATGCTGTGCTGCTCTTGCAAGAGAGAAATGCAACCTAGGACAGCATAGAGAGCCTGTGTGAAGTGACTCAGCTGTTCATCAGAACAGCTTTAGCTGCAATATCATGTTTGGATTTGGGTGCCAGGCTTCAGGGGAATTACAGACCAGGTGGAAGAGGTTTGAGCCAGAGCAACAAGAACAGCAGAGACCTTGTGCTAAAAGAGAAGGAAAGCTTGGACAAATTAGAATTGTGCCACCAAAAGCAGGGGAAAATGCGGGGAGGAAAAAAGAGAATTTAATAGTCTACCAGTGCAAAAGGATGATAGCAAAGATTTATTGTTTATATTTGTGGTTAGGACAGCAAGGAACAGGCTCAAGGGAAGAATGGTGTCAGGGCTGTGCAGGGGTATGGTAGTGACCACACTCTGAGAAATTCTTCCTTGGAAAGAATGAAAGCCTTACAGTGCTAGGTAAGGAACAAGGAAAGCAACCAGACAGCAGCTCTAGATTGCAATGGCATCTCTCTCTTGTGACCCAAAGAACTTGACCTTAAACCCTAAGAGCTGGATATGCAGCTCTGATCCTTGAGGTACACATACACTTACGTAACTTTTCCAATGGAAATGCTCCTGCTGATTTTATTGCAAGCACTCACTCCAGGAAAACGACATCAGTGAGTAGTGGCCCAGTGTTTACTGGGCCAATGCCAGCAACAGTGTAATGGAATTATTTGCTTCCAATAGTAGCTGCATTTTCATTCCTGATTTGAATTAGAACTTAGTAAATATGAAGAACAAAGCTGATGCAGAGGATCAGAATAAAGAATACCAGAGAAGTGAAGGGCACAGTAAAGACTGGTAATTTCATAGTCAGTTTTGGCATGTGCTTGAAAAGTGAATTGGATGGACTTTAACTGGTGTGCACATATAAGTGTGAAGAAGCAAAACCAGTACTTAAATCAGGGTTAAATGCAGTGGAGAAAGGGAGGTACAAGAAGGTATTAAGTAGAATCCAGGAAGGGAAAAATATCTGTAATTGTTGTGGGAATAAAAAAAATACAGTGTGAAACAAGAAAAAGTATTTGCTACAGAAAATAAATGCATATATATCTGTGTGAGAAACTGGTGTAAGTACATCTGTGTGCAATTACAAACACTATCTTACTTCTGCTGCAGCTTTGGAGAACGTTTCTCAGGAATTAGCACATTCAGATTCCAGTAAGAATGCATGAAACATTTCTGCGTCACAGCCTAATGACAAAGCAGAATCATCTGCCACGATTGCCAAGGAATTGCTAAATAAAGTGTAAAGACCTGGGGGTGGTGAAACACACCAGCAGAAATCACAGCCAGCTGTCCTGCACAGGGCTTTGTCATGCCTGTAGCAAATAAATCTCTGAGCATGGCACAAATGGAAAAAGGGGACAAAAGAAACATGGCTGTCAAGACAAGCCCAGCTTCAATTATGCTGTGCTACATTTCTCTCACGTTCAGACAGGAGGGCTAAGGAAAGCCATTAACTGCCAGAGATGAGACCTGGAGGGATGCAAAAATGACCTATGGGAAGGTTTCTCCATAGTTTGGCTAGCATAGAGACAGAGAGAGGCTAGTTCAGGTTGATAACCTCGGGGATGTGTTCAGTAATCAGGGGTTTTATGAGTTTGCAGGCACAGGGCCAGACAGAAAATCAGGAACTTGAATTAAAATCGTGTGGAGAAGTGAAGCATTGAAGTATCCTAGTAAAATAGAAGGGGGTTAAGTTTCCAGGTATATTTATGTGAATTGGCCCCACTAGAAGCTTTTAAAAGCATCAGGGTTGACAGTTTCCTTTCTAGAACTGCAGTTGCTAAAGAATGTTCTATCAAGTAATTCCTCTTTGCTGTGTCTGTGCATAGTCAAAAATCAGAACTACTGAATGAAGAGGGAAAAAATTATTTAAAAGTCCCCATCAACAAAAGCAAGCTATAAATAGATGTGTGGGAAGAGAGTCTTGTTACTGAAGCAGTGTAGGCTTTGTTTGAACAATTCATGGGTACAGCTCTGGAGCTGGATCCTACCTGCAATTGCCAGGACAGAGGATGTGAAGAAAACCAACTGCTGGAAGGAGTCTTCCCACTGTTTTCTAGGAGAGTAGGTAGTGCTTTGGTTTGGGTAGGGTTAGCACCGAGTGTTTAACAAATGAATGAGTAAAATGCTAATGCAAATATAGGTACTGGGTCTTTTTTGTTTCTGTCTTCATTTGCTTAACAAAGTAAAGAGGACCAGAGGCTATTTGAATAATGTACTTTTAGTGAGTCTGCAGAAATTTGCATATGGATGTCAGCCAGCGAATTTCATAGAAGTGGATTTCTTCTGGGGAGAAAACCTGAGAGGGTGGAGAGGTGATAAAAGGGAAACGTAGACTCCGGGGAAGTAAACAATGTAAGGAGCAGATGGATCTGATGAGAGACAACACACAGCAAGGCTGTTCGATGAAAATAAAGGAATTGGCAGGGCTTGCATAGCACGTTGTCTATGGGCTGTGGGGGAAGGTTGACACCGGCTTCAAATGCTCCTGGACCTTCCCTGCTCTGTTCCCACAGCATGGCACTTCACTTTGAAGCTGTGCCAGCACAACTCCTTGTGTGGCCTCCCAGTGAATCAGACTGAGCTCACATAAAAAGAACTCGATTTTGCCAGGTCATTTTTCAGCAAAATCAGTTCACTGATGTGGTGTACAGCGTGCTACACAACTCTCTGGAAATAATGCATTGAGAAACCACAGCCATAGTTCATACTGAAAGAAAATACAAGAAATTTGGGGTAGTTCCAATTCAAAACAAGTGCTTCAGGAAGGGCAATGTACAGACAAGGCAGACAAAACCACAACTGAAAATTTTAGTTGAAACTGGATTGTGCATGGACATGGGTAAATAAATACTGTTAAAAGCGAAGGATACAAAAATACAACTGAAAGCCAAAGCATTAGAATTTAAAAAGGACTGTCACTTGGGAAATGGAAAGACTTGAAATAACTTAGAGTGGTTTTCCCCAGTTCAGCTTGTTAGGATCTTGATATATCATACTTGGAGAATCAGCAAAAGTTCACAAATGTTTCTCTTCATACCAACAGCTGACTTCACAAAATTAAGTCCTAGCATTAAACTCATACCAATGTTTACAAGCTATGCTAAAATAATCCTTACTTCTTTTCCAGTTTGTCATCTGTGCAATTTTTTTTTTTTCAATTTCATGTCTGTAGACATGCATTCTTGGAAAAGAGCAGTTTTTACAATGGAAAAAATCCCTTTGCTGTGTTTCCTTGTGTGGCTACTTTCATGGTTTCATGTTTACAACAGCTTGCTCAGTGCTTCAGGCAAATTTTTGTGAGCTTGAAGGGGAAGTATATTCAAAACCAAGAAGCTCTTTTGCATAAGCCATATACAAAATATACATTGAGAATTCAAAACCTTAGGAAAATAACTTAGTTTGCTTTTTCTCTTAAATATAACAAAACTACAGACACAGTTCTGAAATTAGTACATTGTGCACAAACAGTATTAAGAAAATGGTTTATCAACGGTTCTAATTTTTTCTTTATTAGACACAAATACTCTCTCTCTTTTCCATTAACTGTAGAACGGAAGTTGCATTTGGATGTGCCTGTGACTTGCAGGAAACCTTGGACCTAAGCACCTGAGTTCACTGGGTTGTGTTGTACCTTTAGAAATCAGACCCACTGAATGCCCTATGATGTTTTGGTTTGGTTTTTTTTTTTTTTGTTTGTTTTGTTTTGTTTTTTTTTTTCTTCTTAAATTTTTTTTCCTCCCAGAAATTTATGGTTCCTGCATATAGCAAGCCTGCCAACCCTAGATTTTAAGTGCCTATTTCCCACTACAAGGAAGTCTGCTTTTTCTTTTTTCTTCTGGATAGTACTGATGCTTAACCCACAATTGCAGCAAATTTGCTCTTTGGCTGTCTGTTAAAAAAAAAAAAAAGAGCAAGGATGTTCATCCACAAGGATGAACATGTAACTTCTAGCTAATGACAGAATGCAAGCCAAGAAAAAATTAAAAATCACTTTCTTGGCTGCACCTCTCACAAAACAACAAAAAACTACAACTGTATGGAATTGTGCAAACTTAGTGCAAATTAATACAAGGTTAAATTAAAAGTAGCTATAGAAATGTGTAATTTCTACTATTGCTATCAGTATCCTGCTGATAGCAATCCTAGTCAATTCCATATTGACTAGGATTCTAATACTGATGAAACTAAAACATATGTAGCTGCATAATAGTAAATATAAAACTGAAATAGGTTACATACTCACCTGGGGTGGTACTAATTGCCAGGTATTGTTTACTTTTATGAAGATCTTAAAAAGCCTATTTTGAATGCAACAGACTTAGTACTCTGAGAATGCATGCTCCTAATTCTATTGACATGAGCAGTTCTCTTGAGCTGCCCCTTAGAACCAAAAAAAACCCAACAAAGTTGAAATAATTTACCAAAGACCAGGATGATTTTCACTGTTATAATTTATTGACTTTATTTTTCAAAATTCACTGGGCTTTCCAAGATGAAGAGTTAATGAAGAATAAATTTAGCCAAACTCTGGTTTATCAGCATTTCTAGCTGTGTTCCCTGTGATCCATCTGAATTTAGAATCTTTACAGACAGTTGACTGCCTTTTATCAGAAACCATCAAATAAAGGGGGATTTTTCTACCTTAATTCTCTCATCCAGCATTCAGATAATCTGCTGTTCTGAATGCAATCTTATGAAATAAAAATGGCATGAAAAATTTGGAAAAGCAAATATTAGAACAGACACAGAACCGCAGATGTCATCTGCACCCCAAGATACTGCTGGGAATTGTCTTCATGGGCTGAGGATGAGAACAGCAAATACATGAAAGAAGAAGGCAGAGTAGCAGGAAGAAAAGTTTGTTAGTGCATATTCACATCCTAAATCCGTGGGGCCGGTGGGAGAATCCCATAGTATAGGAAACCACAGTGCAGAAGAGCAGAGGTCAGGCATCCACCTCTGCACCTTGCTGTCTCAAGAGGAGCTGTATGGTAGATGGCTGCCTGACTGTAGCAGTTCTGCAGTCTGCTAACATTAGGCCAAAATAGCATGCAAGGATCAGCTAAATACCTGAGCCTATTAAGATTATTCCTAGTGCAAGCTAAAAAGTTGTCTGAACAGTGGAGAGTGCACTACTGGAATGCTGCTGATGTCTAATTGAAGAGCAAGGCAAATACAGTAAGTTAGCTACCATTTATCTGAGGTGACCAAATTACTGAACAGAAAAAAAAAACTGCTGAAAGTGATTGTGGATAAAGGATAGCAACAACTAACTTGTGAAATTACTGACAGAAATTCTTAAAGTTTTACATATACTTGATTATTCAGGGGGAAGAGAGAGTGGCCATGATTTGTGTATGGTGCTGATGATTACTGAAAAATTATAAAGGGGAAAGAAAATGTGGACTAAGCAATGATCCCTTCTTGGGTGAATCACAAGCATCTCTTAACATACATAGAATATTTTGTGATCCTACCTGCTGGCTGTCCTCTGCAACAGGCATGGCCATCCATCTGCAGGGCTGGAGATGCACTGAGGGGGCTTTTATTAGCAGCTGTTCCCTTTTCCTGTATGGGAAGATGAAGCTGTTGCCAGTTTACCTGTCACACTGGTCCCTATGACAATGAAAGTAAATGTTGCTGGTGTAGAATGGTATCAACAGCTGTTTGGGATGGAAATAAGCTCTGTGAAATGGATGGAGATGCAAATAATTTTCACTTCTCTCCAGCAGTAGAGGAGTATAGAGGTATCAGGAGCCAATAAGCAGGAGTGGACTTAACTTCGAATTTATTTTCTAAATTACCTTTTCAAATTTTTGCAATAACTTGGATGTTGAGTAAATGCATCAGTAACTATTCCTTCATTCCCTTTGAGAAGAGTCATGTGCTTTCCCAAGCTACAGAAATCTTCACCAAGTTTCTCAAAGCACAGGTTTGCAGTCAAGGTGCTTTCTTTATTATTTAGGTTTCCAAAGTAACTGTCTGCTTATCCTCACTGATAACTTCAAATTTTGGTGCACAGCATCTCAGTCTTAAAAGTGAATTTGTTTAAGGATTTGTTCTGTATTTAGAGTACAATATTGCATCAAAATGCTTCCTTAGGTAACTTGCCTGTGGGCCTTTCTTGATATATAACAGACCACATTTGGTATAAATTATTTCAGCTCGGTTGACTGCTGTGAATAAACGATACTTTGAAGAAATCAAAGATATGCCCAACTCTTTCATGATTACATCAATGTGTTTCTTCAAATATTTTTGTTCTTCACTATTAAAATGAGTGGTATGATTCCTATAGGTTTGTACTGGGGCTTTGGGTTTTCTTGCATGAGCTGATATATGCCATAAATATTCTCTGTTCTTAAAACAGATTTTGCTATTTTCATAGTCTTTAAATTCACCTTTCTTCTGCGAGTGTGCATTCCTTTGTTTTTGTTTCTAAAGCATTTATAAAATGTATCTTTGATACATCCCTTTGATTAGACTATAAAATGACATAAACCAGTCAGATATCCAAATTCTATCTGTTCAAGAGAACAGCAGATTTTGGTTCTCTCACAATGACCCCTGTAATAATTCTGAATTGCTTGGAAATGTCCTTCGTACAACTGTATGTTAGTATTTTTTAACTATCCATGTTTCTGTTAATGTTTATATTTCTAGGAATAGAATTGTGTTAAATTCCACAACATCACAGTCATAAAAAGTCTTTGATCTTTGTTACAGCAGAGACAGTTGCTTGAAGTATAAAACCCTGAAATTAAGCAGGACCTTAATAAAGAAATGTTCTCTGAAAGTGTTGAAGTTAGTGGCTATTTTTGTCCAGGCTTGAGTAATGGTTTGTCAGAAAGCAGGAGGTGCTGGAACTGTGGAAGTCACAGCCCAAGCAGAAGTTTCCCTCAAATTCAGACATGAGTGGTTTGCTCAGTTTAATCTACAGTGATTTATTATTTCAAATTAATGAGTAGTTCTGGGTCTTAGGTTAAACTGTACCAGATCCTGATTAAGACCATCTCAGTCCCTCCTGGGCTATTACTCTGCAAGTGTCTCTGTTGAAATCCTGGATGTTGTTATCTTTCTAAGTACTATTTAAACATCAGGATGCTGCCTGGTTAGCTTTTATTTGCATGTTCTCCCTTCTGCTCAAAACAGGTGTGTTTATTATTAACCCATTCCCTAGACAGTTCCATTAACTTTTCTGGAGAATCCTAGTAGGACTTGCTGGCCACTCTGACCCATCATCACACCTGTACATCTATCTCCCTTCCTGGTAGCCTTCCAGCCTTAATGCCAGTCTGCTAAGAGGGGAAATAATGCTTGAGTAGGAAGATTGATAATTGATTACTATCTTACACGTGCTTGAGATTTAATATCTTGTAAGCTGCTAAATGCACCTGCAAATTCATGACAGTGTTTATTCAGTTCTTTCTAGTGCTTGCTCACCCTGCCAGTGTATGTGCAATGAATTATCACTTACATTCCTTTATCTTATAGGGTGGAACTTTCATTAGAATGTTCATTGCATTAAACTGTGTATTCTAACATAAAATTTGAGGTTTTGCATCCTCAGCAAATTCCCATTTCTCCTCCTCTGATTATTAAAACTAGCCACTGATGTGGTGATAGGCTGTATTTGGGGGAGGTGGGGGAAGAGGGGTGTGTGTGCAATGGCTGGCCTCTAACTTAAAAAATCAGGGTTATCAGTGACACTGAAGTGTTTTACTCTGTAGCTGATAAGCCAGGTAATGTCCCTTTCCAAGTCTGCTCCCGTGGTGAAGTTTCACCAAGAGCAAATGCAAGAAAGGATCTCTGTGTGACACATAGCAACAGTTAAAGCATTCATTCAGGTTTGTGTTTCCATTCAAAACATGCCTTGATTAAGAATTCCAGTGTTCTTACACTGGAATTATCTGCACACCAGAATTTTGTGCAGCGTTCCAAAGCATCCCTGCCTTTATAGTGACTGTTCCTGCTTCTCTTCTTCCCCAGCAAACCCGAGTGCTTAACCTGCAACAACATTTATCATCACAGCTACAAAGGAGGACAGTGCCATTATCCCACTTACAAACTGACAACCTGAGGCACAAATAAGAACAATGTCACAACAGAGGTCACACAGGAAGTCTGTGGGAGAACTGGGTGCTGAACTCTGGTCATTCAAGTTAGAGACTGAAACTTTCCTCTTTGATGGGGCACTGAAAATACTTTCATAAATTCAACGTATTTACAGCTGTGTGATCCTCTCTTTGCCAGCTTCCTATTATTCATCATTCAAACATGGATAATGTATCAAGTTAGTCTAATTATTCTTCCTTTTTTCATAAAGTGAAAAATATTTTTATTTAATTTGACATTTATTTGCGAGGAGGAATGATAAACGTTAGGAAAATCTTTGTCTATTACGAGAAATATCTACCGAAGAAAATGAGGCAAAACATCTGTGGCCTTTTAAGCCAGACCAGATAAACTTGACACTTTAGCCACTAGAGGGACCTCCAGGAATAGAATATGTAAAAACAGACTACACAAAAACATTTGAAGCATTAGGTGTCTTTAAAGAAAAACAAAAAAGCTCTGCAGACCGAAGCGTTTGCTTATAATGAGGTATGAAATAACAGCAAACATGAATGAACAAATTATCTTTTAAATTTTGTCAAGAAAAAGCAACTTTTCTGCTGGTAAGATATGACTTTGGTGAGTTGTTTCCTTTTCACTGACTTGGTGAGGTTGGCAAACCTGCTTTGAAGAGGCCTGTAAATCACCAGTAAGGTTATGGATTGTTCTTTTGGGCAGTACAAAGCAAATGCAGTTATTCTCTTTCCAGAGTTTCTGAGAAGAATGTGATTTGGACATGGTGCAGAGAGTCTGAAACCAGTAACCTCATTTTCCCACTGGGTGGTACTTTAGCAGAGCCCTCAAGTGATGTCAAATTTTAACAGCACTTTAACAGCTCAATTAACAAATGGTAATGCCTTGCCACGCACGAAAACTGCCTGTGTCACTGGATTTGTGATGAGCCATCAATCAGGGAGATGATGAGGGTGCTCTAATGTTCCCTTTTTCACTTCCTCAAAAATACAGAGAGAGCTGTGCTGCTCTTCACACACAAAATTTTGGGGCTTCGCAAGCTCAGCAAGCTTCAGCTTTAGCATCTGCACTGTAAAACACAAAATCCTGCTGGGCAACTGGGCTTTTGAGACACTGGAGATGAGGACACTGAGATAAGAATTGCAATTAACCCAATTAGAAAAAGGTCAGGCATGTCTCTAGAATTTGGCATTAAATCACAATTATGGAACAGGTTAAAAGAATTTTTGCAAGACTTTAAATTATGTTGCATTGTTTAGCTTTACCTATTAGAATGGTCCTAGTGAAATGAAAACTCTTATTTTGTGAGGTGAAAGCAACCTGAAATTCCAGTTTGGCAGAGCTTATTGTTGCACAGGTCTCCTGTGGTCTATCCACTGAGTTTTATAGTTTCCAATTTGTTTGCCTTGAGAGGTTACTCATGTAAGAAAAGGTGTAGTGGGAGGGGAGGAGACATTGCTAGTATTGTTCTATTACTCTTTGCTGTGTGGTTGGGGTTTTTTTAAGCATTAGAAAGCTTTTTGATGGATTATTGTTTGAAAAACCTTTGATTCCCCCACAGAGTTAGCATTAAATTCCTTGCATTACACATAACCTCCCACTGAAGTATTCCAGTGAACTACCTGCAATTAAAAGACATTCAACTGCTGGCACAACTGTCAGACAGATGATGCTTGACATCAAAAGTGGGTTGCCAAGTGCTGAATCCTGCTGAAGAAGAATGATTATCTGTCCCATGCCATTCCTTACACGTGAGGTAGGATATTATATGTTACAGATTAACGTGGTCACAGGCAGGAAGTGTTCCTGGACCAGGAAGAGATTTGGCGATAGCTTGTGATTTCTTTCTCAGCTGCTGAGAGTGAAACCCTTCCTGAAATACCAGGACATCCTTTCATTACGAGTAGTCCTCTCCATAAGCAACCACGGAGCAAAAATTTGGGGGGTGTTTCAGAATTTCAGTTAATTTATTTGGAGCTAACTCAGTGGTGTTATTTGGTGCTGGTTTTAGCCTAACAGAGGGAAGGTTTGTGACTACTGTGAGGAGGAGAATTTGCTTTTGATGCAGGAAAGTGATGTAACAATCTCTTCATTTGGAGAATGCTGTTAGTCACTCTGCCCTCAGACGTGCTGGCCTGTGCAAGAATGTGCACTCAGAATCCTGTGTGGCATTGTGTGAGCAAGCAAACGCCTGCTGAGTCTCACGTGCTCCTGAGACTGAAATACACCACCTCTGCCACAATGGTGAAAATGAACATTGCAAGGTGTTGTCAGCCTCTTCAGCTTTCTCTTCTGGAGTAATACCTAAAATAATCCTTTTCAGTTACAAAAATTGCTGGAAAATTAACTACATTAAAGAACTCAGGAGGACGGGACGCTACGGGATACTGCTGAAACAGACGGGAGAGGTTACCCGTGCGTGGATCTACAGGTGTGCCTGGAGCAAGATCTCCTAAAGGCATCCCCTCTTAGTTTAAAGTTTTATTAGGCTTTCACAAGTTCTAGACTTCTATTTTTCCTACTGCTGCTTTGTTGAAGATTGCAAGTAGGTTGGTGGCAAGAGGAAAACGTTGAGAAAGACGTTTACAGGCTGTGATGCACCAACACACTTCAGTTAAAATTCTAGCACCACTTTCTTATTTTCTTCTTAATGCCCATGAGCCTTTCAAGGACTCTGCCCTGAAGTCCTGTTCCTAAACAATTAAACATTTAGGGCCTGAATTCTTCAGACTCACGTGTGAAAGATTTTGGTCAGCCAGAGAATAGAAAAAGCTAACATTATAGAAAAAAATTTGATCTTTATTGACAGAAACCAAAATTCCAGTTGGCTGGTTCTAGCCTTTCATATAAATTAATGTTCCTTAACAAGAAAAATTAAGAGGCTACCAAGGTTTTTGCCTCAGTCTTTAATGGCAACCTCTCTTCTCAGAGCTCTCGAGTGGATGGGCAGCTCTTGACAGGATGGGGACTGGGGGAGCAAAGTCCCTCCCACTGTATTAAAGATCAGGTTCAAGACCACCTGAGGAACCTGAATGTACATTAAGTCCACGGGACCTGATGAGATGCATCCCAGAGTCCTGAGGGAATGGGCTGACGTGGTTGCCAAGCCCCTCTCTGTGATACTCGGATAGTCCTGGCTGTCATGTGGCTGGAAAAAGGGAAATACTGCACCCATCTTTAAAAAGAGTAGAAAGGAGGACCCTGGGAGGACCTGTTTTCNTCCATGGGACCTGATGAGATGCATCCCAGAGTCCTCAGGGAATGGGCTGACGTGGTTGCCAAGCCCCTCTCTGTGATACTGGGAAGGAGGACCCTGGGAGGACCTGTTTTCCTCACCTTTGTGCTTGGGAAGATCCTGGAACAGATCCTCATAAAAGCTCTGCTAAGGCACCTGGAGAACAGGGAGAGGACAGGGAGGTGATATGAGGCAGCCAGCACAGCTTCACCCAGGGCTAATCCTGCCTGACCAACCTAATGGACTACTGTGATGGAATGCCTACGTCAGTGCACCAGGCAAGGGATACAGGGATATCATTTGACGTGAAGGAATGTCATTTATCTGGATTTCTGTAAAGCCTTTGGCACAGTCCCTCCCAACATCCTTCTCTCTAAATTGAAGACTGATTAAATGGCCAGTGAGGTGAATAAGGAATTGTCTGGATAGCTGCATCCAGAGGGTAGAGACCAATGGCTCAGAGTTCCCAATTTGCTCGAAAACAAAACAGAAAGTGTTTGTGAGGCATAAGCCTAAATAAATATTCTCAGAGTCTTTCTTTGCTTTAGGACTTCAAACCTCAGCATTGGTGGACAGTAACATTCTTTCCCAGAACAGCACCAATATGCTTTAAAATCCCATGAAACAATGTAAACACAGAATGTAAATGTAGCCATAACCGTGCACTCAGATAGCATTCAAACAGATAATGCTAACCAGGGATGTCAGCAGGGCTGCATGGCCTCCATATGCCAGATATCTGGTGCATGCCACTCGCTATCTCCTGCAGGGCTGCTCCTCTCTGCTGCCCAGATTCCTGAGCAGACTGCATCCACTGTTAAAAATAACCCAACAGTAAAGAAGGGAGGGAATTAAGGGACACTTTCAACTTTCTGAGTAGAGTACTATTTGCTCTTTTCTGGCTGCTCCATCTGTCTCCAAAGTGACTGACAGGAGAGCAGACTGCATAAACACCTGTTGGAAGTGTGTCTTCTTGACAGTGGTTTGTCTGCTAAGGAAGTGATTAATTAATGTGATCTCTGACTTATGAAAAGTTGATGGTCAGTGTTTTGGGACACACTGCAGTTTTGAATACACTCTCTGTATCTGGAGTTTCTGCTGGTGTGCTAAGTTGTTTGACTAGCAATGCCTGCCAACAGGGAAAACCTGCTGGATTTACACATGGAAAGCATGGATGTATTCAAGAGCCTGTAGCAAAGATTTTGCTTAAATTTAGAACCTAAAGTTAATATGCATAAAGGAATATTAATAGATTGTATATTGTATATTAATAGATTTAGATTAATTTAAAATAATGGTAAATGAGATTATCAAGGTGTCCAATGGAAAATGTCTACATGTACTCAGAAAATTGTTCTTAATTGAAATTTAATGAATGAAAACCTACATATGTGTCCCCATCTCCCTACTGAATTGGCTAAGCCGTAGTCTTCCCAGGATTTAGAAAGTGAAGCAAACCCTTGTGTCTCTTCCCCCTTGCTTTTGTTTTGAATCTTCAGGCTGAGGTTTATTTGTCTACCATGTCACTGTTGTGTTTTCAAACTGTTCTTTTTGTCTGAGGTCTAAGTACTTAGTTATTTTATAGCTTTTAATAGGAATGTTTTTAAAGTAATGACAAGTCTGTGAGCAGAATTTTTTAATTGATAGAGAATATTTCAAAAGTTTTTGTCCTGCCTTGCCATATGAAAATATATAAACAATCTAGGACTTTATTCTTAGTTCAAGTGACATTTACCTTCACCATTGACTGTGTTTTTATAATGACCTACTCACTCAATCCAAATGTGGATTCTCCAGGAAATGGAACATAACCAAATATTTACTCTACTCCAAGAAAAAGAGTTCAAAAATTGAGACAACACAATCTCTCTTTCCTCTCCTTGAAAACTGTTATTTAACATGTCTCCTACTGTAGCTGGGCAGAAATGGAAGTGGCATTAAGAAAAAAAAACCCAAACGTAATTCAAACAAAAACCATCCCACAAAGTAATCTAACAGCAAACAGGAGGATTTCCATGCCAGAAGAGAAGTGGTGAAACCTGTAATTGCAATGTGTTAAAGGCTTTCAGAAGACAGAGAACTTTCAGATACAAACTGTTTGTTTGAGTCTTAGCTTCCACAGGGAAGAAATCAGGCAAAAGACCAAGGTGTCTCTAACTGGCTGCAGCAATTCCTGCTTGTAAAAATTCATCAGTGATTTAGCAGTGATGTAAAATTCATCAGTGATGTTGCATGGTACTCTGGCAGGCACAAAGTGAAAATGCAGCATGTCATGAGCATATCTGTCACTGCAGGCATAATATTGATCATAACTTGGTACAGGATAACACAAACAGAGCCCCAGGATGCTACAAACAATTCTGATCAAAAGAGCCTTTAACTAATAATTTACTAGTCTTGCTCCAATTACATTCCTACAATTAGGGGTTTTGCCATCAGCTTCACTGTATTATCATCATACTAGAATGACTTATGATATCTCATGTTTAGAATTATAGTCTTCTTAAAGATATAAGGATTTAAAACAGTTCTTGCAAACTGAATTAAATTGTACTGGGTGTTAGTAATTTTGCTGTAGTTCTGTAAATACTCAAGGTAGATTATTATTATTATTATTCTAAGAAACAATTCAACATGGTAGTTCCACCTTAATTTTTAAAACCCACGTCCTCTTTATTCAATGTATCTTCCTACCTTCTTCACTATCAAAGCCCAGATACCAAGCTCCATAAATATATTTGAACACTCATCTCCCTCCTCTTCCCATTTTTAACTCTTTCATGTATACACCACACTCTCTTTTTTTTCTCTTCTTCCACTTAGATAATTCTGAGTTATTTTGTTGTTTTGTTGTTGTTTTGTAAAATAAACATGATTAAGATCAAGACAAGGCAACTTAACAAGGGGAAAAACGGGGAATTTCCATTACTATGTTCAAATATATATCTTGAAAATGTTGCAAATTAATATACAATTTTGGTAACTTCATATACATTAAAGATAATTATACCCTGGCTTCTCATCACTAAGTAGTCATTTATTTGATAGTTTTATTTAAGTATGCTCTTGCTTTCATCTGTGCCAGACATGTTTTACCATTCAGTACCTTGAACAAGCTGGCAACCATCTAACAATAAGATTTTTGCAACATAAAATAAGTGTTATCTTTTATCAGTAACACACTGAAAATGTAGATTTTGATTGAATCCTTGACTCTGGGAAAGGGTCTTTAGATATTACCTAAATACTAATTTTAAATACTTTAAAATTCCTTTATTTGAGATGATTCTTTGAAAGATTTAGCCAGCATTGGAATTCCAACCTAAAACCTTATGAAAATATTTCTGTCCTGAAAAACAACTCAATATATTAGGCTGTGGAATATATCTGAGACTTTTTTTCTTTTGCAGTAAAAAATTTATTGAAACAAACTTTGGTTCTTTAGAACAGTTTCTCACTGACCACTGAAGATCAAATTTAGATCTTACCAATTTTCTTCCCTGTTTAGCCATTTAAGTATATAATATCCTCTAACTTTTCTTTTGCAAGGAAACTGCATAAGTAACACATAAATTCAATTTTCCTAGGTTCAGATAAAGTTTCTATTCTCTGTTTTGTTAATCAGTGGATAAAGAACAACATTATGCCACAAGATTTTTTTAAAGATTTTGAAAAGTTTTATGAAGAACAACATCATTTATGTATGAACATACAGCCTGTTGTTTGGCTGAACTCTGTATATTATATTTTGCAGCTGGCTCCAGGATAAGGCTCTGTATAACCCAGACAATGTTATGTTGGTCTATAAAACAAAGTGGAACACTTACATAAAGAAACACATTTGTTAGCTTTAATATCAAGACTTTATCAGGCTGGCCCTCAAACAGTGAGCCTTCAAGGGTAGTGATGACATTCTTTCTTCCATTAGCCATTTTTCTTGCAGGCTCGTTTCAAAAAAGAACAGTTCCTCAAAATAGAAAAATCAGGCTCTATTTTGACCTGATGCAGGAAATTTTTCCTTTGAAATGCTGTTTTTATTAAGCTGGTTTGTTCTTCCTTCTCTGGTGGATGGGGGAAAAGCCTGGTGTTATGAACCAGGGCGCCGAGCCTTAAACATAAGGCTACAGCCTGGTTAGGACGTTGTTGGTTTAGAAACAAGTTTTTCAAAGTCTCATTTTAACACTTCTGGTTTTGTATTCCTAAGATGGAGCCAGATCCCTCAGGGGTGTAAATAAGCACAGGAGCCCACCGGTTTTTCTTGTTTACACTGGTGGAGGATCTTGCCCGGTTCCCCTACAATTCTCCCCTACAATTCCTGCAGCCTGACATTTGAATGGAACTGCAATTAGCAGGGTTGTTTTCGTTTAACTTTATTTAGCACCTTATCTCCCTGTAACATTCTTGTCCGGGTACCAGTATCAACCATGAACTCAACATAGTTCTTACTAGGGCTGTTCTATTTTGAGCTGGAAGAAAAAACCCACCAGGCCAGATCAAAGAGCACCTTCCCCTTCACTCTGGGAATAGAAATTGTTAACTAACCAAAGTCGTGACAAATCGATTCACACCACAGTTACAGAAGTCGTAGCTAACTCCACCACAGGGGAAAATTATCCAGGCCCTCAAAATGACCTGGTCTCAATGGCCAAACATATGCACCTTTCCACAAAAGCCAAAACGCTGCTGGTGAGCGACCCAACTTGCAGAGGATGCAAGGACTGTGTTTGCTGTGTTCTACTTTTTCCCAGTTCTTCAGCTATTCACTCCCTTTGGTTACAATAACACAAAGGACTCCAAGACCCGTTGTTTGGGCTCATCGTTCTTGTTACTCATTTTAAAAAGAGCCTCCTCGAGGATTCCAAATCTGGCAGAGCTCTGCTGCTCCCAGGTGCTGAAATTCTGCAGAAAGGAGTGGAGTGGCAGGTCCAGAAGGCTTTGGAGGTCCTAAATCTGAAGTAAGGGGTTGTACCCCAGGATCTCAACACACCCAATGCCACAGTTCTGGGAAACAGCGGAGTGGCCCAGGAAAGTCTGCTGGGCTTCTGGAAGGCTGCTCCCTGCTCTCTGCCCTGGCAGCTCCTCACACAGGTGAGAGGCCACCTGCACGCAGCCATAGCGGTGACAAGGCACAGGTGCTGCAGGAGAAGGTCAGCCATGAGGACAGCGACACTTCTGAGCGCGACACGGGGATGCTCCAGGCGCCGCCCGGGGCTCCCGCCGGTG
>VZRH01007895.1:269902-307790 GCA_013397555.1 Urocynchramus pylzowi | reverse complement strand
TTTTTTTTTTTTTTTTGGTAGTACAGAAGCTTTTTGTGCCCATTAAATCACGGTATATGTTACTGGTCTTTGGTCCATACTTCTCCAGCTCTTCCTGAGCTCCCAAAGCATTCTGCTGTGCCAAGGAATGCTCTGTTTGGAGTACAATCCCTGTCAGCCAGGTGCTGAGTATTGACAGTAGCTGCAGAGCAGCAGTGTGTCACTAAAATTGACGAGGCAGATTTGTCTGATTTAGAGAAGCTGCTGTGCCCCAGCGTCTCCTTGGGAGGAGGCACGGGACATGCTGTATGCAGACAGTTGGATACAAGGGATGAGGTGCAGAGCTGGAAAGGACTTGGAGTCACCAGACACACACAGAGGCGTGCATGTGCTCCTTTCCCGCTGGAGGAAGTGCTTGATTGTTCTCTTGTCAGCATACAAACAGTCATTCATAGAATGCTAAGCCTGGCTTTACCTTGGGGTGTGCAAGGACCCTGGTGTTAGTCTCTCCTGCCCAAACGAGTTTAAGAAACAGAACTCACTTTGCCTGTTGTCTTTTTGACTCCTGCTTTGTTCTGGGGGCTTTCAGCTGCCTGGGAGGTCTCTGTCCTAAATGTTTAGAGGGGAAGGAGAGGAAACAGGAGTGGCGTTAAATCAGGGCATAAAGAGCTAAGCTGAGTAGAGAGCCCTGGGCAAGATCTAGCCCAGTGATGGGAGCAACAACCACTGGAGGCTTAATTTTCTGGTTTCTGCATGGTGTGGAGAGTGTGGCTGTGTTCTTAATTATATGCTGTAATTATTACAGTTAGAAACAACTCCTGGAATAGCCCATGTAACTTACTCTGGACCTGTATCTCTGGCTGGTTGTTAAAACACTGTTTATCAAGCGATAAGAGCTACATCTACTGATTGCCTGTCACACCCTTTTCCTGCTCAGGAATCTTAGTGGTATGTAGAATACTAATAGCTAAGAACTGATACTCAGGATTGATTTTCCTCGGTTTTGTATTATAGTGTTTGGAAAAGGGAAGTTGGACACCAAGCTTTAATCCACAGATTCTCGGTTGTTTTGTTTGTTTCACGTTATTTTGATTGCTGCATGTTCTGGTGAGCAGCAAAGGCCCTTGTGTGCCCTTAAGGAATGGAATCTGGCTGTCTTGCACAGGTCAGGCCATGACCTGTTTTCTTCTGAATTATTTCTTTCATAAGGTGTCAGAAATACCTGTTTTTCACTATGCAAAATGTATATTCTTTCTTGTTGATATTTTCAATCTCCAGGGCAATTTGACACCCCCGTTTGTGATTAAATCAATTTAATTCTAGACAGGTCTTTTCTAAGAGTTTTTCTTATTTGCTTAGACCAAAGTGAGCAGAATAGGGAATGAATTATTGTGCCTCATTTATACTCCTTTCTGCTGGATTTTTGAAGGCTGGGGAAATAGTCTCTTGGGGAGAAAGAATGGCTAATCAACCATTAATTAATTAACTCAAAAAACCTGCCTAAAAGTACTAGTGGAGATGACAGAACCTCTTAGTTCAGCTACTTGGCTTGGTTCGATTTTGCAATAAATTCCATAAAATATAAATAGACGAAGCATGCGGTATACAAACACCCGATTTTACCAGGGCAGGTAAATTGTGCTTGATGGCTGAGGATCTACATGCATGGCTTCTGCAAACACACTTGGTGGTTGCTTGGAGACTTGGGCTTTGCAAGCAAGAGCTTGCCCTGTGGTGTGGCTGTATGGGTGGCAATGTCCTGCCAGGGCCACCAAATCTGCCTTGGCCGTCAGGGCAAGGGAATGACTGAGTGCCACTGTTCTCAGTGACCTTCCAGGCTAGGGCATCTTATCACACTTATCATAGCAGTGTACCTTGAGAGAGCAGCTTTGAGAGGTGAAATGTTCTGTGGCCTGAATGAGTCAAGTTTTCAGCCTCTATGAGGAGAGCTGGAAAAAGAAACTCTGCCAGCATAGTGGCCTGCTGAAACCCTTGGGTACTGTCCCACGGTTGGAAATGACTGTACAGAGTAAGTGAAGTTGTCAGATGTTAAAAGGAATTATTTTAGATTTATGTGCTCAAGGGAAGAGGTTCTTCTCACCCTCTTAATTTTAAAACAAACGTCTTAAAATATGCCTGAAGAAACTGAAGTTATGAACTGATTTCTCTTGTTCTTGGTGTGGCAAATAATGACTTCTGGCAGTGTTGACTGCCTGTGTTCTTTGAAGTGTTGGCTGTAACCAGAGGGAACAGTTTGGAAACTGATGGACCGTTGGTTTGTTCTCCTGTGGCAGCTCTCCTTTGTTGCCATGCAAGATAATCAGCTTCTATCTTATCTTTGCATGCCTGTACCTGGTTCAATTTACTTTGCCTTTGTATAAGTTTGGTTTAATCAGCAATGATTGTCATTGAGTTTGTTCGAATCCCAAGCTGTTTACATAAGCTTGGACTGGCCAGTGGTTGGGGTTTGGAAAACTGGTCTCTGGAAACAGGCAGACTCTTAGCAGCATGGCTGCATGTGTGTGCACACAGAGATAGGAAGTGAGGGTAGATAGAATATTCCAGTTGCCTGAAGAATATTCCAGTTGCCTGAAGAATATTCCAGTTGCCTGAATCAGGTCTCACAGTAATCAGTTATTAAAGGCAATGCAGTGTTTACACTGTGCTCTTTACATACATTACATTGTGGAGAAAAAGTCTAGCTTCAACCTCAAATCCCATTTTTGCCATGTTCCCAGATGTGCTGCAAACATACTCCCAAACTTACTGGTTCTTACTTGTTGTGTAAAATGTTGAGGAGGAAAAAGGATCCATAAAACAATTAACATGTGCACGTGCTTACTCATGACTTTTCTTTCAGACTGAAAAATGTTGCATACTGAAATGCTGTGGTTTTGACATAAACATTTATGTTTAGAGATTTTTGTGGCTTGAAGTCGGACTTCCAAATTATTACTACTGCCTTAAAAAAGAAAAAGGAGACATAAATCCTCCAAAGTAAGCATGGCTTTTCCAAGTGGAAAGAAAGAAATATGACTTGTTCAGGATCATATTCCTTTTGCTGCTGTCAATAGCAGGAAGACCCAGGTTTAGCTTTTTTTGTATCATCAAGACTGAGGTAGCTCAGTTGAGGCCAATTTGCAGCAGAGCAGACACCTTTGCTATNTATTCCTTTTGCTGCTGTCAATAGTAGGAAGACCCAGGTTTAGCTTTTATTGTATCATCACCTTTGCTACCTAACACTGTGTGTTATATCAATGTGCTTGGTAAAGTTTTATCTGAGAGGAAAAGGCATTGGAAAGCTGACTTTAAGTATTCCCAGAGAGGAGGGAAGACCATTTGCCTACCCCACCTAAGAAAGTGTGCTCATGTTCAGGAGTTGGCTGCTGCAGATGCACCCCTGTTTGCTGATCAGCCTGATGCTGGAGCTTGGGCTCCTGGCAGACTTTTGGAGGCAGGTGAGACTGAGAAGTGGCTTAAGGGTTTTGTTCCCTCCTTACTCTTTGCATGCTGCAGTGCAGCCCCTTAGCTACAATATTGCAAGAAGGTGTTTCTTTGGGACCGTGTAATTGAAATAGTTTTTTTTGGGTTGGCCAGTACAGAGCTTCCCCCTCTTCCCCTGTTTCCCAATTTGACAACTTCCCTGTCAGAAGTTTCATTTTTCCTCTGGGTTGTTTGGCTGTCTTGTGGCTGATACCAATCCAAGTTTGTGCCCTGAAGAGCTCAAGTGTCAATCTAATTACAGATCAGAAGGGGTCCTCATTTCTCTGTCCCAGTGGGACAGTAGAAGTTATTAGGTTAAGAAATGCAGATATGAATAACTGTGTAATTGATTAAAAAAACATTTTAAATTTCCACGTTTACTTAGTAATTGACTGTTACCAGAAAGAAAAGCAGCATGAGAAACCAAGTCCTCTTAATGCCAAAACTAGCAGATAATGCCTAGAAGCCCCTTTGATGAAATCACTGTTTTTGCGTTATTTGATGCATTCAGTGATTGCTGCATGAAAATTGTTGTGGAAATGTATTTTGATTGTTGAAGGGGAAGGAAGGTGAATATCTAGGTATCTTCTAGTTAAATTGCCTTTTGAAGACACCTCTAGCAAAAATTGGGAAAATCCCATTTCTATTCTGAAATGCAAAGTGGGATATGGTTGGCTACTTGGAAAAAAAAAATTCATTGGGTCAAGGAAGTTTTGTGGGGAGAAAAAAGACTTTGTAAATGTACTGGTGTTTAGGTTTTCTAAAAACAAATGGAAGCAGAAGACTGTAAACTGGCAAAAACTAGTGCTCAGTAAAGCCAGATTGTGTGCAGTGGAGAAATAAAGAACTGTGAAATGCACATGTAGAAGTTATGCACTTTTTCAATTTGGGCAGGCTTTCCTGGGATAGGCCTTCTCTCTTTTCCCATCATCCTTCCAGTATGACATTTCAAGTCCTTCTCTCATGTTTGCTTTCCTCCAGGAAAAGAATTATCCTACCTTTAAAAGTTGCACATGAATGATCTTAAAAAAAACAGTAAGTGCAGTATTCACATTTTTGTGTCTCTGTCAAATGGTTGGTTGGGCAATTCTGGCACACTTCCTTGCCCTGGCTCCTCAAGTGCCAGGGAAAAAACATGCAAGGCTGTGTAGATAGGCCTCTTTCAAAACTTCCATTGCAGCTGAATCAAGGCTAGAGTTGAGATTCAATTGCAGGGAACTAATTAGGCTGAGCTCCAAATGCCTGAGTGCTGGATGTGTTACAAACAGCGGTGCCAACATATGCTGCAGGGAGCTATGCACAGGCACAGTGCTTAGCTGACTTCAAACTTGGCACTAGCTCATTAATTTGGTGTGTTAATAGATTGTTTAATGTGCATTAGTGGCTGAGCACAAAAGCTGTGAACACTTGTTCATTCAGTTCCAGATGGAAAATAGTGTCTTGTTGGGGGCAAGGTGTTTTCTGCCTGCCAACGAGAGGTCCAACATGTTTCAAATGTCTTGGAGAGCTGCCAGATGCAAATAAACCTGGTGGGGAGGCTGAGTTCCAGCAGAATGCCTAGACTGGTGAGTTTTTAGGTGGGGTACTAAGCCTCCTCCTGCAGTCATGCTTCATCTGGCATAATGGCCTGTGAGAACCATTATAATACCAGGCATGGCAGTGGGGGAGCACAGGCATTTGCAAGGCTCTGCTGCAGGAGGAGTTGATGTATGGAGTTCTTACCTCCTACCAGGAAGATATGTATTTGAGAGTATATTTAAATCTCTGTATGTAATAAGTAGGAGTATTCGATGCTGTTGTAATCAAATTTAATATTAATTTTACTGTATGTTTTTAGATAATTTGTTTGGTTTTGTTTTTTTATTTTATTTTGTTTTGTTTTTTTTTAATAGAAAATTCTAAAGCTGCTCTCAATGAAGAGCTTTCTCTGGCCTCCAAGCTGTGCATACTTGGAGAACTAGAGATATGCTTGGTGTGAGCTTTTCCTTTGTCTGATGTGACCAATTTTTGAGGATATAGGGACTTTCTTCTTTTTTTTTTTTTCCTACTTTGTGGTAGAGTATAGTAAAATAACAGCTATTATCTATGTTCAAGGAGCTGTGAGAAGTTGCACACAGTGCAAAGCAGGGCCTGAGTAAGTGTATAAGTATAGTGTAAGTAGTTTAAAATACCCTCAAAACATCAACAAAAGTCCACAAAACCTAAAAGTACTGTCCTACATTTCCTCAATGTAAGTTCCTTCCTTAACTACCACATTTTATAACAGAAAGTGTGACACTTGGANCAAAACCCTCAAAACATCAACAAAAGTCCACAAAACCTAAAAGTACTGTCCTACATTTCCTCAATGTAAGTTCCTTCCTTAACTACCACATTTTATAACAGAAAGTGTGACACTTGGAAACATTACAGTAAAAGACAGGCACAGGGGAAGCTAGTGTTTTATTAAAGCTTTGTTCAACCATCATGACAAAAGCCAGGTTTTTTTTTTTCTCTGAACTGCTTTAATGTCAGAACTTCCAGTTATGTGAGATAATGAGCACACGTTTGCTCAAAACTAACTGAATCCTTTCAGAGTTTAAGGAAAAAATGTCTGGTACTTTTTGCACAGAATACATCAAGCACCAAGTCTGCAGCCTTGGAATTTTATAATTTTAAAAGTGATAAAATGCCAAAAATAGGAAATTATACTGCAGGTTGTTAGGTGCCCTTTAGATAGTCCGAGCAAAGTGCCCAGTGTAGGTATTTTTATCTCATGTGTTCTTCACAATCACTGTGATGATTTAATATTTTATGAAAACTGTTAGCCAAAGTCAGAATAATCCTAGGACATGCCTTATGGATCCTTTTAAGTTTCTTCTGCAAATATTGATGTGGATCTTTGAATTTTATATTAAAACTCTCACTAGGAACATACATCTCACATCCTGTGTGTTTTGCCAATGCCAGTGGACTTACAAAACCTCATTTGACAACAGAGTTTTGTCCCATTTCTAATAGAAAACTGAATTTTTTACTTTCAGCTATAAAATCCCTCTTTGCGTTGCATTGAGGTTATTTGAAAAGTAAATGCTTTGTTATATAACTACACTAGTATTTACTTCAAATGAGAAATATACTGGTTTTAGTAAACTAAGATCATAGAATAGTAGAAAATATCTTTGTTTATCCTAAAAAATAGTGCTCTTGATAATAATCTACTAATTTTACTCTTACCCCAGAAGTAGAGCATACATTTTCTTTTACAATAACAGGAAATATAATACATTTGTTGGAGTAATATTTTGTTTGATTCTTAAGAAGTTATCATCATGTGTTTAACTTAACTATGTGGACAGCTATTTGCTTCCCACTGGGAGCAACTTGTAAGGTAAAAGGTAAGGACCAGCTAGTAAAGAGAGAAACTTGCATTTACTCATCTCCAAAATTAGGGCAATTAAAACTACTTGCAAGGCATTGTGCACCAGATGTGTAGAAATATTTTAATATTATTTTATTTATAGTAAGGCTTTTTTTTTTATTTTCTTTAACACTAAGCATCTTACAGTGCTAGTTCTGTATGAACTTTTTCCAGGTGACTGCTGTCTCTTGTCTGTAGTAAATATGTTAAATCACATACCATTTGTATGCAGGTTTTTATACCATCTCACCAGTAGTTTTGTTGTAGATTTCTCACAATTAGTGGTCTTCCCTCTGTCCCTCCTTATGTGTTTTGGACTGGGCAAGAACACAGGCTTATCCCCTCTGTTTAGAGCAGAGTGTGGTCACCCTTGCAGTAAGCTGCTCACTGTCAGACAGCTGGAACTGACACAAGGAAGCTGGGCAGGCTTGGATGTGTAGAAATTCAGCGCTCAGAAGTTGCCGGCTTCCTCTGCAAACCTACTATGAATTCCTGAAAACTCAGGGATACTTTTGAATTGTTTCAAGTTTTTACAATATTTTCTCATTGCAGTGCTAATATTGCACACTTTTACATTAGTTGGATAGTACAGAAAATTGGGTCATGGTTTGAGGGCAGAATGTAGATCACCCACCAGGCAATTTCCTTGGATTCTCTCCAAAGACACCAGGTGTAATAGCAGAGGCAAGGATTACAGAGCTCTTGCTCATCCCTTGTACCACAGAGGCTGAGGTCCTTGTACTGAATGTATTTTCTTTCAGCAGGGTAAGGAATTGCCTTCAAAGAGTGTGTTTGTTCCTGCAGCAGCTATCCCCTTCCCCATGTAGTCTAAAAAAGAGCTGGGATTGGCTAGAGTCTTCTTTTTCACAATAAACTGCAGGGCACCACAGCCGAAGGTGCCTCATCTCTTGTACGGATGTTGACAAGTAGAGCAAAGGAGAATGAATGCAGGAAATGGTTTCTGCTGCTAATCTCATTCTTACACCCTTCAAATGCCTGTGCCCAATTATTTGTGCAGGGCACTGGAGAGAGGGGAAGAGACAAGAGCAAAGATCTTCCATCCTGTGGCTTCAAGAAGTAGAGAATGTCCTGTGCTGACCCTACTAAGAATCATTGGTGTTTGTATTCTGTGCAATGGCTTTATGTGATCTTTACAAACTTCAGCAAATAAGGCCCTATTTTTCTCCCCTAATATTCATCCTAAATAGATCTAGTAGAGGCTATTTGTTTTTCACCCTTCAGAATACATTAAAATGTGGTCAAACCTGACAGTGAGTAAATAACTAAACGTGTGTTGCTTTATTGTAGTGTGAGTAAACTTCATGTGATTGTATGCTGTTATCTTAGCCATGACCCATGAAGTATTGATAATTGGTTATCTCAGCACTTCACACAAAATAAACCTGCTCACTTGATTTTTTTCTGTGTCAAGAGGTCATCCTGCAACCTGGCACTAAGCTGTCTGAGCATCCTGTTTCAACAGCATGTAAAGTATGCCAGGCACAGGCATCTAAGTGTTACCCAGTCATGTCAATCATGTTTGCCTTCATAGTTCATTCAAGACAGCTCTTCATGGATTTTATTTAATTTTATGACATGATCTTATTTGGGTAACTACATATTTGAACCACAGAAATGAGAAAAAAACTTCAAGAGTGAGGGAGAAAACAGACCTTTGAAATCCTGCAGGTTTTGCAGCACATGGGAGGCTGTAGGTGTACTGTATTAATGCTGACTCTTCTTGGGTGTCTGAATTGCTTATTGCACTCTGGTTTTCAAGCACTGAGGTTATCTCTTGATGACTTCTGTGGCATTCTATTGTTGTGTGGCTTTAATAGGAAACATTACACATCCACCAAGTCTCACTGTAAAGTGAAATAGAGAAATTGAACTGACTGTGAAAATGTGATGTACTATGAGAAGAGCCTAATCTCTAGAAATTTTCAGTGGATTGTATCTGTAGGAGTAAAGGGCCACCTGCTTGTACCTCTTACAATAAAGAGTGGAGATAACATTCAAGCAGGTTTTGATACTAACTGTTAACCTCTGCTGAGACTGCCTGCTTTTTCCAAGGGAAGTTTTCTGTCAGATGCCTTTCTCTTGAAAGAAACAGTGCTTGTTTCAGGAAACCTGTATATGGCCTGTGTTTGTTATTACTGAAATAATATATGCAAAATGCCATGGGATTCTTTTCTTGAGGAATTCTGCTGGAAATGACTTGGTAAGTAATCAAACTATTCCTGAGTACTTTGAGGAAATCAGTCTGTTTGTTTATACAGTGTGTGCTAGCAGTCGATGTGGTCAAAACCCACAGCCATGTGTATCTTCAGTTTCCTCCTCCTCCCTGTAACAAATGCAATCTGATGATGCTTCTGTCTGATTGCTAAAGTGAAGTGCTGTGTTTTCTTTGGAATTGCAGTCTCTCTCCATCCCCCTCAAAACACCTCATCTGTTAGTTTGAAGCAGACTTTGTCACTGTTTTTTTCATATGGTGCCTCTTTTTGCCTGCTCCCCACCCTCCCCGTGTCTCAGGCGTTTTGGTGTGTAGAAGAGACTTTGTGTTCTGTTGAATTTTAGTGGCTGTGAAATACCACACCATGGGAAACTTGTGCAAATCTGGGACAGGAACTGAGGGCAGAAATTAATTCAATTGGAGCAAAGTGTCCCATAGGCAGCTATTGATTAACCAGAATAAAATTTGGCTTCACCACTGAGATTAGCACCTACCTTGGTAAAATAGAACTGGTGTTCTGGAGCACTTTTTAAAAGGTATTTAGAAATTGAACTCTGCTTTGAATAAGCGGTTTTTCTGTATAGTTAGGATATGGTGTGGTAATGAAAGTAGTTTCTTCACTTTTCTGTATCTTGTGATAAATGTAGGGAAGAATGAAATGGTTTTTTACAGGGTATTTTATAGGAACAACACTGCTATTGCAATGCAAGGAAGATAAATAGTCATAGGAAAGCCAGGCAATGTGTGCTTTCTTTCCCAAAGTGTAAAGTGACTGCTTTATAGTAATGAGCTGAAATAATTTTGAATTCATGGAATGAAATGGAGGAAAATAGCCTAAACATTAAGGAAGAAGGACCACCTGTAAATTTACTTCTTCCTCACAACTCCTCTAGAGATCAGTGTTACCTGGCTGCCTTGTATCATTTTATAGAGAGGAGTGGACCAGATGAGCTCCATGAACATCCCAGGGACCTGAATGAAACCATGAGATTGACTGGCTGTAACCTTCTCTGCACTTCATATCTCTACCAAATTTGATACTAATCCAGATAGTTTTTAGGGATGCATCTCTGCTGCTAGATGTGGATTACAGCTGAGCTGTGCCTGCTAGATCAGCCTGGATAAAGCTGTGCTAAGCATGGAGGTAGAGGGAATGAATGTGAAGAACCTGCACTTGCACCAGCAGTGCAGTGATGGGTGAGCTGGTTCTGGCCCACAAGCTCAGCAGCTGCAGCAGTGCAGGGTTGTGCCTGTGCTGCTGTTAGTTTGAAGCAGACTTTGTTGCTTCTTGTGCTAAGTCTCCTTAGCACAATAGAGTGCCAACAATCCTGGCTGGCAGTGAGACCAAAGCCTGGCAGAGGCTGTGACTCCACCTAACTGGGCAGAGACACTGCTATGTGCCATAGCATGACCTTCTAGAGCAGGGATCCTCATGCCTTGTGCCTCCTTACATCATCTAGTGCTCTGGGAATATTTCTGGCCTCTAGGATGAAGTGACATGCACGTAGGTAGCCAGTCTGTGCTTCTGAGTTTACCCCTGGTGCTGCTGAGGTGCCTCAGAGCACTTTGCTTTCAGCACCCTTGGATGTGTGTGAGTGCAGTGGCATCAGGGGCTGGCTGACAGCTCTATCATAAATAAGGTTTTTAGCCTTCTTACCCTCTGAGTCACAAGTTCAGTGGAAGTTGGAGACTGTTTGTTCTAGATGTGGTAAATAACACAATCTGACTGCTCTCTCCTCTGGCACCCGCGTCTAAAGCTGTTATCAGCATTGCTGTGGCATGTTTGATTTAGGGGCAAATTGGCACCTCTCTGACAAGTGCTGGAATGTCCCAGTCTGTCCTTGGGGTGTTGTTGGCATCTGTCACACCAGTAAACCCCCATCAACAGTCGTGATCGTGGGCAAACACCAGCCAAGTGCACAAAAGCCCTTATCGCCTGCTAGGCTGTGCATTCATAAAAAGCAAAGCCATAAAAACCTCCAGTGGCTGGCAATTCCAGAGCTTTCTGTTAGACTTGAAAAGGAGTCCTGAAGAACACAGGCTTTTTATCAATTTTAATTGCTGGGCAGTGGAGGGCTGCTGTTTGTTTAATGTCATTTGGTGTTAGCAACTCTGACACTGTGTTATGGAGATGTTTCTGGCTGGCTGCATTCTGCTGATTGCAAAATTAAATTCAGCAGAAATCCTTTGCTTTTGGGAAGAACTCAGGTTGAACAATCGAATCTAACAGGTAAAGAAATGGAAAATGGAATGCTGAGAACAGATTGACTGGGGGTGCATGGGGCAATGTGTAGATGTTAAATTTTAGAAAGTTGAGGTTTAAGGGTATAGATGCTGCTATATTGTAATTGCTTTTCATTGCTGTTGAAACTTAAGTTCTGTATTCCCTAATCCTTTTAGACTGTCTTTTTAAATGTTGCAGTCATGCTTATGCATTTATACTGAAAATAAAACTTCAGGGCTAATGTTCACCGAATGGCCCTGTATTCCTGGCACACACTATTAGCCAAAATTCCTGCCACCTTTAGGGAACTGGGCCAGACACAAAATCACTTTGAACAGTTGCATCAACATTTGTATGTGGCTTTGCCTGTCAGATTTTGGTTTTGAAGTCAGCATGCTGGATTTGAGTTGCTGTCAGATTCTGTGAGGCCTACACCTGGATCAGTAGAAACTGGTAGCTGCACAAAAGCTACCAGATTTTGGAAATGCCAAGCAAGCATTTTAAATGCAATTAAAAGTGCATCTGAACAGCTTTTAAACAAAAGAGCAGTACAGAAACTCCTTGAAAATTACTCTGAAAACCACAACTTTAAAACAAGAAGCTGATATGGAAAATATGTGTATTTTATGGCATCCAACAGGGAGCAGATTGGCAGCAGTTAGTTAATCAGGAGTAGCTGCAATGGAAACTGCTTCACTGACCTCAGGTCTACTCCTTAAGTAGCAGATGTATCCCATCTGTCTCTGCTGTGGTTTTCACACATGACTATGGAAGAGATGTTGGACTGTCCCTAGCTGACTTGGAATGAGACCTGAATTCACTTGCTTTCTGTAGCAGCTTGAAAGTCTTTAAATGAGACTTGACCAGAAGTAACCAATTCTAGGAGTGTGACTGTGGCTGTTTGCATTCAATGCTTCATCCATTTCTTGAGATGGTCAAGGAATCCCTTTGTTTTGATGGGTAGTTTGTTGGCAGCTGTCTGTTCCCAAAGAAATTGGGCAAGGGGAACAAAAATAACATGCAGAAGCAGTCCTGGTGACTGATAATAAGGACATCCTTATTTTGGTGTCCCCCAAGTACAAGTAGAGAATAAATACCATTGCTTCTCCTCCAAACTCTTACAATTCTGGTTGGTGAAGTAGCACAGAAATAACAATGTCCTATTTTTTCTTATTGTTGTGTATGTATCTGACTTCATTTGAAATTCTTTTTTCCTTCAGCATTTTTCTTTTTATTTATTTTTTTTTTTGGTGTATGTGTAGGTTTCTGAACTTCTTTGGACTCTTGGGAGAGCAGTTGTGTATCACATTAGGAAAAGCAGTAATGAGAAGCTAGAGCAGTTGTTTACTTTCTGTGTTGAAGTCTGTCCACACTTAAGTGGAAGGAAACTGCTTTTCCTTTTTGCCAGTTGCCAGGGTTTGTGTTGGTTTTGTTTTTGTCTTTTTTTTTTTTTTTTTTCTTCCTGCTTGGGGAATTTNTTTTTTTTTTTTTTTTCCTCCTGCATGAGGAATTTCATAGCTGAAACTGCTTTGGCTTATGAAATGCTGAGTTATTGATGTGTCTGTAGTTAATTTATGGAGAGGAACACTCCTGGAATAATGTGTAGCCAAGCTATTACTGGCTGGCTACTTCTGTGTGATGAAACAGAAGCAGGAGCTGCAATCAGTTGGTTTTCAAGTGGTCACCAGTTCAAGTCTTTTAATTCAGAATGTCCTGGCAGTGTTACTATGCTGCTGCCTTTTGCTTAGATGGATGGGAGGTGTGGTTTTTTTTCACTTCTCACCTTTATTTATCTTGATGTTTCCTCATATTTGTTAGCTTTTATTTTTCTCATGAAATAGGAAATGTTTACCTTTCAAGAAAAAAGTCTTTCTAAGCATTCACGATTCCAGCCAGGGAATGGATTTATAATTTTGTCTGCAGCAAGCAGTTCCTGTTACTCATGAAATGGGAGTGGCCTTCTAATAAAGGCGCCAGATCTCTGCTATGCAATTACCATAAAATAACCAGTGCAGCAATTCTGTATTGTGAGCAGCTTGACAACCAAATGCTTTTTGAATTGCTTGTAAGCTCTGGTGAGGAAATAAATTCCGAAGAGCAAACTTTAGTGCTTAATGCATGCCCTGTTTCTACATTGGCAAAATCTCTCCTTAACCCGGTGTGTCATACAAATGCATCTACATACTCAGCCTTGTTAGGCAGGAGACTTGTTGGGAGTTATAAGAAATATGAACTCTGCAGAAGGTATGGTGCACATAGCTATGAATCCCTGTTTTGAATAATTGGGTGAATGTTGGCACCTTTTGAAAGGCACCAGCTCTTTCAGGCCTGAAATGATAGTGATGTTCTGTAATCTGCTTTGAGCACAGCTGATCTTTTAAACAATTTTACTGTCAGATTGCCTTTTTGTGTGTGTGTGTGCAGTGCTTAACCAAAAACCCCACACTGCTACATGGTGGAGGTTGCTAGGTACTAGGGCAGTGCAAACAATAAATAATAGGGATCATGCTGGAGTCTTCTGATGAAGTGTAGCATGAGACAGCCTCCACAGTAATTGCTCTTTTTTTGCTAGCCTCAAGCAGAACTATCTTTAAGGCTGGGGCACATCCTTTTAAAATAGAGTGCAGTGCATGGAATGAAAGGTGTCATAAGCAAATAAAAGACATTAGTTGTGGATGGTCATGAAGGAGACCTTGTTCAGAGCCAGCCCAGTGAGTTGCAGCCTGTGTCCTGGGGAATGTGGAGCCCTGCAGCCCAGCCACCAGGATGGGCTTCTGAGAAACTCAGTTTCTCAGCTCTTCCAGTGAATTATGTGAGACAATCTGTTTAGCTTTCAGAGATTTTTTTTTTCTTTTTCTGTTGATTTGTATTTAGGTTTTAGTTCTTTGTAAGTGGAAGTCTTGCTGATTTCAGTGTAATACAATATTTTAAATACTGAGTATTTAAAAAAAGAGTAATAAAAAACGTACTGTATAAGTGTTTATTCACAGACTACTCAAGCATACTTAATTCTCTGATGAGATGCAGTCTCATTTGTTTTTCGTCATCTTGACCTGTGAGTCAAGGGCCTGCCAAGTGCATGCTTGCTCTGATTGTTAGAGAAAACAGGAGGAGATAGAAGGCTGAGAAGAAATACAGAGTGAAGAAGGGGCAGAGGTTTGTGTAGTACCAGCTAAAGCAGTGAAGTTAAACAGATAAGTTATCAGTTGTGGTGGTGAAATTAACCCAACAGGTAGGTTATTAATGAAAAGCATTTCAAGCTCTCAAAACATTGTTGGCTGGATAACTGCAGTAACACACTGGGAAGCATTTGTTTATGGTTCTTCCTTTACCATCCCTGTATGTGTTTCCACAGCATAGAAAGGCTCCAGTGAGTGATTAGAGGCTGAGGCAGGGGTGTAAAAGCTTGGAAAGCTTCCTCAGTGTTTGCTGAATGGGGTACCACACCTAAAGAGTGCTGCCTGCATTCTTTTATAATCCTCTGGCTCCTGAGCCATTCAAAAGCTGTGGTTTCAGATATATGAAGAAGGCTTTTATGAATCTATTACTCTGTGGTTTTCTGGCAGCTGGCAGGAACTATCTCCCTGGTAAATCTAAAGTTTCAGTAAATAAGAGGCTCCAAAAATCAAACTGACTCCTCCTCCTAGAAGAATGTTCTGCCAAGGTTGACCTTAAAGAAGCCCAGAACCCATCATTAATTTTTGCATGTACATTCTCTCACTTTTCTTTGAAACATCCCTGCCCCTCTATTAGAGTGACTGTTCATTTATTTGCTGGTGACTGGGTGCTATGTGTGTCCTGTGTGCTCAGAATGGCACGTGACTAACTTTTTACTGGCTGGCAGAGGGTTTTCTTAACTCAGCTTGAATTCAGTGCTGTAAATTTCTGTGCTAGCTGACAGATAGATTTGCATATGCATGAAATTGCAGTGAAACTCTTAATTAGGTTGATCATCACCTCCCATTACACAAAGCATCCTAAGCTTAAATTTGCTGTCTGCATCACTATGCCTTAGCTCCTCCTGTCTGTAAACAGTGTTTGCATCCCTGTGTGAACCTATTTGCTTTTTTTTGAAAGAAAGTGCCCAGAAACAGAGGAAAGCAATGTGTTTCCTTTTGGGTTGAACTAAAAAACTGGTTTGTAACCAATATGTATATGAAGTACTATTAAATCAGGGATATTTTCCAAACTTTTTGCTTGAGAATGCATCAGCTGAGGCAAAGATCAGATCCTTTGTGGTGCAAAGAATGGCCAGGGGTTTGCTTTTTGGTGTGTTTTTGGGTCAACAAAGCTTAGGTGGTAAACTTAAAATAGTGGTTGTACTTTTGTATCTAGAATATAAATAGTACATTGTGTACTGCACAGATTTTCTAATTGAGTGTTATGAATTGTGGGTGACATTTTCATCGCTGCTTAGACAATGCAGTTCTGCTGGCAATTAAAGATATCCATGCACTTAGGAGTCTGTGAAAAAAACCCCATCCTGAACAACTTAAAGCCAAAATACTAAAGAGGAAAAAGAAAGAAGCAAGGTATGAATGAAACAAGGTAAACCCCTAGAATGAAACAAGGTAAACCCCTAAAATCCTCACCTTAGCATTCACTGCTCATTATTAAAACTAATACAGGAAAGTAACTAAACATTTTAGTTTTAATGGCTTCTCTAGTTCATATAATAAATATCTAGAAGGTTCTGATTTTGCCACATACTGATTTTTCTTGCCAAGCTGCACTGAGACTGAAATCATCAATGTTGCTGACTTAAATCCTGACAGTTAAAACATTGAAGGTTACCTGTCATTGCATAATCTTCAGGTATCATTTATTTTTTCCATTTGTTTGGGATGATGGCAAACAATTATGTTTAAATCTAGTTTCAAAGTGTACAGTTGCTGAGGTGAAAAAGTTGGAGGGAAGGAAAAAAACCCTTATATTAAAATAACCTGAGCTGAGTGGTATTCTTCAGATATTTAGAACCAGAACACCCTATTGTGGCTCTCGTAAAGACAGTCTTGCTGATGGTGAAAACTGTCTCAAAATGTTATATTTATTAAAAAAATTATTTTTCTAGAATAACATAAAACCATAACCAGAAAAACTAAATCATATTTTGCCTACCTTTTAAAATCTATTTTCAGCATCCATTTTTCTTTTAGCAGAGGGTACATTGGGAGAAAAAAGGAAAAGCAAGTAGAAATTTGGGCAGCCTATGTCTTGTAATGAGACCTTCTAGAATAATCTGTTCAGTTTAAGCAATTGGGAAGTGAAATCATCCTTGGGTAGCTCATACATGCTTGTGTTCATCTCTTTGAAGAGCTTTGGGTATGCATACAAGTTCAACCCTTGTATCTTTCAGATCATGTACAAAAAAAAAAATAAAAACAAAACAAAAAAACAACAAACTCCAATCCTCAAGAAAGACAAAAAAACATAGAAAGACATTTTCTAGCTTTTTTTTTTTAAATATATTTGGAACATTTTTGAGGGGAGGTCACAGATAGTAAATCAGATGAGTGGGATGTTAAATGTCTTCCTCCAAAGACTACCTTAGTGTTCAAGTCCTTTGTTATGTATTTTGCTCTGTGATGCCTAGAAGAGGACCTGATGACTCATATAAATCCCACCAATACCTAGCAAATAGCATGGTCTTGCTTTGCAATCCCCTATCTCCTTTTTTTTTTTTGCAGTTGTTTCTTTCCTTTGGCTCCTGAGTTCCTCAAAGGAGAGCATATCTTTATCATAATAATTTATCATAATTTGTAAGTCGCTTTTCAAATGACATCAACAATGAGATGGTGTTTTGGGAAAGCAGCTACATGAGAAATGGATAAACTGTCCTGCAAAGATGCTCTGCTTTGCTCTGCTTTTCTCTGCTTGGCTTTGCACACCTCTTGTTCAGAATAACCTGTTGGTAACACCTTTTGTTTAACAACTGTTAGGCAGAAATGACAACAAAGAGTAGCTTTCATTTTGCATCTGTCACTGTGTTAAACACAATATTCCAGGAATGAGTGAAGAATACAGATAGCAATCACACACTGAAAGTAATTTCAGATGTCTTTTTTTCTGCTTTCTGCTGTGGTGGCTTCTAGGAACACTGATTGCTTGCACCCATCGAGCACTTGAAAATGCCCACCAAAAAGCAAAGCAAAACTACCAAAAAGAAACAAAAAAATAGAGGCAAAAGGTGTCTAAGAACACTTAGAGCTAGCTGCCATTTCTGGCAAGGCAGTCTGCATTAATAAGCTTGGCATTCATCATTTTATGGGTGTATTTTATTGTTTCTACATGTGCATTTGATTACCCAGAAGACCTCTAGCTTCCTGCCCTCTCAAGGTGGAAAACCACAACAGCTATAACCATCAGTGTAATTGGACATGCAAACAGTGACCTTGAATGTGTTGGACTTGCTTCCTTGCTTAATTTGGGAGCCACTGGTAACAAGCCATTCAAATAAAACACAAGCTTGAAAGCGTTGTAGGGGAAACAATGTTATGGGCTGCACTTCACATATTTACAGTTAATGAGTTAATGTTGCAAATGCTGTGACGAAGGAACAAAGGCTGTTTGCGTCAAGAGCACTCATGTTGTGTGTTTAAACCCAGTGAGGAAGAAGCCCTGTGTGTGAATAACAGCACGTGGAGGGAGATGGGATGGGCTGTTCATCAGTGTGTGCTCATCAGGCTGGATTGTTATGGAGCGCTGTCAGCGCACCTGGGAGGAAAAGATGTGTGCCACTCTGCAGTAGGACATGCTGCTGTGCTACTCTGGGAGCTTGGAGGGGGTTTGTGTATCCTTTGCATCTGCAAAGCTCAGAGCCCAGGACAGCTGCCAGTGTGCTGTGGAGTGGTCCATGGTCGCTGTCTTGGCCGGTTTGTGACAGCGGTGGAGCTGTGTGTACCTGAGCCCCTTGTGGAGCTGTGTGTGTACCTGAGCCCCTTGTGGAGCTGTGTGTGTACCTGAGCCCCTTCCTCTCCGAGCCACTCTGCACAGTGTCTTTGCAGCTGATAAATTGTGTGAAAGGGGAACTCACTTTGAGCTGATGAGTTCTTTGACCTAGAGTGAGAACTGCAATGAAGAGTGCTTGAGAGACTGAATAAACAGCAGTGCATCAGAGACAAAACTAGATTGATTACTTTTCATTGCCCAAAAGTTGCATTAATTCCCCAGATGTGCTGGATGTTGTTTCCAGAGATACCAAAGAATGATCACTTGTGGGCACTCCCTTAGATTTTGTCTGCATTATTTAACCCTTCTTGAAGACTGCCTTACTCTAGAATATGCTGTTAGAGAGCTAATTAAAATTCAAGACAGATTGAAAACCTCCAAATATCCTCCTGTTGAATATTCTCTTCTTGAAAATTTCTGTTTCTCTCATTTTTTTTTTATTTTCATGGGCCATGAAAAACATTTTGAATTGGACATTTTTACATGTTTGCTTGATCCTTTTGCAGCAGTAACAGATCAGGAGAAGAAAGTTTAGAGTGAGTTTAGAAGACAAGGAAATGGGTGAGAGAGAAAAGAACATTATCACCAACCTCTTCACCCTGAAGTTATGGCAGAGACAGAATTTAAATTCCACAGCTTTTTGGGGAAAGCTGCAAGTCTCTTGGGTAGGATTTGATCACAGTGTGTGAGTATCTCAGAACATGACAGAGGCAGTCCCTGGAAGCCTGGAAACTGAACCACTCTGTAAGACCTTTAAGTAGCATCTGCTGCCCAAGGAGAGTGTGTTGGAACGTTTGTGACCTGACAGTAACCAGGCTGATCTTCTCTGAAAGAATAACTGGTAGTTAGAAAATTCTTGTGGCAATTTTTTTAACCCCTGCAAGTTACCTGACAAGTCTGTCCTGTTCCCTCTCAGGCACTGTATGAGGCCTGCTGGTTAAAGCACATTCTATTGACTCTCGTTTCTTTAGTCTGAAGTGTGGTCTCATTTTTAAAGGTATTTTTCTTTTTGGACTATTTTCCCCCCACCTTCAGTATAGCAGCAATTGTGATGGATTGCCACCAATAGAAGATGTCTTTAAGAAAAATATCAAGCCACCTAGTGCATTTTTTTTTCTTTTCTGGTCCTTGTGAGGACTGACAAAGACTGTTCTATGTGGGAAGAACAAGGGAGTGACTAGCTCTTCCACACTAGGTTTGTGTTTGGGTCATGGACAAAAGTAAAAGAACCAGTGACTTTATTCTCATACTAAATCTGATGGACTCATTCATGCAGGGATTTCTCTCCTGGTGGAAATAAATTTCCTTTATCAATTCCCAAAATCTATGGGAAAAGGCTACTAGGATTTTGTGGGAATTGACTGACCTCATCAGTCTTGCACTCTGAATCCTCCACGTCTTTCATGCTAGAAAAGCTTTAGAATTTGCAAAATGCCAGCAGGGATCTTTCAGGAAGCCAGGCTTCTGGATTGCATGGTGACTGACAGGTCACTCATGCTATTCCTCTAAATGTGTTATTTGAAGTGAGTAGCTGTTGTATCTTTGTCCCTGATTTTTGGATTCATGGAGTTCTGTTCTATACCATGTCAGTCCAGAGATAAGAAACAACAGGATTTCATTCTTTTAGAAATGAGAAGATTAAGCAGGACTAGTTGGAGAAGGCTGAGGAAGGGGCTGTCTGTCTTGGCATGGAAACTTTTTACCTCTCACTTAAATCTTCCTCTGAACTATATAGAACCAGACAAGGATGTTCGAATCTATTCTGGGTCAAAGCCCAGGAAACTTGTGAATCTTTTTTGCTTGCATTTCTTTAGAAACTATGCTGTGAACTTTATATCCTGAAGAGTCAATTTCCAGATGGTTTCAGACAGATGAATTTTGTGATGCAAGGGATTTCCTTTTTCCTGATTGCTCCATTGTTGGCTTCTTGCCCTCATGTCTGTGGCTTGGTGAATGTAGATTTTGCGGGTGAACTTCAGTGAAGTTGAATGAGTGCAGTCTGTGGCAATCTTAGCCACAGCAGGACATTGGAAATAGAGGTGTAGGCTTTGACTTTTTCAGCTGTAGCATAAAAAATATCTCTGCTCTATTCTTTTGTTTTGGCTGTTTTGAAGATGGCTGTGACTTTTACCTTTTTCAGCTGAGTGACAAGTCACAGTCACATAGACCATCTCAGGACCCTCAGACACAACAGT
The DNA here is from genome assembly GCA_013397555.1 of Urocynchramus pylzowi. Lineage (NCBI taxonomy): Eukaryota > Metazoa > Chordata > Aves > Passeriformes > Fringillidae > Urocynchramus > Urocynchramus pylzowi. The sequence continues at coordinate 287,328 of VZRH01007895.1, read as the reverse complement.
TCTGGTCCCATGTCCTGGTATAGGATGAGTTTTCTCAAGTCATCCCTTACTCAATCTGGTTTTCTTCCTGGTAGTGTATCCCCTCCTTGAACCTTTCATCCAAGCACAGAAGTCAGAGATGTTGCTGGTAGAGTCTGAGGCAAAGAGGGCATTGGGTACATTGGCTTATGTGTCTCTATGGCTTCAAATGCCCCACTCCATTGAGCAGTAACCCTGTGTTTCCCTTTTTTAGTCTTTTGCTGCTGAAGTAGCAGCAGAAGCTCTTCTGGATGCCCTTGGCTTTGCATCCCAGTGCCTGCTCTAGCCAAGCTTTGGGAGCCTATGGCTCCTGGTGTTCACAAGCTGTCTCCTGCTCCTGTCCTGATCCTGTTTAGGTGCCAAGGCTGCTGACATCTAGGATGGTGAGGGTGATGTCATGATGTGGACAATGGACCACAAGAAGTAAAACTTGAAGAATGTTATGTGATTTCAGAGAATAAAATAATCCCACAGCTTCTAAAGGAAGTGTGTTCCTGCATATAGCTATGCTGTGGTTTCCCATTCAGGCTCTGTGCAGTTCCACAAAGCAAGGTGTCTTTCACCTTCTAAGACCAGAGGTGTGTAGCTGAGGAAAGAGAAGTTTTGACTTGGGACACTGATCTGTAAGTTGTAACATAAATTCAGAGGTATACACTTATTTCCTATAAAGCTTAATCTTTGATGGAACAAATGGCATGTATAAAGTTTTTAATCCTGCTTTTCTTCTATCCTTAAACATGTAACAAATCTAGCTTTAAACTTCACTCTGAGTGATGAGAAGGCAGTGACTAATTGTTCTGTATTGGTGCTACATGATGTGGTAGCAACATAGAATGCTGTATTATACTGAAATGAGTGCAAGTTACTCTTTGTATGGTGTGCAGTAATACCTCTGAATCTGTATTTGTACTGCTTTGGATTAAAGATGGTTTTATTGCTGACTTGGGTAAAATACCTGCACTGGAGTCACAGCTTTAGATTTTTTCCTTTGTTCCCCTTCCTCCACTGTAAAATTGGAAACACAGATCTTCCTGTCCTTTAATAGAAGTAAGACACCTTTGATATTTCACACCTACACTTGATTAATTGTGTACCTGATATGGCTTTGAAGGTCTTGGCACTCTGGATGTCTTTGGGCTTGCTAACTGCTTGAATGCTCATTTCCTTATTGCCAAGTTCCACATCTTGTTCAACGTTAACAAGGCCAGAAAGAAATACTGGAAGATTTGCCCATCATAACATTTGAAAGTTCACACAGGTTTGTAAGAAGCAAATGAAGCCTCAGCAGAGGTTAGCTGCCTTTGATAGATAAGAATTAATTTGTCTCAGTCCAGAATGCTCCTGTGAGGACTTGTCTTGCTGGAAAGACTGAGGGATACAAAGGAATCTGTGTCTGTGCCCACTGCAGTGGTGTGAGTCCTCATCCATGTGTAAGTAGAGATCTCTGCTTCCACAAAATCCTGAATCAAACAATGGGCTTGTGTGCAAAATTGTGTGCATAATTAATACCTCCTTGGTATTTGGGAAGTTAATGGAACAGAAACAGCTTCTTCAGAGAATGGTGCATTTCAACCCTTTGTTAGCTAAATCTCAACGTATTTATAAAGAAAAAAATCACCTGGCTACAGTGCTACACACTTGTCTCTGACAGGAAACAGTGATCTTCCCATATGCTCTAGATTGTCACATGGGGTTTTATCTTCAACACTGATACTTACTTTTCTAGTATAAAATGCAAGGAATGGTAGAGAGCTCTGGGTCCCTTTTGGCACATGAAACTAAAAGAAATTATTACCATCTTGAAATTTGAATTACTGCTTTGTTTTATCTTTGATAGATGCAGCCTTGCTCTGCTTGTGAACATACATGCTGCTGCTATAAAGCACTTTTTTCCTTTTTTATGGGATGATTTTGCCCTTTTTCTATTCTGTTATCATTACTAGTGGTCTCCCCCTTTCAGTTGGTCTCAGGTATATGGTAGATAACTTCAGTTTTTAAGGCCTTCAGCTTACCCACTCTAATTTTCTCAATGTCATAAAGCCAAGTTTAAGGGACTCTTATCAACTTCTGCTTTTTGCTTTCACTCCTTTGAGTGAAATTATCAAGCAAATACTTTCTCTCTGTGCTTAGAACTGACTCTTCTGTAAGCCTCCTCAAGAAGATGCAAATTTCCTACTGTTTAAGCAGCTACGTAGCTTGTCATGACAGGAAAGATGGATGTTAGAAATGAGGGTGAGAACCTTTGGCATGGCCAAAGCACTTTCAGTGTTTGTCCCACATCCTCCATGCCCCTGCCCCTCAGGCAGGGTGTCTCCCCTTTGCCAAGGTGGGGGATGGAGGGGCTGCTTTCCCCACGTGGAGCCTTTCCTCAGAAGACCAGAGAGCACCAGGGATGCATGTGGGTTGGGTCACGGTCTTTCTTGAGGGTGGTCCCAGTTTCTCAGGCCTTCCCCTTGAGCTGGCTAACCAGCAGGGTGCTGGCTAACCAGTGGGTGCCTCCACTGGGCACCAGGGGAGGTGGCCAGCAAGCTGGTGGGTGTGCTGGATTTGTTGGGATGCAGCAGCTCTGTCCCTTCTGCTCTGACCACGCCTGCAGTGTCCATGCTGAGGCTTGGTGGTGGCTTTACTGGAACTGGGGAATGGCTCAGAGGCGCTGGCTTCTGTATTTGCCCACTGTGGCTTATGTGAGGCTGCTCTCCCCTTGCCTGCTGGTGTCTTCAGTGCAGAGAACTGGCCCAGCTGTGTGAAACTCACCTTAGAAGCCAGATACTTTGGGATCTATCTTCAGCTCTGCACCACACATGCTATATGACCTTGTACAAGTTACTTAATCTCCCTGCTGTTCAGTTTTCTTTGCTGGCAAATGAAGATGGTAATTGCTTCATGGGTCACTGCAGTGGAAATCTGCATGCACTTAGGAAGTAGAAAGTAGCTGGCCTCCACTTTGTTTTTTCTTTTTCAGTGTTAACCTGACCAAAGCGTGTGCTCTGTGCCTGCAATACATGGCAGGCAGTATGCTTTCAGTAGAGGTCAGTCTGGAAGAGCAAGGGAACAATGTGAAATCAGAAAGAATATTGGGATAGAAGTTATGCAGAACTTTAATTTCTTAGTTTGTAAACTACAAATAAACTACTATAAACTACTAATATTTTTGAAGTCTCAGACTTTATACATGACAAGTTCATAGCTGGTGAATAAGAAGGTGGTAGAATTTAAGGAGAAAGCAGATTAAGAGAACTACTGAATTTCTTTAAAACTTGTTCCCAGAGAGGTCATGGATGGCCCATCCCTGGCAGCGTTCAAGGCAAGGTTGGATTGGGCTCTGAGCAGCCTGGTCTGGTGGAAGGTGTCCCTGCCCATGGCAGGGCTTTGGAACAGGTTGAGCTTTAAGGTCCCTTCCAACCCGAATGATTTTATGCTTCTGTCATCTGATCTGATGCTCTTTATCCTGCTGTCTCACTTAAAAAATAAAAATTGAAAAGTTAGAGTCTTATTTCTTTTTATCTCTTTATTAAGTTAGACAGCAAATTCATTAATCAGCACACCTCCCTGGGTCCAAGCATACCTTCCTGCATATGGAGGAAGGCTAGTTTTGTTTTTTAGCTGTGATTAGTGAAACATTTTCTGAAGGGACAGATTTAAGGCAGACACTTGCATGTGAGGCCTGAAAGTGCCATTTCAGAATGCCATTTCAGTAGTTTTTAACCAGAATGTGTTGCCTTTTGAGCATGTGATTTTTTTTTAATGTTCTTCTATGGGAAACCATCCCTAAGTTTCTTAAAAGGGCTTTGACACAACTAATTTTGGAAGTGTGTGAGTAATGACATGTAATGAAATATGTGCTCTACCCTCGTTCTGACCTTCTATTAATGGGAAATGTCTTCCTAAAATACACTGGAAATGTCTGCCTAAAATACTTTCTACAATGATTTGAAATTTTTTAATCACAATGGAAGAAGCTTTTGAAAAGCTGTAACCATAAAAAATAAAAACACTGTCCTTGGAAAAAATTAAACTTTAAAAAGTAAATGTCCATTTAAGTGATCACAACTTTTGAGGCGATTTAGTTTTGTGTATTGGTGTATGTTCTTAACTAACTAACAAAATTAAATAAATCTTTTACTCACTTTAATAAAGCAACTGTGCATTCTTAAATGCATCAGTAGCAGCAGACCTAACTGGAGTTGGGATTGTGGTTGCCTTTGCTGGGAAAGCTACTGGGAATGGCTCTCCCTGTGCATGAGCTGTGCTGAGCCTTGCTGCTGCTTTGGGGCCACCTGCTGGAGTCTTCCCTCAGGAGCCTGGATTCCCCCACACCTGTTTCTCCCCAGACAGACATCATTTGTTTCTCCAGTGAATCCTTTTTCTCCCCTGACTCTGATGGATGCTTGACTTGAGGCAGTTTGCATCCCCAGACTGCTCCTGGGCTCCTGTGTCTTAAGCGTGCTAGGGAGCAGCAGCAATTAGTCTGACAATTTACTTTAGCTATAAGAATCAGTCTCAGAGGAAAAAAAAAACCCAACAAAACCTTTCAAACAGGGAATTTTAATTGGTTAAAAAGGAGCCTGTTTCTGGAACTGTCTATTGTGGATGTGATAATATTATTTTAACTTAAGCATTAAATGCCTGATGTGAAGGAGAAACACGTCTGCTAGCTTGAGCAAAGAACAAAAGCTCCATAGATCACTTGTAGAAGTTCAGGGATTGTTGTTTCAGATGAAGCAGCTTCTGACTGTTAAGGATAATTGTGGAGTTTTTTGTTTGGTTTCTTTTGGTTTTGATTTTTGTGTTGAAGTCTGGATTATAAGGGAGTTCAGTGCTCCATCACAAATACTGTTTTTGCTGGTGTGCCCCACTTTTTATGGATCTGCAACACCAGATTTTTCAGAACTCAAATGTAGGTCTGGAGCCAGAGTCATACTAAAAAAAATACTTTTTTAATTAAAAATACTGTTCTCCCAGAAGCCTGTGTCAGAGATGGATGATGTGAAATTGCATCCTTCTTCTCAGTTAAGAATTTATTATGATATCTCAGAGTAACATGACTTTATTTTGGTATTTGTTGAGCAGTGTCTAAAAGGAAATATGGAAAATAATAGGTTTATAAATTATTTGTCCTTAGATCCATTTTTTAAAATTTTATTTGAGGCCAGTAGTGCTAAATACCTTTTCAAACAGTGATTGTTTTATGGGAAAGACACCTTGGTATCTACTTTTTTCCTTATTTTTTTTAATGGCTGTGGCTCTTGGAGCAGCAGATAGTTAAAATGTGTGTCACCATCTACTGTATTTATCTAAGAAACATTAAAAACATAAACAATATATTTTAAATATAAATATTAAAATATCAACATTAAAAATATAAACAATCTTTAAGAAACATAAAAGCAAGAGGATTTCACTGGTTCTGGGTTTCTGACATCCAGGGTTGTTTCAGGTGAAAGTCACACACAGACTGAGTTAAGCAGCAATCTGCCCAGCAATTCCTTGGAGAAGGAAAAGAGGAGTACACAGATTAAGAAAGCTCCCTTCCACACATTTTTTTTTTCCCCTTTTAAATAAGCATATCCTGTCAGCTGGTCAAGAAATTAATTTGCTCCATCAGATTATGAAACAAATGTTATGTGCTATGCACATTAGAGATGCTTTGTTATTTTCCCCATTCTGCTGCCAAATTGACTTTCCAAGTAGAACAATGCTTTTGTTTGTACTGACGAAGGTGAAACTGCAGAGAAAAGTATTCTCCAATGGCACAGGTGCTGTTTCAATAATGGCTCTAATCAAACTGTGTCCTTCAGGCTTGTGCTGCAATGATGACTTTGGTGTTCCTCAGTCTTCTGCAGCTTTTGAAGTGCTTTACATCTTTAAAAACAATATTGATCATTGCAGATAGGGTTTTAACATTGGTAAACAGAGTGACCCCTCTGACCCCCTCTGTCTCCAGTCAGTCCTGAGGACTACAATAAAATTAATTTTTTTAAAAATTTTTTTTAATAAAAAGACTTAATGGTCAGGCCTGAAATTCTGAACTCCATAGGACCTAGCCTGTTCTGAAAAAAAATTCCAATAAAAATGAAGTTGTGTTTTAATCTGTGCAAGCCTGTTTCTAGAATAATTTGGAAATAAGAAGTAAATATTTCTTTAAAGCTGCAGTTTCAAAAGGGAGGTAAATTTTTTTTATCTTTTGTTATTTTCTTTAATTTGTCTTGTGACTTGCAAGGTGACTAGTAGGTCCTCCATATCACAATTCTTGCCTGTTTTTAGTTATTGTGAAAATTTTAAGTTAGCATAGAATAAGGATCCTGAATCTTCCACTTGACTAACTTTGTAGTTAATAAATTTGCTAGGGATTGATTGGTCAGAAACAATTAGTATCTGTAACTTGAACTACATGTTCAAAAGGTATCAATGCTTTATTTCAAAAATTTATTCAAAAGAATAATGGCTGTGTTCCTGGATGAAGAACACACCTGCAAATCTGTTCCTTACATTGAAGGATTCTGTGGATGATTTGATGCATGGGAAGTGTAATGGTTTAATTATGATGCACTTTCACAAATGTCTTCAAAATCTTAGGCTGTTTTTAATAGCATTTGTTATAACCATGGAAATCCTTGTTTTTTAAAAAGCAAAGCAGAAAGTTCAGTATTCTTGGTGGGTGATTCTGTGGTGTTTCTCTCTGCACCTTTCAGCTCTGCCTTTTCTCTCTCTGTGCAGTGCTACCAGAATCTATGGGATTCTAAACAGCAAATTCCCATGGCTGAAAAGTCAGCTACTGGAATTAGTAGAGCCCAAGAAACAAATGACTACCAGAGAGTTTTTTATTTGGCATCATGGTTGGCTGCCAGCTGTGTGTGTGGAATGGCAGACATTAGTGCAGTGTCACAGAGGTGGCTGAACTTGACCCCCTGGTTCCCTTAGGGTATTGGATGCTGCTGGAATCTTGTTAATACTCTTTTAAAATGGCTGGTGGTTCAGGGCCAAGAGTAGTATCTTGGAGCATAATTTTGCTGTGAGGTCATATGTTACTCAGATGGATGTTGTTAATATGTTGGCAGATCATATCAATACATTTTAGACACGTTCTAAACATGCACTTGGAATGGCAGCTTAATCTCAAGGGCACTGAACTTTGACAGAAAGTCATCATTTGATATTTCCTGGTAGTTCAGCCATGAAATGATGACTTCCAGAAGAGAACCCTTCCAGGTCTGCTTCTCATCAAGGCTTGCTCCCTTGATGAGAGCAGATAAATAATATATAATAAAATAAAAATTATTATTATTTTATTAAAATAAATTTTTATTAAAATAATTTTTATTGAAATAAAAATTATAATAAATAATAAAAATAAAATATATGTTTATTATTAATCATTGTACAGCACCACATATAAAGCTAAATATACACATAGAAATATTGGCACTTTAGAAAGGGATATATGTGGAAAATATATGTATTGTGGTTTAATGCCCTAAATTTTTCTGCTATTTATAAAGCCTAAATGGAGGTAGGATTCTGGAATTCTTTTGAGTCCTAAATTTGTGTAATTTAATAGTTTCTATATCTTAATGTTGTAGATATGCTTTGCTTTCCTCTATGTAATTGAAATTACTTAATATTCAAGCTTTTACATGTAATGTTGGGCCTTGCAATGTTAACAATTAACTGGACTTTCATTTATTATTCAAATCAATGTGCAAAACAATTGTTTTGCCTCTTTCTGACTTCCATCACTGTTTTCAGAAATGTATTGCATGCTGTTAGCAAGCACTTGCTCTACCTATAGTCTGAATGCCCCAGTAAGAGCTGTAACAGAAATAATTTCATGTCTGTATTAACACTGGAGTAGCACACTGGGTGTGCTCTCAGGCACTGGATTTCTGCTTCCTCATGCTGTCCTGCAGTGATACACCAGAATTATGGTACTATGGTAGCTTTCCCCTCCCAAGGCTGTGGCCCTCAGATGTGGCACAAAATGTTACCATCTCTCAAGTCTTTTTCACCAATGGATTTTAATAACTCCTTGTTCTGGAAGTTACCTGACAGAATCTGAGATTTCACTGCAAGATAAATAGGGTTTCTTTTTCCTGCAGCATCAGAAGACTATTCCCAGAAATGTTTAGATGCCTCCTGCATTTAGAGTTGGAAGTGTGTGGGCAGGTGAAAAGTAAAGTGCGTATCTGGCAGCTGGGGGCTGTTACCCACAGCAGAGTTGGTTGTCCAATTAATAGTTGATTACATTTTTATTTTTTTTATTGCTACATAGAGACACTGTATTCCTGATTTGGAGCCCTTCCTGTAAGGTTTGAAGCATCTAACATCTTTTATTACTTCATCTTAACTTCTCTTATAAGGAACTTCTTTGCTCGTTGAGTGTTCAAGTTTGAAGTCTCATTTTGCAGCGTAAGTGTTTTGGACACTAAACCACCTTGAAATGCTTTTTGGATGCAGGCCTTAGAACTGATTATAACTTTCTTGAACCATTTTCTCTTAATGTTACCTTGTTTGATTCAGGGCAGGTGAGTTCAAATGATACAGCAGAATTTTTAGCTTTGTGATAGACAATTAGAATTTCCACTAACAGCCAACTTAACTGCTGGAATAATAGAAATAATTATCCTCAAAATTTTCAGCCTGAAAAACTGTCTATTGTGTGGTGAGGGCACAAAGCTAAAGATCCTTAAGCACAGTGTGGATTTCACTTTGGAAATTTAATCTGTATAGGATTTTTTGAGGAAATTGAGTACTGAGCATTCCTGTATTCCATGGCATGTATTTATAGAGATTTTCCTATTTACAGAAAGGCTCTCTCACCATAAAATTAAAAGCTGCCTGTGGCTTTCTAGACTCTCTTCATTCTTTTCTTCCAGGGACACTTGAACTTTCCATCATGCTTAAAGCAAACTAAGAAGTCAAGTTGCCATAGCTTTCAAGTGTCATGTCTTTCCCTCAGCAAATACTTTCTCTCCCCTGAAAATGGAAATACGTCTGTTTGCTGAATTCCTCTGCTTTCACCTTAGGGATGTTAACCTGTCAGTTTAACAGGTTTTCTTCCTTGTTTCTAGGCTATAACACATGAAGGGTGCCATGTTTCTGCCCCCAGTGTCCCTAGAAAAGTGCAGCTGAAAATGTGGAAAAGTGGAAATGTTGAATGTGGAAAAGCTCAAAGGACGATGACAAAGCTGATTTCTGTGAAAGCATCTGTCAACTATACCTTTAAATAATTAAAGCAGAGGGTCATAATGGAAACCCTGGTGAGAGCACTTATCCCAGCTTCAGATCTTTCTCACGGTCTTCATCTTACTTGCCAGCACTGATGAAAGTGCCTTTCAGACACACTGGTTTTAGCAGAAAGGAGCTTGAAGAGTCATTTGGGGGGGATCAGGTAGGGAGGTAGGCCAGTTGCTCAGGTCTGGTATCACTTTTGTGGCATTTTCAATAAATCACATTAAGTATCTGTCCTGGTCAGTACCTCAAGGTATGATTGCTTCTTCCCCATTTTTATATTTTTCTATCCGTTGAGTTTTAGTCCCTTTCACTGTTTCACTCTATTCACAATTGAAGAACTAAGGATGCTCTCAAAAATATCAGTATTGCTTTCCTGTTATAGAGGGGTTTTTAGAGAGCTAGAAATGTGGGTATTTCTTTATGGAACATTTAAAACTGTAGCCCTTATTCACTTGCCATACAATTAGCCTCCAACTTTTCGTGCACTACTACATCAGCTGTACAAGATTGTGGCATAGTGCCTTTCTCCTTTGGTGTGGAGGCAATGTTTGCTTTTTTCTGCCTTGTTTTGCTTCTTTGGGGCAGTATACTTTTTTATTTGGCTACCTGCAGCATGCAGAAGCTGCTCCCTAAGCAAGATGTCTGTGAGCTGGAAAGTTGACCAAGTCCAGTTTTCTGCAGCGTTATAAGATGCATGTGCTCTAGAAGTCACAATACAGTGTTCTCTGATCTTTAATGGGGGAGACAGAGTGATTTGTAGCAGTGCTGCTGGGATGAAAGTAAATAAAAGGAAAACAAACCCCAACAACCAAAAAAACCAGGTAATACGTACAGCTCTTGAATTGCTTTGTCAGATGAAACCAGAAAATAGTGTTCAGCCAGCCCAAACAAGAAAAACCATTGGAAGTAAATATTGTTACTTGTTTAAAGAAATATTATGTATTTAAGAAAAGTAATTATTAAAATTATCTATTTTAAAAAAGAGTATTTTATTTAGAAAGAATTATCTAATTTAGGTTTGGCAACAGCAAAGCAGAGGAATAGTCTAGTCTTGGCAATTTTTCAGAAGCTGCGTTTTATAGTCCAAGAACTTCTACTAATTTTCTTTTAGTGTTTGGATACTAAATAATTTAAACTCTACTGCCTTAAATATGCTGTTACAAGCAAAGTGGGATAGTGGTGTAGTGAGTGCTCAGACCAACTGTATAAAACTCCAACTACAAAACAAGTTTTACTTGTATTGTGGCACTCAGTTTCTAGAACATTTTTCTTCTCCTCTGTTAACAGAACGCATCTCCAGAACTGGCTGATAAAAAATGACACATTTCCTCTTACTAAGCCTGATATAAAGAAAACTGCACAAACTCTCTTGATTTCTAATGTTGGGGGATGTCCTTACTGCACATGTGAACTCACCCCTTCCATGGCTGTTGTGTTGCTATGTTCATGTTAATGATGAGGCAAATTGGAAGCTTATTGTGAACTATCTGGGGAGGGCTGATAAATTTTCTGCAGTCCAGTGGTTCACATCTCTTGGTCCTGCACTTGTTTTAAATGTAGCATATTCATTTTCCACTTTCTTACTCAGTACCAGTCATCTTTTTCCTGTTAATCCATGCCTGTTCTCAGAGGAACCAATACCTCCTTGCAGGATGCAATAACATTGCTTTTTGTGAGTAGTTAACCTTTCCTCTTGAAGCATCTTGACGTCTGGTTTGCATTTCTACTGCAATCATCCCCTTTGCCAAGATCTTACAGGCCTTTCCTGCAATAATTCTGGTGCTGTATCCTAAATTACTTTTGATTCATTGTGTGCTTTGTGCTTTGGTACGCTGCCCGTAATTTAAATCATTTTTACAGACTTTAACCTCCCAGAAGAGCCAGGTAAGTGTGATAGAAGCCTTGCCTATTTAGCTGTATAGTTAACCTGTTTTTCCTAGTATCAGACTACCTGCATTGTATGTGATCTTTCTTTTGCAATAAATCTGCTTTCCTACATGGAAGCCAAAAGACTGCATTTCTTTGACAAGGAGTCGTGGAGCTGGTTAAAAATTATGCCATTGTTTCCTTCAGGAAGCACCAACTCTACTTTTCCTTAGGAGTTGGAACAAATACATATTAACAGGAAGCTCCATCTGATAGAGCTAAGCTAAGACAAACAGAGCATTCCCACTTTGTCTGTCGAGGGGTTTTTGATGGTAAGTGACAGCTGGGAACAGTGACCTGTCTACAGGCTTGACCTGTGTTGGACAGAACAGAGAGGAAGCGTGTGCTGGGCAGGAAACTGCTGTAGGCAGTTCCTGGGGGGAGTCAGGCTTCTCTGCATGAATGTGAGGGTATGTCCCCTTCTGCTGGGCATCCTCCTGCCACAGAGGGGCTGAAGATGGGGAGGGGCTGTACCCCTCCTTCCTTCCCCTGCCTCAAAAACAAACAGAAGAGATGACAAATCCTTAGAGGAAAACCATGCAAAGAGATTTGAACCCCTACTTCTTTTTTTTTTTCTTTTTTTAATTATCCGCACTAAAGTACTTCTATATGTATGTATTCTTTTTTAAACTTGTTTCATCTTCAGGTATGGTTTGTGTAGGTTGCTGTCTCTTAACTCTTTGCAACAGTGATTTTTCTCTTTTGTTTCATGCTAATGCATTAACAGCTACTGTAGTTAATAAAATAAATGCATAATTAGGAGTGTTAAAGTTGGCTTAAGGTATGGGCAAAAAGGAGTTGAGTACAGGGCTCCTTCTTTCTAACCATGTACCTTCATCAGGCCATTCTTTTTCAAGTTTTTTTTTTTTTTGTTAATTGAGTAAGTGATGGATGACCTCTGGTGTCCACCAGCTGGATAATTAAATGCTTATTTAGCTTTCTGTCAGTAGCCTGGCACTGTGCTCTCATAGTCAGGACAGAGTTAGTGTTCTTTAACTATTCAGTTCAGGCTTGCTAAAGGGCTCAGCATAAGGCCTACACATATGAGGTATTTACTTGCATGAATTTCATTAAGGATGAAAGTTTTCTCTGCCTTGTGAAATCCTGCTTCTTTTTAAAAAAATAATCCCTGAGTTTCTCAGCTTAAAAAGCTCTGGTTGGTATTTGTACTTGACACTATACCTTGATGATCCTATAAAATAAATTGCCATCCTGTATTAGACTCCTAGCAAAGCTGTTTATGTTCATAGACTTCTTTCTGCTCTTATTATCAGCTGTCCTTTATTTTACAAGTTCTACCTGTTCCCCTTCCAAGACCTTTTCTTAGATTTTTTATTTTTTTCCCTCAAGCAGTCTCAAAATACATTGAGTGAAAGAACAAAAACCTGGTGCCTTGCTGCAGTAAGAAATTACTTGATCTCGGTTAGTTCAGAATATTTTCTTGTTTGTATTGTGGAAATGACTATGTGGTACTGTGTGAGGTGATCAGGGATTTGTGTTGACTTGTAGTAGTAAAAACCTGTTGAAGTTTTTCATGAGGATTTTCCTGATGTAAATTAAGTAAGGAGTTACTTTGGCATGGAACACAGAAGAATGTATGACAAAATGAAAGAGTCTTTAGTGTGTCTCTTACCTGAAGTTGTCTGTCTAAATCCACATTGCCATAGCAGTCTTTGTAACCTGGAAATCTGCATGAAAATGTCCTTTTCTGGCACCATTGACCTTTTAGTGCACAGTCTGAAAAGTGTCAGCAAGTATAAGCCATGGGGATGAAAGATGAAATAATGCTGCTGTCATATGTTTTAATGAACTAATGTGAACTGGATATGCAGGAGCATTATAGTTTGCAAATTAAGATGATTGAGATAAGAATCTGTCCAAGTTCAATCTGCACACTCGTGTTGTTCATTCTCAATGTCATCCTTCCAGTTCTTGCAAAGCTCTATACTTAGAGGAGGTTAAACTTTAAATTAAGAAGAATTTACTTAAGAGTTTACTTAAGAAATGTGTCACAGTTAGAAGCTAAATGGAAAAAAAAAAGTTATTTACTCTGTAAAAAAATCCACAAACTAAAAAAAATCCCACAAAACAAAACCACCCCTGAGTTACAGGGTAGATGACTGATCGTGTATGTGACTGAACAGAGCTGTGCATTCAAAGAAAGACAATCTAGTTGTGTAAAAATAAGGAGAGACAGAGATTCAAGAAGGGGGCTTAGGTAGAAGGTTAAGCACATAGAAGCACACTAAAGACATTTTCTTTTTTTGCAGAATATTTCTTTTTTAGTTACAGTTGTTTTCTCCAGTAGACAGAGAGGATGAACTGCAACTAGCCCTTGACCTCATGCCAAACAAAAAAAAGCACAGATGCTGGTAACTGCTTTTTAGCTGGCACTTACCAGCTAAAATAATATTCCCTGTATGCAAGGGCACCAGCAGTTGGATATCTTCAAGACTGATATCTGTAATGAATAAAAATGGTTAGAAAAAGCAGACTTAAGGTAGATGGTGACATTGAACAAGGGAAAACTGTCTTCCTGGATGGTTAGAGCTCAAGTTGATACAAATTGAGCTGAACTTTGCATGTCCCTTCTCATCTATTAAATGTATTTAAGGTTTCAGCTCAGTTTATAGCCTAATGGCATCCTTTTCCTGGTTTATGGAAAGACTCCCACTATGAGTATGTAAGAAACACTGCAAGAAGGAATGAAATCTACCCACACTTTAGTGCTGGTTTTGTTGATAACAGCTGCATGTGCATGAGACTCTGTTAATCTGGTGAGTAAGTACTTCCAGCATGTCTCATACACTGCTTTTTTAAATGTTCCTGGTCGTATCACTGGACATATTTTATAAACCTTTATCAGTTCTCCTACCTCTGACATTCAGTAAATGAGCACTGTTATCTCTCACTATGTGGTTTATTGTTCCTTTGATCATTCTGCACATTGTTTAAAGCCACAAAAAAGACATGCTAATGTTCAAAAATCATAGTTAAATATAGAAAAAAACTCAGCAGCTCAGGGCTGAAGGCTGCACAGTACTGATAGCTACCTATAATGTGTCAAGTTCCTGCAGCTGACACTGAGGTCAGGGAAAAAGCCATAGGTCTGTCTGTAAGTCAAAATATATCCTAAAATAGTCATAAAACATTAAATCTACCTTTAGCTCTTATATATTTCCTGTCTGTTGCTAAGTACAGCACATATGCTGGCTGGCCATGTTCCCTTGTTGGCTGAATGATTTTTTTCTGGAAATACTCTAGCTTCTCAAACCTGTTCGAGACAAAAAAATTACCTAAATTGTCTGACTGACACAATGAAGCAAGACAAAACTTATTTATTAAAAGTTTGCCCACGTGAGCACACCTGTGCAGGCACTGCCTTGTGTGACTCTCTCTACAGCAGTGTCTGTGTCCAGGCTTTTCTCTCCAGAGGGTGGTGTGGCACAGACACATCCTGAGTCCAGTCACAGGCTGGGGATGTTGGTGAGCTCCAAGTGTGACTGCAGTGCTTCACCCTGGTGCTGTTTCATGCACACTGAGAGCTCCACTTCTGGCTCTGGCTCCACCAGGGATGGGAAATCAGCTGCATGGGAAAGCTGAGTTGAAAAGGCAGCCAGAGAAAGCTGGCTTTGAGTGAAACAGTGCTGTCTGAGAGGGCACAGATCTCCTTCTACTGGCCCACCAAAAACTGAGTCCATGAAAGAAAACATCTGCTGCTTTGTAATGTCCACACTGCTTTAACAGTGGTGTTGTGGTTTCACATCAGGAAGTACAGAGATGATCAGCCACTTGCAAAATCCTTGGTTTAAAAAAAAACCATACCACTGTTAGATATGACTTAACCACCAAGCTGAGTACTTTTGAATGCATCTACTGATGCAGTAGATGTGATTTCTCTACATGCAATCAGATGCTACTTTGTAACCTGGGAAGGACAACACGAAAAACTTCACAGGCTATCTCCTCATCTCTGATGCTTGCTTGGCCCCCCAATCACAGAGTGAGATCAGAGCTGATGACAGCCTGAACTTGTCACTCTGCTTCCTTTCTTGAAGATGGTCATATTTGTGCATAGAGGCTGAACAAGTAATGGGTTTCAGGAGATAAAACTTGTGGTTTGCAAGACATGAAGCCTTGTCTGACTGTTAGAATGCTAGATTTTAGGAAATTCCAGGGTTTGCTGACTATCTCTCCTTTAGAGGAAAAATGTGTATTAAAAATTATACCAGAGTGGAGTCAGTTGCCCATTAGTTTCTCTGATATTTACTTGCTGGATGAAGAGTTTACATGCTTAGCATCTGTATCAAAACAAGTTTTTTTTTTGTTTTGTGTTTGTTTGTTTGTTTGTTTTTAAATGTAGTTATAGCAATCACAGTAAATTGATACTAAGAGTGATAAGGTTATTTTGTGAAGATTGTAATGTTTGCTTTTCTGAGGCTGGCCAGTTAAATTGCTCCAGGATGATTTTTGCATAAGCAAATTCAAGTCTGGGGCAGAGTCTGTCCCTGCAACTGTTGCTTGTGACTAACTCCTGTGGGATTGTCTGCTGTCTATGCAGTAACTGAGGATTTGTGTTCCACTTCTGACTGAAGGAAGAGGACATAACTGTCAAAAAAGAGAAAGGAAAAAAAAAAAGATATTCAAACTTCCTGTTTTCTATTTCAATGTTGCCTCACTCATTTCTTATGCTTCAGAGGTGGAGAAGGGAGCCACTAATACCAAAACAAAAACAAAGCTGAGTTTTGGAAGGCAGGCAACAAACAGTAGGCTCATGCCACAAGAGGAGGACACCATGTGTATTTGTTTAATGTCTTAATTTTGCACCTTCTGTTCCTTATGTGCAATTGATCTAAGCAAAATAACAATGCCAGTGTAACAGGGTGAGTAGCTCAGCTGTGGTGCTGTGCTGGCACCTTGTGGGTGTCATCTCTCCCATGCCAGAGGAACAGACATGAAGCAGCAGTACCTGACCAAACATCTTTGTTTTGCTTGGCATAACGTGTATTTGTGGTTGTGAAGGTGTTTCATGCATCAGCCTGGAAAGAGCGCAGCAGTGAATTGTAAGAGCTCTTCTGGGAGTGGGAAAAAAAAAAAAAAAAGACTGAAATGGGTCCATGTGTATGGAAACCCATAAAACTAGGTAGGTAGTGGGGTGAGTGGCACTTTGTGCAGTTCTTACCTCAGCCATCAATTTCTCTAATAGGAACAAGCAAAGAGATTTGGCAAACGACTGACCCTAAGTTTATCTTTTTGTCGCTTGGGCACGTGAACTTTGAACTTTAGCGCTTATTCGGGTTTTGTGTTTGTTTAGGAAAGGGACAGAAACGGGACAGTCTTTGCTTTGGTTGCCCCCTTGTGGTTTCATGTGCTGGCTGAGTTAAACATCCTAACATTTCTACTGCTATTAAGGGATATAGTAAATGTGAAGGGGTACTGCTCATCCCTTGCAACTCATTGTTTGCTTTGAACTGCTAATTCTGTGTCTGTTGGACTTGGAATCCAGAGACCCTCAGCTGTCTCTCTGCAACTGACTCCATTAATGTTCACAATGTCGTGTGTATTGCTCTTATGCAATTGTGAGAATATTGCAGACAGAAGGGCTGGATACTCAGGGAACATTTGTGTTATGTTTCAAATGACTGACTCACCTTTGCGTTCTCCTGCTTTGTCTGCACAGCTTAAGAATGCCCAAAGGCAGAGATACAGGGTAACATGAGAAGACTTTAGAGATGAAACAAACACCCACATATTTATGTTTTGCTTAGGTAAAAAATATTTTAATATGGGTACTTGTATTGATATGTGATAATCTCTGTCCTATTAATTTCATTATCTATTAGATTTTTGTGCCTAATTACCTTCAGACTTTCTCTCCACTCTTTGGTAGCACAATCTCAAAGGCTGGACTCAATAATCTCAAAGGTCAGGCTTGGTCTGAAAGGTCTTTTCCAACCTTAATAATTCTGTGATCCTGGCATCATTTTTCTGTGTGTGCTTTGGACTTGCATATGCTATATCTTGAAGAAATCACTGAGGGCTGTAGCTTATGTCAACCTTAACACAGTTTTGTTTTCTTGAGTGCTTGGTCTTTCAAAAGATTCACCCAAAGAAGTGCTCACTTCTTTGAATAAAGGTAGAGGCTCTGGATGACTTCAGCTGAGCTATGCCAATCTTATGTCCTGGTTTAATACTTCTCTTGAGTTCTGTTTTATTCATTATGTCAATTCTCTTTTGTTGTGTTTTTTTTT